>BQKN01066606.1:73554-121105 GCA_022839385.1 Asparagus kiusianus | reverse complement strand
GTCTTTCGCCGTAAAAAGGACAAAAGTCTACGTATTCAACATCGTAGTGGGTCGTTATTAATAACGCCGAAATCCATGCCTCACACGCATGGGGAATTTTATCCCGAATCCTAAATAGGGATAAGTCAACGTCTAACACACGTCGCCGGTTAGTCTTTTTCCGTGAAAATGACAAAGTCTATGTATTCAAAATCATAGCATCAAGTCTAAGAGGGTTCATTCTCTTAGCATAACGTTACATGTGAAACGGAATTAGACAATCCACATGCTAGCCCGACTCAAACGGTAGTCGGTAAAGGCTTATCAAATCCGTTGATGGCTGAGGGTTTGCCAAAAATCCTATGCATGTTTAAAGGTCAATCAGCTTAATGGACGTAAGCCGAGACTTAAAACAGATGAGCCAAAGACAAATCTCAAAGACTTAGTCAAAAATGCACGGAAGCCGCTTCCATGTCTTAAGTCAAAACGTTGAGGTCAGACCCGCGTCTCAAGTTCAAAATGCAGGGTCCACCCCCACATTCCAGACATAGGATTATGGCGCATGCCTTCACACAGGTCCTGCGCGGCAAATCCCTTCAACCAAGCTGCCTTCGAAGCGAGTGCAGAGAACAACTCCTTTGTGACAAGGAATCAACAGCTCCAAGATCAGAGTTGAGATCCAAAGTATTCCGAAAATTCGTCCCAGTCAACCGCGAACTTTCGAAAACTTTGGAGGGGGTTCTGTAGGCTGTCTAAAAATCACAATAGATAGTTAATCCCCCATCAAACACCGATGATGGAAGTTACAATCTGACGACTTCCAGAAGGCTACAATTTGAAGACTTTCACGTAGATCGCTGAAGATTACAATCTGATGACCTTCACGACAACTGATGAAAGCTCTAATCAACGGCCTTCACATGACAGAAAGAGACTACAAATCGACGGTCTCTTCAAATCAAGCTGCGGAAGTCCTCCCCGCGCAACAGCATCAAAATGCAGAGGTTATCCTTGTGATATAACTTCAAAACGCCGAGTTACGGCCCAACTCTGCGTTTCTGAGATCAAAACGCAGAGTTAAGCTCTAAAACAGCACGACTTGTGCGTTTTCAGCCTTTAAACAGGCCCAACTCTGCGTTTTCAGCCCAAAACGCAGAGTTAATCTCTAAAACGGCACGATCTGTGCGTTTTCGTCTCAACTGTGCGTTCAGCCATTAAAAGACCACCAACTCTGCGTCCCAGAGTTCATCACACAGCACGGCCTGTGCGTTCAACCATCAACTCTGCGTCTTAGAGTTCGGCACGCTGCACGGCCTGTGCGTTCCAACTCCCAACAAGTGCCCAACTCTGCGTCTCAAGCCTTAGACGCAGAGTTAAGGTCCAGAACGCCAATTTAGGCGTTTGACTCGTTCAAAGCACGAATGGAACAGTTCTAGGAACCGTTTTCCCCCCCACGTTCTGAGGGATTTCCGCCCCACTTAGGAGCGGATTAAGGGAGTGGTTACCACCTGTAACCCCCTATAAATATCAAGAACTCAATTGAGTTAAGGGGGGAGGATTAGGAGGATCTCATCAACGGATCGGATTTTCTCATCAACAAAGGGAACTTCGGTCCAGAGGCTGGCTTTAGGGATCTGAAGCTTGGGAGATCTACAACAGGAGCTTATTCGACCTTGGCTTATTAACCGAACTTTCGGTTTAAATCAACTCTTTTATAGAGTTTCAAACTCGATCTGAGTTATCAACTCGTCCAGAGTTTTAAAACTTGCTTTGCAAGTTCTTCTAAACTCGGTCAGAGTTTCAAACTTGCCCTGTAAGTTCTTCTAAACTCGGTCAGAGTTTTAAGACTTGCCACGCAAGTTCTCCACAGCGTCAAATCGTGAGGAGAAGACCACGTTCCAGTGAATCAAGACGTTCGGATCGTCAACGGAGAGTAAGTTCGACGCGATCAATCGAAGGAAGCACTCCATCGCTACCAAGAAGAACCCAGAATTAAACAAAGGGGAGAATCAAATTCATTCTCCTCTCTTTTGTAATCGGAATCCAAATTGTAATTGATTTTGAGAGAATACAAGTCAAATTTTCTTTCATTGTCTTTTTACTGCAAATTTCCAACAAACAGGGGTTACGAATCATCGAGTTTCCCTTTCCATGATCGCATTACAGGGTTTTGTGGGGAAAGATTAACTGTCATTAAATCTCATCTCAACAAAAGTGGTAAGAGAATCTTAATCATTTTTATCACGATTAAGAATAGACTATTCACATGATCAGTTTCCATTTAGGATAATCAACTGATATCGGGTTATCCTGAAATATCCCGTATAGGATTTTCCAGGAACTTCCCATTTTACATAGGTTATCCTGAACGTATTACGGGTAATACTTTTTTAGGAACTTCCTGTTTATTGGCATCATTAATTTGCTGCCATCTTGGGTAATCAGGCGATATGCACCGTTTGAATAGACTGTTTCTATCACAAACGGCCCTTCCCATTTGGGTTCAAATTTTTCTTTCTTTTTAGAAGTGAGAATCATAGGTCTTAGAACAGCAAGAACCAGATCTCCTTCTTTACAACTTCGTCATCGGACCCTTTTATCAAAAGCCCGAGAGATTCTAGCTTGATAAAACTTGATCTGTTGTTGAGCTTCCAAGCGCTTTTCATCTAACATCTCTAACTCTTCGAGACGTTTCTGATGATGTTCTTCCGTCGTCATTCCCGTTGCGAGAGCGACACGGAGGGAAGGAATCTGTATTTCCAATGGCAGAACAGCTTCACATCCATATGTTAAGGCATATGGAGTTGTTCCGGTTGGCATACAGACAGTTGTGCGATAAGCCCATAGGGCTTCGCCGAGTTTGTCGTCCCAATCTCGTTTATTGGTTTTCACCAATTTTGTCAAAATCTTGATGATAGTCTTGTTAAAAGCTTTAGCCAATCCGTTAGCTATGGGATTATAAGCCGTCGATGAAACGTCCTTAATCCCGAATTTACCACAGAACTTGATGAATGCGTTGCTGAAAAATTGAGGACCATTATCGTGTACTATTCGCCTTGGAACACCATACCGATATATGATATGGTGTTTGATAAACTTAATAACATCACTCGTCTTTACTTCTCTAAGTGGAACTGCTTCTGCCCATTTTGAGAAATAATCGGTGATTGTCAAAATGAAACGGTCTCCTTTAACCGAAGGTGGGAAAATAGGACCTACGATATCCATGCCCCAAGTTTCGAATGGCCATGATGTTGCCGATGGGTGTAAATACTCAGGAGGCTGATGCATATAATTCGCATGTAACTGACATACTTCACATCGTCGTGCGTAGTCGACTGCGTCTTTTACCATAGTTGGCCAATAATACCCGATTCTCCTAAGTCGGTCACAGAGTTTGGGACCGGGTTGATGTGCACCGCATATTCCATCATGTGCCTCTTTAAGTGCTTGTTCCGCTTCTTTGCCAGATAGACAACGGAGTAAAAGACCATCGTATGATCGTCGATACAACATTTACGCTGTGGCGTTGTAATAAAATCTCGGCGCTCTTCGCCGAATCGATTCCCTTTCTCTTACATCTTTAGGCAATATACCATGTAGGACGTAGTCGATAATAGGAAAACGCCAATCTCGAACTTCGGGTTCAACTCCTGTTGAGTATGCTTCCTTAGCGTTCGAATCATAGATTGGAACAATAAGCTGGTGGGTCCTCATTGTAATTAATTGCTCCGTCTCGGGAGGTTGAGCCAAGGATACCGACAATGCCGCCAATGCATCTGCATATGCGTTTTGGAGACGTGGAACATACTCGATGAAAAATCCTTCAAACGAGTTTGCCATCTCAATGGCCACCTGGTGGTATGGAATCAGGTCTCGATTTCTGACTTCATACTCTCCTCGTATTTGATTAATTACCAGTTGAGAATCCCCAAAAGCTTCAAGGTATTCGACCCCCAGCTCTTTGGCAAAATTGAGTCCGATTATCAATGCATTATACTCGGCCACATTATTAGAGCATGGTTCGGTCAGTGAATATGCTCTTGGCAAGACATGCTTTTCCGGGGAAACTAAAACGACCCCCACTCCTGAGGAGATTCTAGAACATCCGGGTGCACTCGCCACGTTGGTTGCGCGGGACGCCCCATCGAAATATAACTGCTACACTTGTTGATGTGAGGTAGTATTAACTTCGTGAGTTTCATCTGGCAGATCGTCGTATAATTCGACCACATCCTTCGTAGGATTTTCCGCCAGAAGATCGCAAATAGCTCGTCCTTTAACTGATTTTTGTTGCTTGAAGTACAAGTCGTATTGTGATAAGAGTAAAGCCCATCTAGCTAAACGCCAATTCATGGATGCCGGCTGGGTCATGAATACTCGGATAGGGTTTATGTTTGAAATGATATAAATTGTCTGTCTAACTAAATAATGTCGCATTTTTTGGATTGCAAATACTAAGGCAATGTATTCTTTCTCGATCATCGGATAACGAGATTCAGCTCCTACCAGTGTGCGACTCAGATAATATACCGCCTGTTCGTGACTGTTATCGTCGTCTTGTGCAAGTAATGCGCTTAACGAATGGTTCGTCGCTTTGACATAAATCAAAAACGGTCTGGCTGATTTCTATGCAACGAGAATAGGTGGGTTCGCCAGATATGTTTTAATATCTTCGAACGCTTTTTGGCATGCTTCATCCCAAATGAACGACACACCTTTCTTCGTGAGTTTAGAGAATGGTTGACATTTCCCGGACAGATTTGATATAAATCGACGGATATATGCCAATCGACCTTGCAGTCCTCTGAGTTCTTTAAGATTTCTCGGAGGTTGCAACTCATGTATCGCCTTCACTTTATCAGGATCGATATGAATACCTTTTGTGGTGACGACGAATCCAAAAAATTTACCGCTCGACATTCCTAGGAAGGATTTAGTCGGGTTCATTTTTAGTTGATGATTTCTCATAAGATCGAACATCGTCTTCAGATCTTTAATGTGGTCGTTTTTATCACGGCTCTTAACGACCAGGTCATCAACGTAGCATTCGACAGTCTTTCGAAGGTGCTCTTGAAAGATCTTCGTCATGGCTCGTTGGTATGTAGCACCGGCGTTCTTCAACCCGAACGGCATAACCGTATAACAGAAGACACCAAGGGGTGTTCTGAATGCTGTATGCTTTTCATCGTCCGGATGCATCTTAATCTGATTATATCCCGAAAATCCATCCATAAACGACATTCTCTCAAACCCGAACGTGTTGTCAATAATGACGTCTGTAATGGGTAAAGGGAAGTCGTCTTTAGGACAGGCAGTATTCAGATCTCTGAAGTCAATGCAAATTCTGATTTTCCCATTCTTTTTGAGAACTGGAACGATATTGGCTAACCAATCGGGGTGTTGTTCTTCTCTGACAAAACCTGAATCGATTAATTTCTTGACTTCAGCTTCTATTGCCTCCATAATTTGAGGACGAAACCGTCTTTGTTGTTGCTTGACAGGTTTAGCATCCGATTTTATGTTGAGGCTGTGCATTGCTACGTTTGGGTCGATTCCCGGCATATCTTCGTAATTCCAAGCGAAAACGTCGATATACTCTTTAATGAGGGCGATTAGTTCCTCTTTTTCATCCGGTGGAAGATCACCGCTGATAAATATAGGTTTCGGATTAACTTCATCACCTATATTAATTTGGACTACCTTATCCTCCGTAGGAGGTTCTCTTTACTCAAACCGATCGCCATACTGGATATTCATATAATGCATCCAGGGGTCTTCCCAAATAGGCAATTGATCGTCCTCTTCGGTTGTGGAAGGATCAACCATCGCCATGTTCGACATTAGGGCCTTGAATTTCTCTCCAATGCTCACGTCAGAGTCCCACATTGAAGTATCGGATGAATGCCCGCTCTTATTTCTTAGTTGGCTAATGATCTGCTGGCAATATTCATCATCAGATGACGAAGCATAACCTAAACCTCTTTTATGACTATAATAATTGTACGGTTTTCCTTTTGGTACATAAGTAGGACGGGGTGGAACCCTGACTCCTTGACCAAAATGAAGACCTTCACCGAGCGAGAGGTTATAGCCTTGTCTCGTCATGTACATTTGCTTGCGAACTACACCGAGAGAAATGTCGCCCCAGCTCTTCATCATCCGAGTTGCTGTCTAAGAAAAGATCAGGAGTTAGGGATGGATCCCCTTTTCCAAAGATTATTTCTTTCTCACCCCCTGTCTTTGCAGGTAGGATTACCATTGTCCCAGCTAAATTTTGCAGATATTTCGTCGTCGTGCAAGACGAACGAAGTGGCATGTGTAGGTTAGGATTGTCACACAATTCCTGCATTACATTATCAAAGCCAGGCGAGTACTCTAAATCATCCTTTATTATTTCATCGGCAAGTTGCCAGTTACAACTTTCGTCCGACGATTCGTCACCGTCAAGATCGATTACAAGAGGTTCAATATCATTTAGTACAAGACCTTCACTATAATCGAGCCCGGCTTCGGTATCAGCTTCTTCTCCGCTGTCCGTGCCATGGGCCGATGGTTCAGTATCGGACTCAGCACCATAAAGAAGGGAGTCAGTAAAGTAATTTTCTAACCCCTTGAATGGTTGCTTATCCGCGACCACCGTCTTGACCTCCTCATTAGTGTCGACATATTTCAAACACTGATGGAGGGTGGAGGGAACTATAAGATTACCGTGGATCCATGGGCGACCCAACAGTAAGTTATAGGAAGTCTCCGCATCGATCACATAGCAGGTGACTTCAGATTTCAAATCTCTGAGTTGACACTTCACACGGATTTTTCCCAACGGTCTTGATCCGCTAGTATTGAATCCATAGATAACCATTCCTGTGGAGGCTAACTTGCTGGCGGGAATTCCGAGGTGGTACATCAACCGAAGTGGCATGATGCTAACGGCGGAACCCGGATCGACTTGAATCCGGTTGACAACGCTCGAACCGATATATCCAGTAAAATATAATGGTCTGTCATGCTTCGAATTCCTGACTTGCATATCTTCTTTTGTGAAAGCTATGCAAGAAAATTTTGTGGCTGCCAGATTGCAATGCTGCACCGACGACTCTGGCTCTTCAGGAGTTGGCTTGATCTGAGTGAGGAATACTTCAGAATCAGCCAAGGCTTCTTGCAAAGCTTCCCTGGTCTCTTTCGAGAGGCGCAACAACTCGTATAGCGTGATCCTTGCTGGGATATTAGCTAACTGAGTCATGACGTCAAAGCGGTATGGAGTATTCGAGCTTTCTGGTTTGTCTCGTCCAATAGGTCGATTGAAACGAGGCTGCTTTGGAAGTTGAACTTCTTTGGGTTGAGGTTCCTTCTCTTTCTGCTTAACAACTTTCTGAGGTTTCTCGGTTGCTATGGGTGGGGTCGTAACTACCCCCAGTTCTGCAAGAGTTTTACCGTTTGGATTAGAAGTTTCAGGATACTGGTAATGGTATTCGTTTCCACCCCTTGTAGCGAAAACTTCCTGCTCTTCATCAGAAAGTGATAAAGCTGCTATCTCCTCGTCGTCTTTCTCTGGAATCGCCGAGGTTCCATAACAGGACTTCTCTTTTCCTTTGCTTTTTGACTTCTTCTTCGACGTGGATGTTGTCCACTATTCATCTTCAAGCAAATCCGGATGAACCCAAAGGATTTCGCCATTAGGGGTCGCGTGTGACACTAGTCCTTTTTGGCGCTGTCCATGAGGGTCATCGTTGATGGTTTGCATCTTAACTTTTGACACTGGTTCAGCTTGAAACCAGGACAAAGGAACCGATCCAAAACTAATAGAGACCGCGTTTGCGCCCACCTTCTTCTCCTTTGACTTCGGCGTCACAATACCAACATCAATTAAGGTTTGTATTTTGTCTTTTAAGACATAACACGCCTTAGTGGGATGGTGGACCCTCCTGTGATATGCATAATATTTTGGGTCATTAGTTTTTTTCGCTTCTTCTTGGTTTGTGATCGGTGGAAGCTTGATCTTATTGTTATCCAGCAGGTATTTGAAGATAACCGAAACTTCATCATCTTTGAATGAATATTCCTTCGGAAATCTAGGCTCAGAAGTTTTAAACTGTTTCTGAGGCTGCTGATTTTGATTCGGCGCCAACTGGAATGATGACTGCTGTGGTTGTTGTTGCGGTGGCTGTTGTGACGTTTGATGCGCGTCCACAGCGGCTACGGACCCCCTTCTTCTGCCTCGAGGATTGAAGTTCTGTTTTTGATTTTGATTGTTAGCTGGTGGCTGACCCCTCTCTAAATTCCTTCTCTTGAGAAACCGTTCAGCTTGCTCACCTTTAACCTTCAACTCCTTCCAGGTTTTAGAGGGTACAACTCCCATAACCTCTAATACATCCAACGACAAGTTATTGTGACATGTCTGTAGGATGAATTCTTCGGTGAGTGGATCTCGACAGTTCACCGCTTTGTTCCGGAACCGTTTGACAAAAACATCAACCGACTCCCCATTCTTCTGCTTTTCATCCAACAACGTGCCAATGGAGACCTCCGTGTCGTTGTCGAAGAAATTGGTGAGGAACAATTCTTCCATATCTCCCCAGCTAGTGATGCTTTCGGGTTTCAGGCGTCGGTACCAATCGAAGGCAGGCCCACGGAGGGTTCCTACGAATGACCGAACCATCAGGGCTTCATTTCCTGATATCACGCCGAGATGTGACTTGAAGTAAATCAAGTGCTGAGTTGGTGAACCCCTGCCATCAAAAGGAGTGAAGTTAATCAAATTAAATTTTGGGGGATAAGGAATCAAATCCCACTCCCTCGGGTATGGGTATGGAATGCCCGTCTTCTTCACTTCTTGGACCGTCATCAGTGCATTGACTTTGCTCTCAAGATCCTGCATCTTCTTGTCTTCTTCCTCATCCTTCTTCAAATAGATTTGAGGAGGTTGGGTGGCCGATTTTGATGGACCACTTTTAGAATTTTCTTTATCAGGAGGAGGATCAGCGAAGATAGTCTCGTCCTCTTTGCCATCGTCTACAGTTATATGCACAGGTCTAGTGTTACGTTGACTGGACTGTGCCTTCTAGCTAGACTCTGGCTGATGTTGTTGAGCTTGCAAATCTCGCATTTGTTGCATCGTCAACTCCATCTCAGTTTTGATCCTCAGCTCTGATTTCCTCACGTTGTTTGGCCAATGCTTCTTGTAGTATCTGAGCTAATTGATCTGGTGTGATGGCGAATGATTCTCTGGCTTGCCCAACACTAGACGTGGTGCTGTCTGAAGCAATGGCCGAACAAGTATCTGACAATTCCTCATCCGACGATAATCCTTCATGCATTCTTTTATAGTCTCGGCGCCGGTTGGCCCTTCGTTGCAACCGCGCCATTCTTTGAGAAAGACCCCGCTCAACTCTTCCTTCTGAAGAGAAATCAGGGTCAGGGTTGACTAAATGCTATTTTCCTCTGCCGGTCATGTTAATAGTGACCTCAGGGAATTCATCTTGCTGAATTGCAGGTTTCTTTTTGTTGAAGCGCCTCACTTTGGGTTTTGGCGTTTCTGTAGACAGTCTTTGAAATACGGAAACACGTTTCCCCCTGCTTCTGAGCAACTGCATTCCGTCAATACTGCTTTAATGAGTCTCTCGCAAGCGTAATGAGACTCATCTCCTCGGACAATTCTTTTTCTCGAGTTGTTATTTTGATAGTACAGCTCATCATTGTTATGATTTGAGCAACCTATCTTTTGTCTGGGAACTTTGTTAACATGCACAGGCCGACTAATCGTCGCCTCTGGGTGATCCAAAGTTAAATTTTTAAATACACCCCCTTGCGGGTGTGGAGTCTTCATAGGTCCTAAACGATCATGAACTGATATTCTCTCGTTTTGGACCGGATTAATCCTGACAGGAGGGTGTTTACGACCCCCTGTATAGGAAACCACTAAGGGTTTATTTGCCAGACTTGAATTTTCTTTGACCGGGGTTTTGCCTCGATCGTCAACCGAGGGACCAAGGTGATCTGCCATGATGATCTTGAACTTGGATAAATCTGGGCTAACCCAGGGCTTCACTGGTGATGCAGTAGACGGGCCCGGAACAGATGCTCGCGGCGCCTTCGGCATCCAAACCTTACGGTTCTTTGGTGACTTTTCAGACACCAACTCCTCTTTGATTGCTTATTTTTGTTGACGAAGAGCGCGGGCACGAGCGGCCTTCACTTTACGCCTTTGTATCCGTTCCTTCAGTGTTGAACGGGCCCTTTTGACGAGGGTCCAGTCCTCCGTCGTAAGCTTTGCAGAAATATTATTATTTTGCCTTTGAGGCAACTGAACCATCTTCTGGTTCCTCGACTTTAGGTCCGCATAGTAATGGACCCCGTTGGTTTGTTGCATGGCTTTGGCCAATTGACGAGCACGACGCTGGCGCTGTCTCTGACGAGCTCTCTTCGTCAGCACCTGTGAGCTATGATTCAATGACTCTTTAACTGGTGCGGAGTCACTTGGAGTAGAGATGTTGCAGGGAGATTCCTTAACAACAGTCGAGCAGGAACGTTCACCTGCAGCTTTCATCGGAGCTGAAGACTTGGGAATTTTCTTAGAAGAGGAAATCCTCCTGCACTTGTGTGGTGAGGAAGATTTTGAAGACGAGGATGACATGTACTCCTCGAATTTCGCCTGATCGAATTCGTATTCGATCTCCTCAGTGACGATGATCTTGATTGGCTGCGACACTGCGGCCTCGGCAGCGAGGCCGTTGGCTCCTACTGTGGTCGCCAGTTTGTTTTCGTCAAAAGTCTGTTTTGTTGTCGAATTCATTATATCTTCTTTTGATTACAACAAATTCAAAGGGATAGTCTTTTTATAAGACTTCTTTTACACAACAAAGCAAAAATTTTAACTTTTGAGAAAATAACACAATAGCTGTTTATCAACTACTGCTTTTGTAGGACTTTGCCTGTGCCGGGAGCGCGTTAGCTCGTGGACCACCGAATCACAGATCGTGAAGAGGGGTTACTGATTCTTCCTTCGTTTATCGAAGTTAGAATTTGAAACGAAGATCTTATCAAAGTAAGATGGTCGTTCTTCTTAAGATCAAGTCAAAGCTCGAACTCAAGGAATTGCTCCAAGAACTTAAATCTCTGCTCTCTCTGTTCTGGATTGCTCTCATAAATGCTCGATCCTCGTCAGAAGTGACCCTAGGGGGGTATTTATAGCCTCTGGGGTACATAACTGAAAAAACTCAACAAAACGAAGAAGTTAGCTGGCGAGACAGTGTTTACTGTCTCGCTGGCCGAGACAGTGTTTGCTGTCTCACCCAGCGAGACAGTAAATTTGCTGTCTCGCCCAGCGAGACAGTAAAATACTGTCTCGGAAAACGAATATTCCTGGCAGTTTCTCGCTGTAACTGCCTTCCCACGTTTCAAACTCCGTTATTTTGGCAGTTATTCACGTGATTTTCACCCACGATGTTTCCCACGTCCTTTGGCAGTTAATGGACACGTGTATGGCGGTTTACAAGACGGTTTTTGACCATTTCAATACTGTCTCGCTGGCGAGACAGTAAACACTGTCTCGCTGGCGAGACAGTAAACTCTGTCTCGCTGCGAGACAGTAAACACTGTCTCGCTGGCGAGACAGCAAATACTGTCTCGCTGGCGAGACAGCAAACACTGTCTCGCTGGCGAGACAGTTCATATCTGTCTTGATTTTTCTCCTAAGACAGTATGAGGTGATTTTTGGATGATCTTCTTTATGTTTGGGTATCTATTAGCATTTTTTTTGATGCCTACACTTCCTACAGTCAAGACCAAAATCCCAATTCACTCTCGATAAATGAGAAACCCACATTTAGTTCGATAATCAAACCTTCCGACAGTTAGGATTATTCGAATCTTTTTGATTCTCGGAGTGGAGATCCCACATTGAGTTTCTTTTTGTGACTGGAGATAGAATATAAAATTCTTCCTCTTCAGCTTTGGGAGATAGAATATAAAATTTTTCCTCTCCCGTATCGGGTTCGTCTTTGCCCTAAGAGAAGACACCACTTTTTCAACTCCCAAAATCCGTGTCTTACACGCGTGGGGAATTTTATCCCGAATCCTGAGTAGGGATAAGTCAATGCCTAACACGCGTTGCCGGTCAGTCTTTTATCGTAAAAAGGACAAAAGCTCACATATTCGATATTGTGGCAGGTTGTTATTAATAACACCGTAATCCGTGCCTCACACGCGCGGGGAATTTTATCCCGAATCCTGAGTAGGGATAAGTCAGCGCATAACACGCGTTGCCGGTTTAGTCTTTCATCGATTGAAAAAGACACCAGAATACCAGTCTGGGGTATTTTATCCCGAAGCTTAAGTAGGGATAAGTCAGCGATTAACCCGTGCTGCTGGGTGGTTCGTTCCCGTGAAAACGATCGAGTCTACGTATTCAACATCGTAGCAACAAAAATCCATGCTTTTTATACATGGGGTATTTTATCCCGAATCCTGAGTAGGGATAAGTCAACGCCTAACACGCGTTGCCGGTTTAGTCTTTCATCGATTGAAAAAGACACTAGAATACCAGTCTGGGGTATTTTATCCCGAAGCCTAAGTAGTGATAAGTCAGCGCTTAACCCGTGCTGCTGGGTGGCTCGTTCCCGTGAAAACGACCGAGTCTACGTATTCAATATCGTAGCAACAAAAATCCATGCTTTTTATGCATGGGGAATTTTATCCCGAATCCTGAGTAGGGATAAGTCAATGCCTAACACGCGCTGTCGGTTTAGTCTTTCACTGATTAAAAAAGACACCAGAATACCAGTCTGGGGTATTTTATCCCGAAGCCTAAGTAAGGATAAGTCAGTGCTTAACCCGTGCTGCTGGGTGGTTCGTTCCCGTGAAAACGACCGAGTCTACGTATTCAATATCGTAGCAAAAAAATCCATGTTTTTTATGCATGGGGAATTTTATCCCGAATCCTGAGTAGGGATAAGTCAATGTCTAACACGCGTTGCCGGTTTAGTCTTTCACCGATTGAAAAAGACACCAGAATACCAGTCTGGGGTATTTTATCCCGAAGCCTAAGTAGGGATAAGTCAGCGCCTAACGCGCGTTGTCGGTTAGTCTATTCCCGTGAGAAAGACGAAGTCTACGTATTCAATATCGTAGCACTAAAAGGGTTAACTCTTTTAGCACAACGTCACATACGGAACGGACTTAAACAATCCGCATGCTAGCCCGACTCAAACGGTAGTCGGTAAAGGCTCATCAAACCCGTTGATGGCTGAGAATTTGCCAAAAATTCTATAAATGCGAGTCATTGACCACCAGCTCCGTTAGTTGGTCTCGTGACTCGAGCATCCAACAACTTCGGGATAAGATCCATATCTGCAGACGAAACAACTTTAATAGTTGGTCCTGCATCCCCAAATTTGAGACCGCCACGCTCCAACGTCTTAAGAGCTTAAACTGTGTAGACTCCAGTAAACGTACGAGTATAAACTGTGTCAACTCCGGCCAACGCATTACAATAAAGGTCGACGCCAGTCAACGCATCAGCAATCTCGCCAAAATAAGGTAAACGATGATTTCAGAAAGTTTAATCGGATTCAGATATGAATTTTTGACGAAGATGATCAGTTCAAAGTCAACTCAATGGCACGAGCTAAATTCGGAAACTTATGTATCAACTGCAATCCAAGATTTTGACAACGGTCAGACGATAAACGCAGTACCGGAAGAACTTCATCTATTCGATAAAACACCGAATAGACTGAAGACTGAAGAAGTCAAGAATTGAAGCAGTTCATAGGTCCCTCTATGAGATTGAGGAAAGGGTCTATCTTATCCAAAGCATTCCAGACTCCTCTATAAAAGAATGAGTCTGAAATACTTTGGAGGGGGTATCTGTAGGCGTATAAAAATACCTATGGGTTCCTACACATAGCTCGAGACGAAATACAGACGATAAGCGTCATTATCCAAGTCAGGAAAAGATTATCTGGCCCCGTGAAAGCTAACGAATATACAAAGTGAGTTATTGGAGTGTACAAGTCACCGGAATGACGAAATACACAATACAAGTTCGGAGAAGTCAGAAAGTGTCGAACACCTCAAAGTGGACCGTAAAATGAAGAGGCATTTACACCATGCTACAATTTGAATCTGAAAACATTCAAAACAAAAAATTTGTAGATCTCTTCGTCAGTTTTCCAACGCATCTTGAATCAGCTTAATCGGAGGTCGTATGAAAGAGTTAAGGCCAAAATACCGAAGATGTCTCAAATCCGACCAGCTACAGTCCGACACGCTATAGTCCGACCCGCTGCAGTCCGACCCGTGCTACAGTCTGACCCGCTACAGCTGACCCGCTATAGTTCGACCCGCGCTACAGTAATCCGACCCGCACAAAGAAGTGAAGTTTTGACTATCCTGTGATTTAAATCTAAAAAATCTCAAAACATAAAAGTTATAGATCTCTTCGTCAGCTTTCCAACGCATCTTGAATCAGCTTAATCGGAGGTCGTACGAAAGAGTTAAGGCTAAAATACCAAAGATGTCTTAAACTGACCCGCGCAGCGGCGGGTCGGATCAGTCTGACCCGCGCGACGGCGGGTCGGATCAGTCTGACCTGCGCAGCGGCAGATCGGATCCATCCAACCCGTGCCCACATGGGTCACATCAGTCCGTCTCGCGCCCAGAACTGCCTGTAACCTCCAAAACGCGCTTTCAGGCTGTTTCGATCGGTTTCTTCTGTTCCAGAGCATCCTAACTGACTTGATATCATCCCCAAACGTGGTTAGGCTGTTGTTAACTGAAGATAGAGCCAGATCACTTATTCTTATCCTAAAACCCGCATCCGGAGCCCTATAAATACAAGCCTAGGGCCTCCTTTCAAGGGGGACAGAGATTATTATTCAAGACGAGGAGGTGTTGCCGGATTGAGGAGTCAAAGGAGCACGAATTTCAGCGAGGGTGGACAGATCTTGGCGAGTTCTTCAGCATAAAGAAGGAGAGTTCGAGAGATCCGAAGCCTATTCCCGTCCGTTCCTTGAGATTAGGCTTGGTCTTAATCTCGAGAAGAGCCCTGATTTCGCTTGGTCGATTTCAGCGCTTCAAATCAAACATTCCCCCGGTGAAGGCGAAGCTCTGCCCAATTTTCCATCAACCGGATCCAGATCTAAGGTGGTCCACGGATAAACCCCGGAACAGGTAAAGACACCCACGCAAGCAGAAGACCGATAAACGATCTCCCTGCGTTTGTTTGATAAAGTTGTAAACTTTTTTTATTTTTATTGTGTAAGGAGATCTTATAAAAATATTAACTTTTTATTTTATTCGAGTTTATTGTAACGATTAAAGTTGTAATAGATTCGATAGCAATGAAAACAGCAACTTTCGACGCAAACAATCCTTATCTGATACATTTTAAAACTTATATCTGTCTAGATCACTTTAAATTGAGTTTATCTTTATTTAATAGTTTACAATGGATAACAATCTCACATATTAGCCCAGTGTTGGATTAATGATCCAACAATCTATGCAAACGAGACATTTTCTACATCCGACTCACTCTGCCCTGGACACCCCCCGTCGACCCCAGCTTTTTAACCATCTCCCTCAACACATGCTTCTGAACCTTCCCTGTCGAAGTCTTCGGCAACTCCGACTGAAAAACCACCGTCTTCGGCACCATAAAACGAGGCATCCGCTCTCTGCACCATCCAATAATCTCCGCCTCCGATGCATATTTCTCGTCCTTTAAGCTGATGAAGGCGCACGGCGTCTCTCCCCAGAACTCGTCCGCCCTAGCAACGACTGCAACCTCATTGATCGATGGATGGCTGTAAAGGATAGACTCGACCTCGACACTGCTCAGGTTCTCGCCGCCACTGATGATGATATCTTTTGATCGGTCGCGGATCTCTATGTAGCCGTCTGGGTGCATAACCCCGACGTCGCCAGTGTAGAACCTGTCACAGGGTCACGATGCAAACTTTTAGATTGTTCTCTTCTTTGTAAATATATTGTTATTTTTACTATTGATAAACCTCAGACTCAGGATTTACCTGAAAAATGAGACCAAGAGATAAAGATGATTAGTGCTCATATTTGTGCTCTGAACGCATGAATTGAGACGTGGAAGCAAAATATTATCAGTTTTGGTTTGAACACTTCACGAAATGGCCTAACTTAAATTTGATTTAAGTTGGCGTTTGGTGGGAAAACAGAAATGTATGCCTCAAGGTTTCGACATTTATAAGACATTCTTTCTAGGCTAATTTGCAGCCCACGTATCTCCAATACTGATTATCCCTCTCAACTATTTGAGTAGCATCTATAACACCTCCTAAATTAATTCTCAAGGGAGAAAGCGGGTTATCTATAATTTTATTCTTCTCCTAATGTAACTCTTAAGGGTGAGGATGCAGCTCTTGAAAAAGAAAGGCTAACAGGCTATTTTGGTCCTTGTACGGGGTTCCATACTTGAACTGGATCCGTACTTACGCAAGTGCTACTAAAGAAAGAAAGGCTAAAAGGCTATTTTGGTCCTTGTACGGGGTTCCGTACTTGAACTGGACCCGTACTTGCGTTTTTCTCAACTTGGTCTCTATATCCTTTGTTAAATGGAAACTTAGTTCTTTTTAATTATGTATTAAATTTTTTTTTAAATCTACTCCATTATACTTAAATATACTTAAAAAGGGAATCCAAAAAGTTTATGCTATAGTAAATACTGTAGCACAAACAAGATACCATACCGTCCTTCCGATCCATACTTGAAGTAACTATTCATACTATACTATTTTATTGTATCATAAACATTAAAGCAAATCAAATGTATTAACACTTGAATCATTAATCTTTAAGTATAGAGAAGGTGATATGATTTTTAAATCAAATGTATAAAAATTTGGATCACTCTTTAAGTATAGAGGAGTAGATATAATTTCTAATTTTAAGCATATAATAATTAAAATCAAATGCATTAAAACTTAAATGGAGACAAGTTCAAAATGCATTGCTTAAAAAAAGTAGGGGGCTGTGTTTTGCACGGGATGCACACTAGTACAAATTGAAAAGACAATGCTATCCTAATAAATGTAAAATGCTGCACTTATTTGCTTATTGGTGGGAATATGAATTGAGCAGGTATTAAAAGCATAAGGTAAGTGGAACTTAATAAACAAATTAACGATTAAATATTCAGATTCATACATGCTTCTAAATAAAAATAAGATGATATTAATGATAAGTCCACTATGATTAGGCCGAAAAGACATATGTTCATACGTTTGTTTTTAGGCTAAGTTCCAGAAAATCCCCTTAGCTCTGGACTCTCAGTGACTTTCAAAATACAAACAAGCACACTTCAAGTTTAGGAGCTATCAAAAAATCCAATACTTTATATACCCCCAACCCCACCGCGAACCCCCAAATAAAAAAAAAAACAAAAACCCATAATTTTACAAACTTATGTGAAAAGTACGTTTACGCTATTTGGGGATTTTTTTTTGATAAAATTATAAAGTCAAATGTGATTTTTTGATAACCCCTAAACTTGAGAAGGGTTTTTGATATTTTACAAGTTTTTTTTTATTAATGAAATAAACTTTTATTCATCTTCTAAATTTTGAAAATGTGAGTACATCAAATCTTTACCAGATCATGCCTGGTAAGAAGCTAAAATTACATATTTTACAAGTTATTGGAGGTATATGACAATGGTCTAAAGTAAAAAAGGTTTTCTGAAATAGCCTTGTTTTTGTATATATTACCTCGTAGTGGTGATCTCTATGCAATTTGATTCTTTGTTAGTCACCCAGTAATTGACTTTCAACCTTAGCTTAGTCATCAGCCAAAATAATGCTCCATAAGGGTGTCAACATCGAACTAACTTTAACTATATTGAAATTATTCCATAGAGCTTATTGCAGATGCTCTAATTATACTATCTGAAAATAAGGACATTTATTGCCTTGTTATTGAGGGAAATACGTTAACAAACAAAAAATTTTAATGCTCAAATTAGTTTTAACCGATGTAAAAAAGGTCTTAGTTTGTAACTGGGGTGTGGCATAGGAACTAAGTTAATAAAAAAAATAAGTACAGGGACCAATTTGAATATTTTATCCAAATCAAATTAACGTTTTAGGGCGCGTTTGGTTCTCATTTTTTTTTGTTGAATCCCTGCAATAGTGTCATAAACATGTCAGAAATCACCCAAAACGGCTTTCTTTGGCCGATTTTGGGGGTGAAACCTGCCACAGATGGGACACTGTGGCAGGCTTTCCCCTGTTTTTACACTAAAAAAATAGAAACCAAACAGGAAAATACCTAATGCATCAATAGTTGAAAACAGAGACAAAAAATGACTCCTTGTCATGTAACAAGATCAGAAACAGAGTAAACCACTTGAAACCAAACCGAGAGAGAGAGAGAGAGAGAGAGAGAGAGAGAGAGGAATTGCTATTGCCAACATAGAACGAGATCAGAAGTAAAAACGATAAATTGAACTCAAAATCAAATATGAAAAATAAAAATAAAACAATAAATTGAACTCAAAATCAAATATGAAAACCAAAGGCAAGCGAAGAATTTCTCAAAAAAAGAGGAGTGACGCACCATCCATCATCCCTTATCGCCTTCTTGGTCCCCACCTCATCCTTGAGGTACCCGAGCATAAGACACCCTCCTCTCAGCACAACCTCCCCCATCGTCGCCCCGTCCCTCGCCACGCTCCGCCCGCTCTCCCCGTCGACGACGTCGGCCTCCGCCATCGCCACCGTCCTCACCCCCTGCCTCGCCTTCATCCTCGCCCTCTCCGTCCCCGGCAGCCGGTCCCACTCCCCCTTCCACGCGCACGACACCACCAGCCCCGCCGTCTCAGTCAACCCGTATCCGTGACTCACAGAAAACCCCACCGCCTCCGCCCTCGCCAGCACCGGCGCAGGCGGCGGGGCCCCAGCCGTCAGTATCTCCACCTTCTTGGGGCCGTTGACCATCAGTTCCTGAACCTCTGGAGGCGCGTTCGCCAGCATGTTGAGCACGACGGGCGCGCCGCAGAGGTGCGTGACGCGGTGGGCGGCTATCGTTCGGTAGATGACGGACGCGTCGAACCTGCGGAGGCAGACGTTGGTTCCGCCCACGGCGGCGATCCCCCACGGGTAGCACCAGCCGTTAGCGTGGAACATCGGCAGCGTCCAGAGATATGTCGGGTTCTCGGGCACGGACCAGTCGATGAGGCTGTTGACGGTGTTTATGAAGATGCTGCGGTGGCTGTGGACGACTCCTTTTGGGGATGACGTCGTCCCTGAGGTGTAGTTCAGGACCATCGGCGTCCACTCGCTCGTCGGCCTGACCCACTGGAACCCCGGATCGCCCATCTCAATCAGCTTCTCGTACGTTATCGGATCCGCGGCGTAGGATGAATTTTCGTAGGGGTCTTCGATCGGGATCAATTTCGGATGCGTAGAATTCAGGGGGAAGAGGCGAAGAGCGTCGTCGACGAGGGGCCGAGACTGAGGATCGACGAACACGACCTTGGGCTCGCCGTGCCGGAGGAGGACCGACACCGTCCTGGCATCGAGTCGGATATTGATGGTGTTAAGCACGGCGCCGGACATAGGCACGCCGAAGTGCATCTCGTACATGGCCGGCGTGTTGGGTGCCAGTACAGACACCTGGAATGAAAAATTAACTAAGGAAAATAGACGCGGAACGTTGGCAGAAGTCAAAATTGACTGTAGACATGTTTACCACGTCGCCGGGGGAGACGCCGATGGAGGAGAGAGCGGAGGCGAGGCGGAGGCATCGGCGGTAGGTCTGCGACCAGGTGTAGGTGGTGGAGTTGTAGATGATGGAGGTGAGGTCGCCGTAGACAGTCGCGGTGCGTTCGATGAAGCCCAGGGGAGTTAAGGGGGAGGCGTTGGCGGAGTTTGGGCCGAGCTTGTCCATGGAGTGATGAGGAAAGGGTCGTATGGACACTTTTATCGGGAGAGAATTGAGAGATTTGTTGCTTTAGACCTTTGGAGGATAAGGATGAATATAGGGAGGAGAGAGCATTTGTTGATTTTGGGCGCGGGGTTTGTATGTTTGTTGGGTTGTAGGAATTATACGTAACTCGTGATGTAAATTGTGTGATGTGGGGGGATGACATTAGGGGTGTCCATTTAGGCATAAGGTCCGGGCTCGGCCTGGTGTCTGGATCGGACCCGGCCATGCCCGGACCGCTTTGCCGGTGCGCGGACCGTTTTACCTGTACCCGCACCGTACTCGGCCCGACCCGGCCAGCAAAAGGGTTGGGCCGAGATGGCTCGGTCTAGGCTTGGCCCGGAATCGGGCCCGGACTCGTCGGGGAAACGGGCCGGGTCGAAACGGCCCGGCCCAGGGGTCAAACGGTCACGAATGGCCGGGTCGATCGGGCCGGCTCGGGCCCAACCCGGCCAAAATGGTCGTGATCATTGGTCGGGTAGCCCGGTCTGGCCCGGGCCCGGTCTGAACGGCCATATTTGTGATTTTGACCAAAATACCTACAAAAACGGTAAAAAAGGTCAAATTTGAGGGTATTTTTGGTCATTTGGCTAGGGGTTTGCCTATATAAATAGATGGAGTTTTCATTTATTTTTCTCATCCAAAATTCATCTACTTCTCTCTAATACTCTCTAATACTTTCTTAATCTCGCTTTTGCTCTCTAATTCTTTAATCAAATAGCTTCCTTCTCTAATTATAAAGGGCAAATCCCAACTTCCGATGTTGAAACAAGTCCTAATACTCCTACTACACGAGCTACAATTACTCCTCCTATCGATGTTGATCACGAATCCGGTGGCGATGATTCTGCACCTAGAGCTCCTAAAAGGCCGAGATCCGATGTGTGGAACTTCTTCGAGAAGATAGAAGTCACCAGGGATCAACACGGTAGGTTTCTCACCCAGAAAACTAAGTGTGCGTTGTGTGGCCATATTTTCCAAGCTCATCATAAAAACGGCACCAACCACCTCAAACGCCATTTAATAAATCACAGCAGAGTTCAGACAACGCCTCAAAACAATCTTTACTCTCCCAATCCTCATCCTTCGGTAGTCTCGGTAGTTGAAACTATGACATAATTAAAGTCAAGAAATGCGTCATCAAGTTTAGTATTCTTAAAAACTTTCCTTTTAAATTAGTAGAAGATGATGAATTTGAAGATATGATCATAGATGGTTTTTATCCTGTATTTAAAAAAATTTCCCGTCAATCTTGTCAACGTGATATTTTTAAATATTATCACGAGGAACAATCAAAAATAATTTCTTATTTTTAAAGTTTAAACTATAAATTTTCTTTAACTTCTGATATTTGGACATCTAGAGCATAAACTGGTTATTTATATATCACGGCACATTGGATTGATGATAATTGTCAAATGTTTAAAAAAGTTATTTCTTTTATTGCATTTGAAGATTCATATAGTGGTATTAATATTGCAAATTTAATAATAAAAGAACTTATAAAATTAAAAAATTTAGAAAAAATATTTTCTGTTTTACTAGATAATACAAGTAATAATAATGTAGTTGTTGATCATATCAAAACATCTTTGCTATTACCATGTCATGGTGATATTTTTCATATTAAATGTATATGTCATATTTTAAATTTAATTATTCAAAGAGTATTTGGTAAAATTAAATTCATGATAAAAAAGGTTATAACAATAACTTATGCTCATAATGCTTCTGAACAAAGACTTAAAAAATGGAAACAATTGTGTAAAAGAAAAAAATTGTAAACCCAGATTAATTCCAAAAGATGTTGACCATAGGTGGAATTTCTACCTACGCAATGTTAAATATAGAAATAGAGTATAAATAAATTATAAATAATTTTATTTCTTTCTATACTTCTAGTTCTAGCCTTGTAATAAGTATGGAATAACTGAGGATGAATGGTTAGTTATATATAGTGTAAAAGAGATGTTACAAGTTTTTTATGATGCTACTATGTTATTATCTAGTTGTTATTATGCAACTATTATTCAAGCTGCTTTACAAGCTTTAAATATTCAAACTTTTTTAATAATTATCATATGGATAATTTTTTTGAAAATATGATTTTTTATATGGGAAGTAATTTTAATAAATATTTTAGGCCTATTCCTATTATTTTTGGTTTGGGGGTTCTTATTGATCCATATTTGAATGATGTTGGCCTTTGAAATTTGTTAAATTCTTTGGATGGAAACATGATAATAGACACTGATGATGGTCAAACTATTATTGCTCTTACTCATCATTATACTATTAGAACTTATTTTCAAAGATTATATGATGAGTATCCAGCTAGATATGGTGTAAGTACACATCAGCCTACAGCTTATTGCAAAAGTAAGAGTTTTGATAGAGAATTATTGATAGCTCAGCTAACCGGTGGCTCTGGATTGGGATCATCAATGTAAGTTTCTAAAATTGAACAATATTTAACTTTATCATTAGTTAAAAGTCAAAATAATAGTTTCGATATTTTATAATGATGGAGAGTATATGGAATAATTTCATAGCCTATACTTTCTATCATGGCTCATGACTTACTAATAGTACAGGTTTTCACAGTAGCTTCAAAATCCACTTTCAGTACATTAGGACGTTTGATCGACGACCACAGGGCATTATTAGACCCGTCTATCGTAAGGCGGTAATGTGCCTACATTGGTGGAGGTATGAGAAGAGAACTCAAGGCATTGATCGGATGACTAGTATTGAAGATAAACTTGAAGAGTTAGGAATAGCAGATAGAGATAAAGAGTAGAAATTGTTCATTAGTTTGATATTTTTATTTCTTAGCTAAAAATTTGTGATAAATTATTTTCGAAAGAGTTGATAATGATAGTCATATAGATGAGTATGTGCTAACCTAGTTAGAATGTATTCATCTGTTGTGATGCGACAAATTCTAAAATAAATTTATAATTGTTAGTGATTAACTGATTATTAATAAAAATTTATTTTTATTATTTTAATTTTTATAATTTTTGTATTTGTAAATTATATAATTACAAGTGATTAATAATATGATTGATTTTTTATCAAAATTTCGCTTAATTTATTGTTATTTACTATTAAAATATTTTAACAAAAAAAAGAAAAAATAGAAAATGACTGAGCCGACCCGGGCTCGGGTCCGGGCCACGAGTTTTTCCCGGCTCGACCCCGGTTTGCCTGGCTGGGCTGGCCCGTTTGGACAAGCCTAGATGTCATCATTGTGTTCACTTGCTAGTTTGAGATTATTGCTACCGGAAGTTCGTGAGAGTTAAAGTACCTCAAGGATTACATGAACTTGTGAATTACTTTCCAACAAATAACGAAAAGCTATTTCCAGTCCAGAAATTCTTTCTTGGCATCTCTAAGTGTTTCTCTGAAAATCTGCTTCGCCCTTAAATCATGGGAGGAAAGTGTTTTTTGTGAGATGCATAGTTATGGTTGTAATCCAAAAAACTGTTTGGTTTGCTGCGTCACTTTAGACGTTGATGGACTTAAAAAATTCTCTCCATTTTTTGAAATGTTGATTTCCTATTTTGTGCATTCAATCCAAACTAAAGATCTAAATGAACATATTTCCACCCATGAATCTAGGGTGAAAACCCAAAAAAAAAATCACTTTTCCAATAAATTGATAGAAGCTTAATATTTTTTTGTTAGCACGGAAATAGGTTCCCTTTATTTCATGGAAGAGAACCAAGTATACCCTAAAGAATAAGAATTAACAATTTTTTTCTATTGGGGGTGGGTGGTGTTGGGAGGGGGTTCTCTTCCAGCTAATCTCAAAAATGATTTTTTTCTAATTTGTACTCAAATAAAGTATTTTCATTTACTGGATAATTAATGGTTGTGATTATATAGTGGTTTCTTTACTTTACTTTTCTATAGTGAAGAGTATCTAAATTCATTTCTTGGATTGGTGTGTTGTTAGGGATTTTATGGAGATTAATCTGCGGAATTAAACAATAAATGAATAACAGCACCAATGAAAATACTACATGCAAACAAACACCAAGATTTAACGTGGTTCGACAAATCGTGCCTATGTCCATGAGGTAATCCAGAGAGCAATATTCTACTATCAATCGAGGGTACAATCCCTCAAAGTTACACCCGATGTTGAGGATCAAATCACAAAAAGAAAAATACAGCGTTACCTCTAGGGCACCAAAACTCTAAAACCTGTCTTACTACAAATCTCTAACTCCCACAGGGAAATCAACACCTTACCCTCGACGGCGTTGTCATTCTGAAGACAACGACTTTTGAATCACTACAATCGGACAACTGAGCTATCCGGAATCTGAACTTCTCTCTCTCTCTCTCTCTGTCACGCCCCGCTTCCCAAAATACCCGGGAACCGGAACGTGAACAAGCCCGCGACGTATTAGATTGAAAAGAAATATACTCTACTTTTTTCTCTTTTCTTTTCTTCTCAATCCAATACGTTAAGCGTCTGGAAATAAGTACAATACGAAGTCACAGGTCCCCGATCACACATAGCAAGAATATAAAGACAACCCAGAATAAAAATAGACATATCATCAATGGTAAATCATCCCAGACATAAAATATGGGTCAAACGTACCCTTATTACAACAACAGTTCAACTAGGAAATAAGAAATACATAGTCCATAATAAAAGGAAATAAAATAACTAAATCTATCATCAAACTAAAGAAAAGTGCGGTAAAAGAGTTTTAATATCCTACTACTACTACAGAAGAAAATCACTACGCTTCAGTTGGTTCTTCTACTCCTTCTGCAAGACACCCCTGTTAAGAATCTTCTAGCTCCTGTACGATTCCGAACTGAGGCTGTCCATCTCCTAAATCTGACGTACACCCAGAAAACAGGAGTACGTCAGCGTGTGGAACACACGGCAAGATCCCCCAAGGCAGGAACAAATACAATAACAGTAATGATAATATATGTGTGGTCAATGTTATAACAGAAATAGAAATAGAACATGTGATGATAGTAATAACGATAGAGGTATACAACTGGAATACTAATAATCAGAAGAATCCAAAAATCAACCAAGTAAGAAGATCATGCAGGTAGCGATCAAAAACCATCCAAGCAACAAGGTCATACAATAGATGGAATTAATACTTAAAAATCTACAACTCGAGAAGTAGTACGTCGAGCGAAATAATCCAAACAAGAAAACCCTCATGTATATACCATATGTCTCGAATTGTAAATAATTAAATATTAACCCTAATCTATGTATGGAAAGAAATACAACTAATCTACGTCTCACAATAATCATACTTAGCCAAGAATCTAAGTCATGTAACTAGTCATCCTATAACAGGTCACTGGCTCATATTATCGGATAACTGATAGATTGCGATCACAAATATCCCAACTCCTCGGACCCACCCCGGTGACTACACAAACTTCACCGGCGTGAGCCCGGAATGCATAAACATCTCAACTCCTCCGACCCACCCCGGTGACTACACAAACTTCACCGGCACGAGCCCGGAATACAACCACAATCACAAATATCTCAACACCTCAGACCCACCCCGGTGACTATACAAACTTCACCGGTGTGAGCTTGGAATACCAAACAATCACAAATATCTCAACTCCTCAGACCCACCCCGGTGACTACACAAACTTCACCGGCGCGAGCCCAGAATACAACCACAATCACAAATATCTCAACACCTCAGACCCACCCTGGTGACTACACAACTTCACCGGCGCGAGCCTGGAATACCAAACAATCACAAATATCTCAACTCCTCAGACCCACCCCGGTGACTACACAAACTTCACCGGCGCGAGCATGGAAAATACATCAACCATCACAACTGCTCACATGGACCAAAACTTCTCACCCAAATTCTCATAATTCCAGGTCAACTAAACACAAGATTCTAGATCCTAACTGTGTCATACAGGTCACTATAGTCATGTACTTCTCATGATTCTCAACATGAAATAATAAATGCAGTTACGCTAAGTGTCATTGTCATAAATTGTGAACATGGTCGTGATCACATGCAATAAACATACGAGAGTAAAGCTACTATTAACAATGCAAGATGGAACTACCATTAACAGATGTTTTGCACACGAAAATCAAAATCTCAGTTATTAATTCTAACAATAATTTCCTTTAAAATTAAAAAAATCTAAAATGATATTCTTAAAATATATTCTATTATTATTTATGAACAGTAATACTTTTTAATTTATAAATGATTTCTATGATATTTTATAAAATAATCTAAAATACTCTTTTTCTTAAAATAAAATTCTTTTAATCATAACAATTATTCAAAAATACTCATTTTCCAAAATAAATTATTTTTCTCAAAATAATTCCTTTTAAAATATTTTCCTCATTATAAATAATTCTAAAAATACCCTATAAATATATTCTTCCTTTCAACAACACAAAATTAACCATAAACTATATTTTTGACATTGTAGGCTGTCTAAAAATTACAATGGATAGCTGATCCCTACCAAGCTCCGATAATGGAAGTCACAATCAGACGACTTCCTAATCACTGCATCTGCAACTCCTCAATCGCCACAAATATGACTTCATTTCTGAGATGATTGATTTTGATGGCTGTGACATGCTTGTTAATGAGCAGTGTAATGATTTTAGAAATAAAAGGTTGAATTTAGCTCGTGAGTTACTTGGTAGAGAGCTGTGGGCAAATATTCATCCAGAAGACACTATGGATGTTGATTCCCGTCTAGCTCTCACAACGAAAGCTACAATCAAATAGCTTACGTGCCGATAATCGAAAGTTGCAAATAGAAGACTTTTCACACAGATCGAAAGGAGTTACAATTTGGCGACGCTTCCGACAGCAGATGAAAATTCTATTTAGTGGCCTTCACAATCGATGGTGAGAGTTACAATTTGACGACTCTCATACCTTATAACAGGCAAAGATCAATAAGCAATGACCTTTGCAATATCATAATAGACGAGGTTACAAGTCAACAACCTCTCTTAAACGCAGAGTTAATTCCTGCGTTTCTCAAATTCCAAACGCACGTATCCTGTGCGTTCGCCAGCAGATACTTAACTCTGCAACGCAGAGTTAAAATCACCAAAACGCATACTTAATGTGCGTTCTTTAACAAATTCAACTGTGCGTCCCAAATTCTTGACGCAGAGTTGAATGCACAAGTGACCTGTGCGTTTCTAATTCTAGAACGCATGCGGCCTGTGCGTTTTCAACCTTTGTCAAAAGGTTTAACTCTGCGTCTCAACCTTCAGACGCAGAGTTAAGGTCCATAACGCCAGATCAAGCGTATGACTCGTTCAAACACACAGGCGAACGGCTTTAAAACCGTTATCCCACGTTCTGAGGGATTTTCGCTCATTCAGGAGCAGATTGAGGGGTTGGTTACGCCCTAATCTCTCTATAAATAACCAACTTACTCAACAAAGAGCAGAGGATTTTTTTTTGGGTTGGCTGATCGGTTTCAGCAAAAAAACCGTAGAAGGTTGAAAGAGCTGGCATCAAAAACCGCCTAAAGTCAACAAATCTCGGCAGTTCAACAACACGAAGAGGGAGATTTTTGGAGATCATCAAATCTCAGAGAATCCCTCCATTAGTGGAGAATCAACTTGGCTATTAACCGAATCTTCGGTTCTAACAACTCTGATACAGAGTTTCAACTCACTCTGAGTTCTGAAACTCATTTAAGAGTTTGTGATTAAGCTTGCGACGTAAGTTAATCATATCAAACCAGTTATTCGGTTTTTTTTAACAACTCTCTTCAGAGTTCTCAACTCGTTCCGAGTTCTTTATACTCATCGAGAGTTTTAAACCGAATTCATCAAACAAGTCAATTGTTCCAGTGAGATAGTACGATCGGATCGTCAACGGAGAGCAAGTTCGACGCGATCAATCGAAGGAAGCACTCCATCGCTACCAAGAAGAACCTAGAATTAAACAAAGGGGAGAATCAATTTCATTCTCCTCTCTTTTGTAATCGGAATTCAATTTGTAATTGATTTTGAGAGAATACAAGTCAACATTTCTTTCTTGTCTTATTACATTAAATTTCCAACAAACAAAAGATGGCGACTCTGCTGGGGACTAGCTTCTCTGATGAGGAAGTGGTGGCGCAATCCGACGTCCACCTCACCGGAACCACCGTCGAAACTCTCGTCGTAGAGTTCGACCAAGCCAAGTTCGAGGAGGTTCTCTCCTCTGGGTCGCTTAGCCCTAAAGCTAGGCGTGATACCCACAAGACCTCTAAGGAGGTCACCACTGCTGCTGAGATGCCAAAGAGAGCCCTCTCTTTTGGCCAAGACCTTAAACTCGCTCTGCGAGTTGAAGATTCCTCCCCCGTATCATTACGGCGCATAATAGGTCAAAAGAGACCTATGTCGGAGGAAAGCCCAATCAACGCCGACGATGCTGCGGCCAAGGCGTTGAAACAAGCGAAGAAAAACGCCGCTCGACGGAGGAGAAGATCCATGCGGCGAGCATATCTGCGGAATAGCCGAACTTCGGCCCAACGCAAGAACTGCGTTTCTGAAAATTTGCCCGAACCCTGCGTTTCTCCTCCAGAACGCACACTTCGTGGCAACGAACCCGACTATGAGCCTCGGGTTATCCAGCTCAAACGCGACCCTCAATGGCGCGTTGTTCAACCCAGACGCACACCTCAGGAGTGCGTCCCAAAACGTGACCCCCAAAGGCACGTTCAACCATCCCAACGCACATCACAGCTGTGCGTTCAGTCAAAACAAGACCCCCAGGGGTCTGTTCAAACATCTAAACGCACACCTCAAGGGTGCGTTCAAACAAAACCTGACTCTCAGGGGTCTGGGTCATCAACCAAACGCACATCACAAGTGTGCGTTCAAACAAAGAACGACCCTCAGGGGTCTGTTTCAACATCAAAACGCACACCACAAGTGTGCGTTCAATCAGGACAAGATCCACAAGGATCTGTTCCATCAGTAAAACACAGGCCTCGACCTCGTGTTCATAAACCAAAGCGCGACCTTCATGCTTCGCTTCAAGAACATGACACGGTCCGTCAGGTTCAAAAAGGGCGGCATGGATTTAATGTTCATGTCCAACCCATTCAAAGGCAGGGGGTTCCATCTCCACCTTCACAAAACCGTTCCCAGGTCTCCGACTTGCGGGAACTACTATCAAGAGGAAGGCCAACACAGCAAGTGGCCCATTCTTGTCAGTGTGAACGGCTCATTTCCGCTGTCCTATCTGAATGCAGTTGTTGTTCACCCACGCCTAGACAGTCGGTGTTCAACAGGTTAACGAGCGTCGTTAGGCCTCCCAAACGACAACGACGACAGAAGAAAGCCTCTGAAATCGAATATCCTGAGGTCACCATCAACATGATTGGAAGAGGAAAAGCTTCACATTCCGATTCTGACGAGTCACAAAGAAGTCATTCCCCAACTGTTAGGGAAATTTGTGACCAGTTCGAAGGAGTATATCGGAATACTCGGACGCGGACAGGAGCTATTCGCCCGGTTGACTATCAAAAGTTAGCCAGAGGCGTTACAACAAGTGATGAACATTCGGCAATAGCCGAATCTCAATCTTCCAGTTCTGTTGGAGCACGGGAAGTTTCTGCCCACATGACAGGGAACCCCGAAGACATAGCCAAAAGAGTAGACGAACATCACGTCATACTCCAGGCGCAACAGGAGACACTTCTCCAATTGAAGGATATGCTGGCCCAGCTTCTAGCAGAAAAAGGCCAAAAACCCGAATCTTCCCGGAGGACAACGTCAAAGGGAAAGCAAAAAGCTCACGAACATTCAAATCGTGAGACTCACAACCTGGAATCCTCTTCTGAAGGTGAGAAAGAGGTGGAAAGAGAACTCCATCATCAGTCCACTAAAATGGATGAATTGGAAGCTCGCCTCAATGCAATCGCCAACAGAAGTGAGCTCCGCGAAGAAGGAGTAGTGAGGCCTTATCCTGCTGAGTGGGATATAGCTCCCTACCCACCAAAATTCAAAGCTCCAACATTACAGCCTTTCGATGGCACGGGATCACCAAATCAGCATATCTACTACTTCAAGTCTCAAACCGGAGATGTAGTAGCAAATGATGCTATCCTGACTCGCTTGTTCATCGGCACTCTTAAAGGGGTAGCCTTTGAATGGTTTATGAAGCTGCCTGCTGGGTCTATTCAGAGATGGGTAGATTTGGAAAGGCTTTTCCTAGCCAGGTTCTTTGAGGATGACACCGAAGTCTCGGTCCCGACTCTTCTCGCCACTAAACAGAGGAAAGGAGAGTCTATCAAGGCTTATGTAGAGAGGTTCCGCAGCATGGCATTACGATGCCCCTCAGGTATGACTCAATCAACCTTGGTTGAAACTTGCAGGCACAACCTGCAGACCCAACTCCTTGCTCAAATGGGGGTAGCAGAATGTCGCTCCTGGAGACAACTGGTATCGCAAGGAGAACAAGCTGAAGAAATTGTCGCTCGGGTGAAAGCCGAAGAAGCTGCACAGCCTAAACCGCAACAACAACAGCAACGTAATCAGAACAATGCCCAACGGTCTAAAGGAAAAGAGACCTTAGCAGCTGATTACACAAGAGTACCGCCTCCCACGAATCAGGGCAAAACGCCTAATAAGCAAAAAACGCCCAAACAATATTCCTTTAAGGAGGAGCACGTGGACACCTTGTTCCAGCTGTTACGGAAAAATAATAAACTACAGCTTCCTGAAATCCGGAAGCCGGATGAAGCAGGGAAGGTGGATGACCCTAATTATTGCCGCTACCACAGATTCCTGGGTCATCCTACCCGGAGATGCTACATCTTTAAAGATATTCTCCAAAATTTGGTGGACGCTAAGGTGCTCACTCTGAAGCCTGAGCAAAAGACGGTGTCTACCAACATGATAGCAGTGCAGTTCGGTGACTTCCCACCAGTGGCAACCGCAGATGGCGTGGTCCCTATCCACAAGGGCGAAATGCACCTAAAGAATACTGACTTGCATAGTCAGAAAGACAAGGGACTGGTACCCCTCACCACTCCAAAAGGGGAGATCATGTGGGTTCATCCTGATTTGGTCGGAGATCAACAATGGACGAACACCTCGTCCAAGAAGAAAAGAGGAAAGGCTAAGGCATCCAACATGATTAGCCCCTCTGTTAATGAGAACGATGATTTGCTCAAACCGCTTACCGACTCAGAAGATGAGAGGATTGTTCTAGCGGCATATCCAGAAGGTAACCCCGGCACTCGGTCAGGGAAGGCTTACTTGAGAGACTACAACCAGAACCCTCAAGAAACTGAAGAACAGCCCCAAGACGCTGGGGGTTCTGTGCCAAAGAAGCCTGCCGATAAAGGGAAGCAAAAGGAGCTCCGATTCAACAGAAATCTCCATCAGGAATCCGGCGAATCGAGCGTTCCTTTTCAATTTAATGTCATGGCGCAGCTGGCCAACATACCGGCCAGAATTACATTATATGAGCTCCTTAAGTTGTCAAAAACTACCAAAGAAGCTCTAATTGAAGCTTTGAAGAATACGGAGAGTTTCATCACACTAGTTGCTCCAATTCCCGAAGTTTCTGAAGATCAAACTTGTCGTCAATGTCTGCAAGTTGCAAGAAGTCTACCTTGTATATCGTTCACTCAAGAAGATATGCAGGTTAAACACAAACATGACAGACCTTTGTATTACATAGGGTATATCGGATCGTCCGAAATCAGTCGTGTCCAGGTTGACCCGGGCTCCGCACTCAGCATCATGCCCTATAGGGTCATGCAAGTCTTAGGGATCCCTATGCACAGGCTACATACTACTCAGACCACCATCTTCGGGTTCAATGCAAACAGCACTCGACCCTTAGGGAAGATAAAGCTCAGATGCCAGATTGGAGATCTCAAGTCCGAAGTAACATGTTACATCATAGATGCGGACACTTCCTACAATCTATTATTAGGAAGGCCCTGGATACATGCAAACCGCATTGTCCCGTCTACCCTTCATCAGGTCATGAAATATGCCAATGATGAGGGAGAAGTCCGAACTCTAATTGCAGAAAAGTATCCCTTCCGAGGAGTGGAAAACTTTCACACAGACTCAGTTTTCTACCTGGAATCTCAGGAAAAAGAAGATGCGGACAGTGGCAATGAAGCTGACATTGAACCAGATCCTGGAGAAGATTGTCCGTGGGAATTGAACTTAGATATAATGGGTCAAGATGAGGGTAATAATAATGTACCGAGCGAGGGAGAGTGGTGCATTAATGAAGATTTTCTTTTAGCGTACTTGCCTGAGGTGTCCTCTAGTAATGAACCAGTAGAGAATAATTCTAATGCAGGTACTGACCCATGGCACACACTGTGCACGAAAGCATCACTTGCTTTGCCTCTCAAGTCATCCTTTGCCTCGGATGAAGAAGCAGAAGATGTACAGAAGGCTTTCTTCAAAGTCCCGTCCAAAAGGAAAGGGCAGAAACCAATCTGCTTTGGTAAAGTCAAACCCGAACAACTCAAACGAGGAAGTTCAGAGGAAGACGACGGAAGTCCCCAATTCCATTACCATGAACCCAATTCTATACACTTAATGAAACGAATGGGGTATAACTTTAATGAGAAACAGGGTCTAAATTTCGGAAAAGGTAGACGAACCCCGATCCGAATGTCTTTAACTCCTATAGGAAAGCCTCCAGATTATTATCAAAAAACTGGAAGGGGCTTAGGTTATGTCACAACTCCCCCTGCCTCAGAAAATGATATCAGTAATTATCTGCGTCAAGATCATTCATCTGGAACATCTTCCTGGGAATCCGATGTCAGTGTTGGACCTTTCTTTAAAGGTCTGACTGTAAACATAGCTTCAACCAGTCACCCTGATGAAGATGCAGGGGGTGATGAAGAGTTAGTCGAATCAACCGACGATCCTTGGATCAAGCGTCTTAACATCTTGTGGGATATGCGCTTCGAACAACGCGAACCACCCACTGAAGATAAGGTAATCCAGGTCAATATGGGAGACGAGTCTGACCCCAAACCTATCTTTATAGCTGAAGACCTGTCATCATCTGAAAAAGAAGACCCTATATTTCTCATCCGAGAATATATAGATGTCTTTGCTTGGAATTATGAAGATATGCCTGGCCTTGACCCAAAGGTGGCTGTGCACCGTCTCAACATCGATCCGGATGCAAAACCCGTTAAACAACAACAACGCAGGTTTCGTCCAGAGATCATGGAATCAATTGAGTCAGAAGTTAAAAAGCTTATAGACTCAGGTTTCGTTAGGGAGGAACAACACCCGGACTGGGTGGCCAACATTGTTCCAGTTCCCAAGAAAAACGGTAAGGTCCGGATATGCATTGACTTTCGCGACCTTAATGCAGCTTGTCCGAAGGACGAATTCCCGCTTCCTATCACAGATGTTATGATTGATAACACCTGCGGATATGAAAGAATGTCTTTTATGGATGGATTCTCCGGGTACAATCAGATCAAGATGCACCCGGACGACGAGAAGCATACCGCATTCAGAACACCGCTGGGGGCGTATTGCTACACGGTAATGCCCTTCGGCCTGAAAAATGCAGGGGCAACGTATCAACGGGCAATGAACACCATCTTCCATGAGCATCTGCGAAAGAAGATCGAGTGCTACGTTGACGACATAGCAGTGAAAAGCCAACATAAAGGTGATCATCTTGCAGACTTGAGGACAATGTTCGAAATTATGCGGACACACCAGCTGAAGATGAACCCTACAAAATCATTTCTTGGGGTATCAAGTGGAAAATTTCTGGGATTTATCATCACATCCAAGGGAATTTCTCTTGATCCAGAGAAAGTACGTGCCATTCAGGACATGTCACCTCCGAAGAATCTCAAAGAGCTCAGAGGTTTGCAAGGTAGATTAGCCTACATTCGAAGATTCATATCAAATCTTTCTGGGCGCTGCCAGCCTTTCTCTAAGCTCATGAAGAAAGGGATATCTTTTGTTTGGGATGCTGAGTGTCAAAGAGCATTCGAGGAGATTAAGAGATATCTCACTCAACCGCCAGTTCTCGTGGCCCCGATATCAGGAATACCGTTCCTGTTATATGTGAGGGCTATGGATCATTCTCTCGGAGCTTTGTTAGCCCAGAACAACGATCAAGGTCAAGAGCAAGCCATCTATTATCTGAGCAGGACTATGATGGGAGCCGAACACCGGTACAATCCGGTCGAAAAAGAATGTCTCGCCTTGGTATTCGCAATTCAAAAGATGCGACATTACCTAGTTGGACAAACCATTCAGGTCATCTCTAAGGTGAATCCCTTGAGAGTTCTGATGACGAAACCATCATCTCTGAATAGTCGACTAGCAAAGTGGGCTATTCTCTTGTCACAATACGACATGCAGTTCATGCCTCAAAAGGCGGTTAAGGGCCAAGCATTGGCGGACTTCTTAGCCGATCACCCAGTATCGGGAACGTCTAAGTTGTATGAAGAATTACCTGACGAAGTCGCTGAAGCTTGCGTCATCCAGGAAGCTACGCAAGTGTGGAAGTTATTCTTCGACGGCGCGTCTAGAGCAAACCCTCATGGAGCAATCACTGCGGGAGTAGGAGTAGTGTTAGTCTCTCCGAATGGTCATGTAATCCCAAGAGGATTCTCCCTAATCGAACCTTGCACCAACACTGTAGCGGAGTATAATGCTCTGCTATTAGGAATGCAATGTGCCGAAGAACTTAATGTTCAGAACCTCGAAGCTTACGGTGACTCTCAGCTAATCGTTAATCAAGTCCGAGGAGAATACGAAGTACGTCATGAGGATTTGATCCCGTACTACTTCGCGGTGCTAGAACAAGCTCAAAAGTTCGAAGGTTTCTTCATCGAATATGTACCACGAGCTCAGAATGCGTATGCAGATGCTTTAGCCTCCTTGGCAACTTCATTAGCACTGCCACCAGAAGTTGAAACAACGATTCCAGTCATGGGACGGAGACTATGCTTTTCCAAGATCCCCATGGAAGAAGACCCAGATGAGACGACGTCAGGAGAAGTATGTACGGCATTTATGGAGTTTGAAGCTAGGGATTGGCGGTTCCCCTACATCGACTATGCCCTGTATGGAATTCTGCCCGATGATCCTAAGGAAGCGGCTTCTATCAAACGAAAAGCCCTCCGATTCTATTACGATGCAGTTTCTCAAGTCCTGTATCGCAAATCACACGATGGAGTCTTACTTAGATGCCTTTCTCGAAATGAAGCGAAGGAGGCTCTCAAAGAGGCTCATGACGGGTTGTGTGGAGCTCATCAGCCCGGAGCTAAATTAGGAGATCGCCTCCGACGAATCGGTTATTATTGGCCGAAAATGTTTTCAGATGCGGTTGACTATGCTAAACATTGTCACACATGTCAGATTCATGGGGATTTTATCCACCAAGCACCTGGAAATCTACACCCCACGTCGGCATCCTGGCCTTTCGAAATGTGGGGTATGGATATTGTAGGACCGATTTCCCCTCCGACGTCTAAGGGACACCGGTTCATTCTGGCTGTGACCGATTACTTCTCCAAATGGGCGGAGGCAGTCCCGTTAAAAGAAGTCAAGACTTCAAATGTAATCAAGTTCATCAAACATCATGTCGTCTACCGTTTTGGAGTACCACGACGAATAGTTCACGACAACGGGACACAATTCGTCAGTTTTGGATTCCAGAAATTCTGTGATAAATTCAGGATCCAAAGTGTTGCATCTACGGCGTATTACCCGCCGGCGAATGGTCTTGCAGAAGCATTCAATAAAACCATAGTAAAACTTCTCAAGAAATTTGTCTCCAAGAGCCGACGTGATTGGGACGAAAGACTCGGCGAGTGTCTGTGGGCCTACCGCACCACGGTGAGAACCCCTACACGAGCTACTCCATTCTCTTTGGTATACGGCTGTGAGGCGGTATTGCCATTAGAGATTCAGATTCCTTCTCTAAGAATCGCGGTGGCAACCGGATTAACAGAAGAAGAAAAACATCAACGACGTCTGCAAGAACTCGAAGCCTTAGACGACAAACGACTCAAGGCTCAGCAGCAGATTGAATTGTATCAAGCCCGTATTTCCAAAGCCTACAACAAAAAGGTTAAGGAACGGATTTTTAAGAAAGGCGATCTGGTTTTGGCTAACAGACGACCCATGGTGATGACACACAAAACCAAAGGGAAGTTTAATCCTAAATGGGAAGGGCCATTCGTAATAGATTCAGTCTATTCGGGTGGAGCTTATCGCCTTATCAATCAAAAAGGAGACAGGCTCATGATGCCAATTAATGGGAAATTTCTTAAGAGATATTTTCCGTAAATCATGTAGCCCACTTCTTGTTCTTGTAAATTCCAGCCGAGTCGGGCTGGGGGTTGCCAATTCATAATGCATTTCGGGAATAAATTGTAGTTTCTCTTGTCTTGTATGTCGTCATGTTAACATTACACCTCTAACGAATGAAGTTTTCTGGAGTTATTCTAAGTAATAATGAAGAGAATTTCAGTTTTATGCCAAATTAACATGGCACTCATGACTTTCGTTTTATTCTTCGTTGTCTCGAATTAAAATTCAGCAAAAAGAGATAATGAAGACTAAAATGATATCGTTTTCATTCAATACTGCAAATTGACGTACAAAGGTGAAGACGATCGAAGTAAAAACGATACACAATTACTCCTTAGCAAAAAGAAATGCAAATCCTAGGCGTTGGGATCCATCAGCTTAAAAGACTTGAGTTTGGATTTTAAAGCTGATATTTTATCCTCACGAGCCTTCTTGACTTCTTCTGTTATCTGGCTCTTGAGTTCCTCTTCATTCGGTGCTGCTGCTGCGAGTTCTCGTCTAATTTTATCAGCGGTGGCAAGTTCGTCGCAATAACCTTCGAGGAGCCTGTTACAGTAACCAGCCAGCCCTTTGAAAATTTCCATACCGTCGGCGAGTTGAGCATTTATTTGCGGTGCCTCAACGCCAGCACGAGTAAGTTCTGTTGCTTTATCCCGGAGATCAATAGCAAGTTTGCCCATGTCGCCTTGTGACCGGAGAAGTTCTTCACGCAAGTGAGCAACACGAGATTCTGCTTCGGATAAGCTCTTCTGGAGAACCTCTTGCTGTCGCGCTTTTAAAGCCTTAGCCTCAGAGAGAGCTTGATCCACTTCTGGTCCTATGTCATCGCGCTGCAGCATAGAAAGGAACTCCAGCTCATACTCCAAGATAATGATACCCTCGTGACAATTTTCGGTCCATACTATATTCCCCTGGTCCCTAATTTTGGCAACACACTCCAGCAGATGTGGTTCAAAGACCTTGAAACTTACATCCCCGAGACTGACGACGTCAATGGTCATTTGCATCCAATGCTCTAGTTGTTCGATAAGCTTCCTTAAAGTTTCCGAGCTTGGGGGTGGAGCAGTTGGATAAGTAAAACAATTCGCATAATCAGTGCGAATGGGACGGTCGACAGCTTCAGAAGACGGCCCTTCGGGCATACTTGGTGCTGGATCCGGGATGGTTAATCCCTGCCCAGCTGCCGTTATTTCTGGACCAGAAGGAGCAGCCGGGAGTATGGTCTCCTCTGTCTCCTCAGGAGACGCAACCTGTGCCGACTTGATGGCATCCCCCATCAACTTGGACTTTTTGGAAGTCTTAGCTGCAGTAGGTGTCCGCTTGCGTATTTTCTTGTCATACTGGGCAACCTCATCAGCAGTAAGAGCCTTCTTCCCTGATGATCTCAAAGAGCGAGACTTAGGAAGAGGTGCACTCTCGAAAACTTCTTTAGTGTCCTCTTCTTCAAAGGGTTTAGCAACAGGTAATTCCTTCGGGATCTCTTCGATTCCAGCCGCCTCTCGTTCGCAGGACAGATAATCCTCAATACCCGGTAATCGAGTCCTGCCAGAACCACTTCTCGACTTATAAAGCCCCCGGATTTCATTTATACACGAAGTGTATATATCATATTCTGGGATTTGAGAAGCCTTGTCAAACCAATCGCGAAAATCCGCCACAGTGGAGCAGCTAGGCGGCAAACTAGGCAAAGTGAATTGCGCATGGGTTCCTCGGGCGAGGAAGAAATACCAAGCACGGGCCCCTTCATATAAATTTCCAATATGAGCTAATCGCGGGTTAGGGTTGCCAACATAAAGCTGGTCGTACCCAAATTGTCGAGCGAAGCGCGAAGGGATATAAGGCTCAATTATGCATCTCTCGCCTAATCGAAGGACCAAGTAACCCACTCGGATGGCGAGAAGCCATTGGAAAGTTCCCATGTTTAAGAGTGAGGATTCCTCAAAGACCACGTCACCAAACTTCGGGCCTTCTTCTTCAGCCCCGTCGAAACAAGGGCGACAGCAAAAAAGATCATAGTTGTTTTCCAGAGATAAGAGTTGTCTGGCCCGGACTATATACACAGTCGTCCATGCGGCCGACTCAAGCCTCTGGATGAAAGGAACAGAAGTTTCATTGTCATGCACGATCCCCGTCATTAACGAGGGACAATGCAGCACGAACCAAGCCACTAGATAAGTATAGGGCATGGGAACACGGGGTTGAAAAGTCTTCCAGACTTTCCTCCCGGCAATATTCATCTCTTTGACATCAAGGAGTTCGGAGGTCAAATCTCGTAAGCCTCTCTGCAGGCAGCCCGTCATTGCAGGGAGAAGACTTAGTGGTTTCCCATAAGTCAGGAGAACAGCGGGATAAACTACCTCAACCAAGATTGATTCTGTCGGTCTCGACGGCACAACGCACCGTTTCAGCCATAGCATCAAGAAACCAGCAAAGAGTGCCATGTCAGAAATGGGAGTAGCGGCTTGATGATGAAAGCTCTCAAACTCACTGCCAGCTTCGAACTCATCTTCTAAATGTTGATTCTTATAAACAGCCTGAGCAGCCCTGATGCGGGCTTTAATACTCCCAGCAGAGTTGACAGCAAGACGGGTCACCTTAGAGTCTTTCTGACCCAAGTTCTGAAATAAGTAATCCGCCCAAGCGGTATGCATGAGGCCGCTCCCGCGTGTTCCGGCGACTTGAGCGCAGATATGGAAATGACACATTAATTCCCAAAAAGTGTCATAAATCTCCGGATGAGCAGTCTTTAAAATGGATAGTTCCTCAGTGGTGGGGACAAATTCTTCATATGGCGTTTGGCCAAAAGATAGTCCCGAGATCGCATGCATCTCGTGGAGAGCAAATCCCAACTCCCCAACAGGTGTGAAGAAAGTGCAGCTATCCGGATTGTACCGCTCCAGCATAGCATAGAAGCAGGGATAGTTCTGAACAATCCCGCGTCTCGTAGCCTGTACTGGTATCGTAAGGCCAGACTGAGCAAGAGGCTCTTTGAGTTCCTCTAAGACAAAATCCACAATCTTAGTCCACCAGCCGTCCTCTCCAGAGAACAACCAGCCTGGAGAACGAAAAGCTTGTGCAGGGAATTCCCCGCGAGAAGCAAGAAACTGGCGTATGAACATGTTCGCTGGAAGAGGCGCTTCCCGACTAAGTTCTTTCTTCTCAAATCTACCAGGTCTTAAGCCTTTGAGTTGCCCACCAATTTGAACGCGAGAGGATCGACCTGATCCAAACGATACGTTCTCCTTCTCTTTGACAAGGTCGAAGGCCAGACCCCTGCGACCACCAACACTCAGGAAGTAGGAAAGTGGGTACATTCTCTTCATACTAGGAAGGAACAGTAATCGATCATCGACTCTTCGTAGCATCCGGGAGTCCTCTACACACCCAACTTGCCCATCAGCAGATATATGGTCTCCGAACAAAAATGATGGTTTGACAAATTGATCCAGACCCGCGGGAGTTTCCAGATCCACATCGGTGACTAGAGCTCTAAGAGTGGAACTCCCAACAGATCTAATCAAGTGTGTCCGTTCCAAGCTCGGAAAAGTGCACAAAGGAATTTCTCTGCGAAGACCAAAAGCTCTCCCCACTTCTGGGTCATCAGTGTAGTTGAAATGTTGCTCCGGTAGAAGTGGCACATTGGGAAAAAGCACTGTAAAATCAGAAGCAAGGGTTAGTAGCAGAAATAAATTGCTAGTACGAAAGACAAATTCCACGTGTCAAGCGTTAAATACAAGGGTCAACCCTTGTAGCAACATTTGAACGTAGACATTTGAACGCAAAGGTCAAACCCTGCGTTATTAACAATTGAACGCAGAGGTCAAACCCTGCGTTATCAACGCAGAGGTCAAACCCTGCGTTATCAACGTTTGAACGCAGAGGTCAAACCCTGCGTTATCAATATTTAAACGCAGGGGTCAAGACCCGCGTTCAAACTTCATATCCAAACATAGGAGTCTTAACTCTATGTTTCCTTAAACGCAGCCTTAAGTATGCGTTTTCTTTTTTTTAACGCAGAGCCCAAACTCTGCGTTCCCAATTTTAACATAGAGACTGGGCTCTATGTTTCTTAAACACAGAGTTTAAGTCTGCGTTTCCAATTTATAACGCAGAGCCGTAACTCTGCGTTTCTGAGAAAAAAAAAAAAACGAGCCATCTTCCTCGTTGATGAGAACCCATCTAGGGTTTACAAAGATTTGTTGAAACGAGTTCCCGTGGCCGTCACCTACCACAGCAACGGGGTCCGTGTGACAGCGACAACAGCGCCGAAGCGCTCATCAAAGCAGCGGTATCGCCGGTGTTCTCAGCCGGCGACGCCTCCGAAGCCGCCTTGACGACTTTCTTGGAACCCGCACTCATCCTTCTGGGCGCCATGTGGATGGTAGGTCGGAAAAGATGGAGTTCGTCGGAGTTCGTCGGAAAATCAACCGAGATTGAAACGAGAAATCTCGTTCTTGGAACTAAGTAAGGCGAAAGAGTCGAATGACTCTTGATGTGACCTTATAGGTCTATTTATAACAGCCGTAGGGCTGTTAAATCGTATTGGAACTCTAAGAAAGAATCCCAACCGAATCTAAAACGTGATTTTTCACGTTAATGGATAAAGTCGGTTAGACCTTAACGCAAGATTCGCCTCTGCGTTCGATTTCGTTAACGACAGGCACAAACCGGCGTTATAAGAGTTCTTAACTCTGCGTCTCGAACCTTAAACGCAAAGGTTACCCCTGCGTTGTGGTTATTTAAAACAAAAGACACACTTTTGTATTGACAAATCATGATACATATTTCTCAAAGTTCATGAACCCTTTCAGCATGACATCATTAAACTTCTGTATTCCCTCAGCAGAGTTTAAATCCTCGTCAGGTTAATATTACACCTCAGACGAACGTCATCCCTACAGAGCTTGGATTTGGCTTACATCATCGTAACGATAATTCCTCTGTTAAAATCCACTTATCGACTCTCTTCAATAGAGCGATAAGTCCTCTAAATTGCTTTTATGGCAATATTTTCTCTTGTCACGTTAACATTACACCTCTGACAAAAATCCACTTATCGACTCTCTTCAATAGAGCGATAAGTCCTCTAAATTGCTTTTATGGCAATATATTCTTCTTGTCACGTTAACACTACACCTCTGACAAAAATCCACTTATCGACTCTCTTCAATAGAGCGATAAGTCCTCTAAATTGCTTCCATAGCAATATTCTTCTTGTCACGTTAACACTACACCTCTGACAAAAATCCACTTATCGACTCTCTTCAATAGAGCGATAAGTCCTCTAAATTGCTTTTAGGGCAATATTTTCTCTTGTCACGTTAACACTACACCTCTGACAAAAGTCCACTTATCGACTCTTTTCAATAGAGTGATGAGTCTTCAAATTGCTCTAATCGCAATTGCTCGCGTGTCAGATTAAAATCCTTGACACCTTTAATTCGTTTGAACCAGTTAATTCTTTCTGCGAAGGAATAACGAGTGTTCATATTCCCCCCCATGAGTTAAAGTTCTTCTATGATTATCTTAGATGGTAATGAAGAAATTTTTAAAGATTGGGTATTTTTCATATAGTTCCATAGTTGCAAGTCAGAACGCGACACATGCAATAAAAAAAGAAAAGAAAAGAGGGCAAGTCAGAATCACTCTTTTTATTATCACCAAAAATATTGAAGAGTGATACAAAAGCCTGGTTCTTATCAAACAAAAAGAACACTACATCATTCAGCCCCTGGAGTAGTAAAAGTGAAATACACAAGCCGGGATTTAATAGCAGCTTGCCTTTCTTCATGAGCGGCCTGCACCATCACCTCGGCTTTCTTCTTAAGGACGTTTTCGTCCGACTCGATTGCACTGGCTTGCTTTTGGAGAAGTTCAAGATCTTGTGTCGACGAGCGGTAAGTGGCATAAGTCTTCACACTTTCTAGCCTGAGCTTCACTAAGATCTCTTCTTCCCGTGCGAGCTCTGATTCGTGTCGAGCCAATTCCACCTTGAGGCGATCAATTTCTGCACGAATCGCTTGGATAGCAGCACTAGAATCGTCCACAGCGTGTTGTTTCTGCATACATAGCCCCTGTAAGGATGCGAGTTCAAGCTCCCTGTCAGTGATGGCTTCTTGAAAAGTCTCGTATTGGCGGGCCGCTTCAGCTTTAAGATTATTAAAGACTAACGCGGCCTGAGCAGCAAGATCAGCTTGATGCAATTCTTCCAAAGCCCTAAGATCTTTCTCCAACCGAGAGACACCTTCGGAGCAATGCTGGAACAATCGAGCGTCATCCAAATAGCGGATATCGTTCAAAGAATGCATAAGCATCGGCTTAAAAGAATCAAACGAAGCTCGTCTAGCACTGATCTCCTCGATTGCCAGCTTCATCATGTCTTCTAATGGTCGTAGAAGAATCTTTAGAACAGAAGGGACGGCCACCGGACTTAGAGACTTCATCGGAGATGTCGATGGGGAGCCTAAAAGCATAGACCCAGGTGCAGGGGAAGTGGGTGATGACCGTGAGGAAGTTGGGGAAGCTATGTTGACGTCCAGTTGCGAGGGACTAGAAGGTAGAACCATGAGTGCCCCAGTTCGGGCTGAGCTTAGCACCATCTCTGTCCCCACAGGTTTGAGAGGAATCGTCAGTGAAGGAGTTTCTTCTGGTAAAGAACCGGTAGTCACTGGTATCGATTCAGAGGGAGAAACGCCCGCTGCTTGCGATGGGAGCGACGATGACGTACCAGCAGCCTCGTGAGCTGGAGAACCTACACAAAAGAGCAATCAGTATAAAATAAAGAGACGCCGAAGAAATCAAAGTGTATAACTTCTACCGGTGAGGTAAAAAGGAAGATAACCGGACGCCTTATCAGAAGAGAGTGGTGGCTGATTAGCCCAGCCAGCAGAATCGTCACCATCACTTTCATCCTCATCAGCATCATCATGGTGGGACGAGCTCTCATAGTCCAACGGTTCATCATCATCTGCAGTTGACAGTCCTGGAGAGCTCGTTGACGTGTCCATTTTGGTCAGCCGGCCAGCCGTAGGACTATGAATAATAGTCTCTGAATGCGGCAATAGTGCAGAGGAGGCGGGAGACTGACTCTCATTAGAATGTACAAGTTCTTCCGACACCAGTTCGTCTGCAGGCAGCTTAACTCCTTCAGATGAAGATGTTGTAGGTAGCACCCTTGCAGGTGAAGAAGCAGCATCAAGAACTTGTTCTGGAAATGGCGAGATATCGGGATCTGCTGTAGAAGAAGCTCCCATATCCTCAATTGGGAATTCATCCCCACCCTCTGCTTGATCCAAGGGACAATAAGGAGAAAGTTCTTCAACGAATGTAGTACTCTCAGAATGAGGACCTGCGCGATCACGAGGACTTGTAGCAATGGGTTCTTGCTCATCTCCTCTGTCGGCAGATTTAAAAGCATCCCCCATCAACTTCTCGGCAGGAGGGTCTATTATTAGCTTTCTGCGAGTACGTTTCTCATATCGAGCTTCTTCGGCTTCGGACAGAGCCCTCTTTCCAGTTGCTTTTGTCCTGGGAACTTCAGCAGCTGTGGGATTCATTACCGGGGGACTCTCTACTCCTAGTTCCCCTTCCTCTTCCTCAGCTTCCTCTTCAAAATCTAAAAACTCGTCGATCCCTTTCAGACGAGACACACGAGCTCCTTTCCGGGATGTGTACAGCCTTCTAATTTCACGGAGGCCTGAAGTGTACAGTTTATATTCTGTGATTGTAGAAGCTGTATAGTACCAGTTACAGAAAGCCGCGGAAAGAAGAGAATTCGGTGTTTTGTGGGGTAATCTGAAGGCAGCCCCGGTGCAACCTGCGGTGGAATAATACCAGGCTTGAGCTCCTTCGTATATGTTGCCCATAACCGAAAGTAGGCTTCTTGGATTGCCAACATACAGTTGGTCGTATCCGAATTGGCGAGCAAATCTATACGGTTGATAGGGCTCAATTATGCATTTATCATTTTGCCTGAGGATGAGATAACCAGGTCGGATATTTAACAGCCAATGGAAAACTCCCCCGTCCAAGCGAGTGAAACCATTAGGACCAGCAGTATCTTGGAATACCTGTCCATACCCTCCACCCTCAAAATCCGGGAAGCAGCGGAAGATGTCGTAGTTGAGGTCCCTCGACAGGATCTGACGGACCTTCACTACGTAGGTGCCTATCCAAGTAGCCTTTTCTAATCTCTGCACAAAAGGGATGAAACCTTCATCTGTGGAAGACGGAGCGCTCATCAGATGTGAACAATGCGAGGCATACCAAGCCATTAAGTAAGTATATGGCAAGGGTACTCTGGGATTTGGGGTCACTAAGCTTTTCTTTCCTTCAGAGTCTATCTCCTTCACTTGGATAAACTCGAGACACAATTCCCTCAAGCCATGCTGTAGACAACATGTCATGGCCGAAAGTAGATTTATGGGCCTCCCGTGGGCTAAGAGGACAGCCGGATAAGCTACCTCAATCATCACAGCATCTATTGGCCTGGTAGGGACCACACACCGCTTTAGCCACAGCATGAGAAAACCCGCCAATAAAGCCATATCAGAGATTGGAATGGCTGCCTGGTGATGGAAACTCTCAAATTCAGTTTGTGTGGGGAAATCATCTTCTATTCCCTCACTAACATAGTGAATGGTGGCGTCACTAATCAAAGCCTGAATGGTCTCAGGGGTGCTTGCCTCCCGACGAGATACGTTGACAGCCTTGTTAGACAAATTCTGGAAAAGATACTCAGCCCAAGATAGCTGTTTGATACCACGTCCACGTGCTCCTATCAGTTGGCTGCAGATTTGGAAATGACACATCACTTCCCATAGAGTGTCATATACTTCAGGGTTCGTCTCCTTCAAAATTTTCAGTTCATTTGATCCAGGGACAAACTCTTCATAAGGTAAGTCTCCAAAAGGAAGACCTGAGACGTCAAACATCTCATGTAGGGCGAACCCTAATTCTCCTTCCGGTGTGAAAAATGTACAAGTCTCTGGATTGTACCGTTCCAGAATGGCGAAGAAGTTATAAGGACTGAGAGCAATACCGAATTGAGTAGCCCTAATAGGGCAATCAAGCCCAGATTGAGTTAACGGTCCCTTTAACTCCGCCAGTACGAATTCTATCATTCGTGCCCACCATCCTGCCTTAGTAGAATGTACCCATCCAGGAGTTCGGAATACTGCGGTTGGAAATTCACCTTTGGCAGTCAAAAATCGTCGCATGAAGGTGTTAGCTGGGCTAGCACTTTCTCCTAAAGGATATCCCCGTGAGAATAAGCAGGGTTCCAAGGCTGACACTTGTCGACTATAACCTGCGGAATGTACACCCTTGTGAGTTAGAACCCCGACAGCTACCCCATCTTGCTCTCTCACCAAGTCCCAATTCATGTGATGGGGAACGGAGGCGCATTGGTAGTAAGAGATGGGAAACATCCTGTGCATGTCAGGAAGAAAGAAGCGACGATTTTCAATTTGCCGAAGCCATTTGTAGTGTCCGCCGTGCACGATCTCTTTTGAGATAGTGACACGATCCCCAAATAGAAAATCCGGCTTGACAAGTTTCTTGCGGGACCCAGTCTCAAATTTGGCGTCTGTAACCAATACCCTAAGTATATCTGTGCTTGGATCGGAGATCAAGGTGACACGATCCTTGTCAGAATCTTGGAATACCGGGAGTTCTTGACGCAGATTGAATTGCATGTTACAATCCACGCCCCCCTCACGCCCAAAGTGGTGACGAGGATGGAGAGGTTCGCGGGTATAAGGCACTGCAAAACAAAGAAATATTCAGTCGGTCAAATGAAAGAAAGGAAAACTATCAAACGCACGATTCAGATCTAGCGTTTAATTTTCATCAACGCAGAGGTCAACCCTGCCTTACTCTTTCAAACGCACAGTTCAGACCTGGCGTTTAAAACTCATTAACGCAAAGGTCAAGCCCTGCGTTAAATATGTTGAACGCACAGTTCAAACCTGGCGTTTAAAACTCATCAACGCAAAGGTCAAGCCCTGCGTTAAATATGTTGAACGCACAGTTCAAACCTGGCGTTTAAAATTCATTAACGCAAAGGTCAAGCCCTGCGTTAAATATGTTGAACGCACAGTTCAGACCTGGCGTTTAAGATTCATTAACGCAAAGGTCAAGCCCTGCGTTAAATATGTTGAACGCACAGTTCAGACCTGGCGTTTAAGATTTGTCAACGCACGAGTCGAACTCTGCGTTAATCTTTCAAACGCATAGTCCAGACCCAGCGTTCAGATTCTATAAACGCAGGGTCAGGCCCTGACGTTTCAAATTCAAAACACAGAGTTTTAACTCTGCGTTACAATGTCGAAACGAGTCGTCTTCCTCGTTTGCAAGAACTCATCTAGGGTTTTTTTTTTTTTAGAAAACTTGCTAAAACAAGTTTGATGGCGATACGCCCAAGGATTTTTCAAAGAACTCGCCGAAGCAAGTTCGACGGTGACGGAGGGCGACACTTACCACCGACGGGTTGGGCCTGAGGCGGCGGCGCTGCTGCGGCGGTAGATCTTGAGCGAGAAACGACTTTCTTCTTGAGACCCATAGAGGAGAGTCGGAGAAGACGAACGAGATCACCAGAGTGGAAAACGAAGAGTCTTCGTTAAAAAAAAAATCTTCCGAAAGAGGAGAAGCAAAAAGTCGGGTGACTTTTGATTTGACCCATGGCGGTCTATTTATAGACAGCTATGAGCTGTCAAATCGGGTTGGAGATTTTAGGCCCAAAACCCCGCCAAACACGGTCTGTGCGTCTGTGTCGCTTGAGTTTTTTGAACGCAGAATTTAACTCTGCGTTTTAATGCCTCAGCACAGAGAATTCAACTGTGCGGTTGCATTAGTTGAATATTTAAACGCAGAATTTAACTCTGCGTTTCAGTTCGATAGTACAAGGAGTTTACCCGTGCGTTCTGACTCAACCACATGAGTTCCTCTATGTTTATAGCTAAGACATGGTTCCAAATAAATAGAGGGAGGCTAATGTCAACTATCAAGGCGACTAAAGCCAAGAAGAAACAGGTGACCCCACTGAAAAATATATTGGATGAGTACAAACAGATTACAATCAGCCAGGTTCAGCAAGATCTTCGGGTTAGAAGAAATGAACAACCAATCCGCTAAATTTTAGGGTCCAAAGTATTCCGAAAATTCGTCCCAGTCAACCGCGAACTTTCGAAAACTTTGGAGGGGGTTCTGTAGGCTGTCTAAAAATTACAATGGATAGCTGATCCCTACCAAGCT
>BQKN01066606.1:26839-45901 GCA_022839385.1 Asparagus kiusianus | reverse complement strand
CTCAAATCACACACACACACACACACACACACACACACACACACACACACGCTATTTCACAAAACAGTCAAAAATACGTTTAGCCCTATAAATATAATTAGTTTTCCAAATTTATCTATTTGGGAAGATAACGTGTTTGAAATAATTTCATCAGAATCATGTGTGTAACGATTTCGTATCTTTGTTAATTTTGGTAGTATATGAAATCATATTGGTACGCTTTGCAAAACAGTGAGTTTTCACAAATACGAAGTATTATTTCCCAAAATTTACTAATTTTGGAGTTGTTTTACTATTTTAAATCAAAATTAGAAAACTAGCTTTTCAAAATTCAGGTTTCTGTGAATAGTGTTTTAAGTCGACCGATACAATTATAAGTCGACTGGCTACATGTTATCAGTCGACCGATAGAAAATATCAGTCAACCGACCAGTGTAGTTTTTACAACCTGATTTTTACAGACTTATCAATCGACCGATTACTTTCATTAGTCGACCGATCAACGGTCAAATTACCGTAACAGCCAGTTTTCTATTTCTTGTTGTTTGAGAGGCTATAAAAAGCCCTCAAACCTCATTTTCTTCTTATGGATGTTTAACTGAGTTTTTGGCAGTTTGTTTCAAGATTTTGAGTGTGTTTTGTTTATGCAAAAGAGTTTTACAAGAGAAGGATCTCAATTTTATTTGAGGTGTTCGTCCTCAATCTCTACATCTCTTGTTTTTGGAGAAGTTTTTCTAAACTCTTCCTCTAGCTTAATCTTTATTTTGATTCTTATATATACAAGCTAGATTTACTTGAGTTTAATTTCTTTGTGCTCATTGTTTACACACACAACCACTGGAGCTTAAGTATTTCACATATTGTATATTTGGGTTGTGAGTGACTCATTAAGAGAGCTTACATTTTGTTCTCATTTGTATTAGAGAACAAATCCTTAATTTTCACTTATTGTTGAAACACGTTGTAATACATAAGAACACTTAGAAGAGTGGTTAGCGAAAGACCGTGGTTAATTCCAAGAGGAGTAGGTTGGTAATAATGCCTAGGAAGAGGTGGCAAATCCAAACACTTGAGGAAGGTAACACGAGTAGTCCAACACTTAGAGGAATGTGTCTTATAGGATTGACAATCGTGTATATTGTAAAAGTTTTCGGTAAACTTTGGAAACCGATTGTGTAGTTATTTTCATATAGTGGAGAATCTCCTCGAGGTTACGAGCGGAGACGTAGGTCATGGGTTGACCAAACTCCGTGATCATATCTTTGTGTTTGCGTTTGGCTTTGGCATATTTTTCTCGTTCTTATTCTTATATCACCTATTGTCTTATAGTTTATATTGCTTTATCTCATTGCTTATCCTTACATATATTTCTCGTATATCATTTTGTTAGGATATTGCATTATAAGTTTTAATTTAACATCGTAATCGTATTAGATTAGTAATTACCCTATTCACCCCCCTCTATGATACTTTCATATTCCACTATCATTTGTTTCTTTTCTGTCTTTCATTCCCTTTTCTTAGTTTTAGCCTTTTTATTTGAAACAATCACACCCAAACCAATCTCTACACTCTCTCTTCTCTTTCACATTTCAAGAACCACTTTAGAACTTTCTAATAACACTCCTAACTTTAGTTTCTAATAACACTCCTTTCTCATGGGATCGACACTTGCATGCTACACATAATAGTTGTACACTTGTAAAGTTTTATTTAGAATATACAAACACACACATACATAATGGATTAGTTAAAATTTTTATATAACTACAATGAAAATACTTTCTAAGAAACTTCTAAGTAAGACTTGGTTTTCTATAACTATAATGAAAAGATTTTCTAAGAAATTTCCTTTGGAGTTATGCATAACAATAATTTATTAAGGCAAAACTAGTTTTAATTATATTATTTTAAAAATATTTTATTAAGTCAAAACAAGTTTTAATTATATCTTTAAAGATATGAATTAATTCTATATTAACTTCTTCAAATTCGCAAGATGCCTGAAATTTGTGGCTATATTCATTGCAAACACTCACTACACTACAACTTATCCTTTAGGATAACTTAGGGGTTTAAAGGTTTAAAGACTTATTGTATGCGCTAAATACAACCGCGATTCCTATAAAAGTAAGCTAAAAATTTTCTTCTTTCTTTTTTATTTTCTTTCTTTGCTAGAGGACTAGAAAAAGTTTAGATATGAGGATACTTAATTACTATATTTTATTATAATTTTGTACTCTCGTTATCTATTTTATTGAATAAATATACTGGTTAAATATCATTTATTTCATGAACTTATAGGAAATAAAGAAATTATCAAATAAGAGATCAAAGAAATCCATACCTCTACTTGAAGCTTAGAGAAAGCCCACAAAGTGTTGGCCTTCTTGTTTTGATGATGTTTAACAAACAATTTACCATTAATGTTGTTTGTCTAGTATTTGTGTTTTCTTATTTATTATAGACAAACAACGTAGTTGGAGGATGGATGGAATAGAGCTTCAACGATCATATCCAAAGGAGGTTGGTGGAATGTCGGTGAAGCTTATGCAATTCAAGTTCAAGATCCAAGTTCAGCTTCATCCGCAGTGTACCAAGTCAAGCTTATTTAAAGATCAAGATTGCTTGGGTAATATAGTTTAGGATTTATATTATGTGTGTTTAGTACTCTAAGCTCAATTATCTATACACACACACATTTTATTGATTTCCTTGTATATATATGTAGTCACATATATATACAACACAAGTTTTGGTTTTCATGTTTATAAATATAAAATTATATGTTTCATATTTATTATTGTGATTTGGTTTATCTACTTAGATATGAAACAAATATATTTTCATATACATACTCATATGTTTCATTTTCTAGAGTATTTGTGAAAGCAAAATGGTTTTATTTTCTATTGTATTTGTGAAAATATTGTTTTCTCAGTTTATGGACTTAATAACAATCATATACATATTTTATTAAGTCTACAAAATCATTGTGTAAAGTTTCAAAACATGGTTTAGCCTAAATGTCAAAATTCATATGTTTACATTTTCGTGTTTTGGACTATTTTGCACCCTGACATCTCATGAATAGCATCCGACAACCATTTTGAATAACCTTCTAGGCTCACCCCTGGAGGAACCAAGGGGGCTGATAGGCCTAAAAGATGATGGGGATGCTCATAAGGAGGAACCACCGTCCCTGCCTCGGCTTGATGATTTTTTACAAATGGGAAATGCAATTTGGAAAATTCTTTTTATAACATGTTCATTTACATGGTTATATACATTTCCCAAAGTTTCATTATTTTTTGGACTTCATTTGTTGTTTTTAACATATTTTCAAAAGTCTCAAAATCTGTTTTAAAATCAGTTTTGGAATGTATCAGTCCTCGGTCGACCGCACCGGTCGACCGCACATGTGATCATTCGTCAGTGGGCAGCAGAGAGTTTGTCGGTCGATCGCACCGGTCGACTGAGAGCTCGAAATTTCCATAGGTCGACCGCACCGGTCGACCGAATAAGTCTCTGCTCGTTTTCTCAAATTGGGATCTGGATTGCAGTCGACCGCAAAATATTTCGGTCGATCGCCGCTCAGTCAGATTCCTTCCAACGGCTATTTTTGTTACCGTTGGCTGGGGCTGTTTTTGTCTTTTGCTTGGGGGTTTTGGCTGAGATTTTGAGTAGGTATAAATTCCCTATTGCTGTTGTCTTTCAAGGCATCCAAGAAGTTTTTTAAACAAGGTTTTAAACAGAATTTAAGCTTGTTTAGTTTGGTTTAAGTTTGTTTTGGGTTTTCTGTTACAAAGAGGAGTTTTTTATCAGCTATTGAAGAGTTCATTTTCAACATTTCATCATCCTCTCTTTGTATTTATAGAGAAGTTTCCTTAACTCTATTTCCTAGCATTTTTTACTATTGTATTTCATATCAATCTTATTGCTAGTTCTTATTGAGTTAAGTTTTTATTTATATCTCATTGTTACACACACCCACTTGAGCTTATTGTATTTGCATACATAGTATATTAGGGTTGTGAGAGATTGTAACATTGAGTTGTGCTTAATTGAGTTCTCATCTATTGTAGAGAACAAATTTATATTTGTTACATTGTGAGTGGTGTAAGGTTTTCGGTGAGCTAGAAAACCGAGTGTGTTGTGAAGTTTTCGGTAAACTAGAAAACCGAGTGTGGGGAGTGACGTTGATCAATGAGCGTTAAAAACCGACACTGTGAGGTGTAAACGTTATTCGGGTGAGCGTAGAAAACCCGGTTGTGATAGTGGATTTCTCCCCGGGAGTGGGGAGCGGAGACGTAGGACGGAAGGTCCGAACTCCGTGATCATATCTTGTGTTTGAGTGTGCTTTGGCGTTTATTTATACTTGTGTTTATATTTCTTATCGCCATTGTACATAGCTCATTATTTATATGATCCACTATTTAGTTCATATGGTTTACCCCTTGTGTTAGTTTACATATCCTTGCATATACATTTTTATCATATAGGATATATCCCTTAGTTCATATTGCTTATCCTAGCTTATATATTTTGTTATATTTCATACTTACTAGGATAACTTGTTAATTATTTTTAATTATCATTTAAATCGGATTAGATTAGCATAAGACCCTAATCACCCCCTCTAGGATCTAACACAAAGCCCATAAGTCCAAGAGGAGTTAAGTCAATAAGTTAACTCAAGAAAATAAAATCTGTTACAAACTAATCAATGCGCTAATCGATTAACTAATAGATTAGTTTGAAATAGAAACTAATCAATAGCTGATTTTAATTTCTTAGAGCCCAAGTTAATCCAAAGACTATTTATGGTTGCTGTATGGTAGAGAGTGAGGCTAGAGATATGGAAAATTTTGTAAAACTCTATTTTGGAGAGAAGGACTACTCTTTTAGAGAAGGTCTTCCAATTTCCAAGAAATTAAAATTAGCTATTGATTAGTTTCTATTTTAAACTAATTTTACAAAATGAGCTACCCACTAATGTCAATAGTATTTAGGCCCACCTAGGTTTCACAATGAGTGAGTGTGGGGTCTTGTGCTTATGAGTAGGCAACTCATTTTGTAAGATGATCATTTTGTAAGATGAGCACAGTAGCTTGCCCTTCCTCCATTGAGGTTAGAAAACATGTCACCTCCTAAAAATCATGATATTAAATAAATTACATAATGCTATAATTAAAAGTAAAATCATTTAAACTAATTTTTTCATATGAAATGAATAAAAAAATAATCAAAATATATTTGAATGCGACTTGAATATAATTAAGATATAAGACAGTTTAATATTCAAAAATATTATTCATTCCTTCTTTATGATTAATAAAAAATACTTATGAAGTTTTACTAAAATCCTTAAAAATAACCGAGTTTTTGTAAAAGATATATACCATAAAATACATGTTTATAATAAAATAATCAAATAATATAGAGTAAATTAAACAAATTCTACATACCTATGAAGTTTTACTGAAATCCTAAAAGATAACTGAGTTTCTGTAACAAAAATGTTCAACACATCTTCCGTTGTTATATAGTCTTTTTGTTGATATATTCACTAATGAAAGTATAACTATTTTTACCTAATATATATTTTATTAACAAAGAGGAACATAACTTACATAAAACCTTAACTTGCATAAATTTTTGGTTATCAATTATGACTTTTAAATTAAAATCACATTTTTAGATTTATTTTTTATCAAGATTTTTTTTGAAAAAAAATTACACAAAAACTTAACTTACATAAATTATTATTTTTGTCTATATTTTAGTTTTTGTAATAGAAATACTTGACAGATAACTGAGTTTCTGTAACAAAAATGTTCAACACATCTTCCGTTGTTATATAGTCTTTTTGTTGATATATTCACTAATATGAAAGTATAACTATTTTTACCTAATATATATTTTATTAACAAAGAGGAACATAACTTACATAAAATCTTAACTTGCATAAATTTTTGGTTATCAATTATGACTTTTAAATAAAAATCACATTTTTAGATTTATTTTTTATCAAGATTTTTTTGAAAAAAAATTACACAAAAACTTAACTTACATAAATTATTATTTTTGTCTATATTTTAGTTTTTGTAATAGAAATACTTGACAAATCAAATCTTGCTAATTTTTACATACCTTATATTTTGCAAAACTATTTCCTACAATATTTGCTATTTAATTTCATATAATATATTTGAAAATCAAATCTAAACGTAAATGAATCTATAGTTCGACTATAAAATTCAATTTATTAAAAAATTATAAAATACCTTTTTAAAATTTTCCTAATTTATTTTTAAAATTCAAAATTGCAATAATTTTTTGTAGCACAAAGATTGGTAACAAAATAAATATCTTTATATCAAAGAACCTACATCCTGAATTTTGTGATTTTTCAAATTCAAATCAAAATTTTGAGTTCTAATTTAAGAGAAAAACATTTGTGATTATACTACTAATAGTTTGGTTATACTACTAATAGTTTATGTATTAATTCCAAATTTACCTAAATCATTATTTCCTTCTTTATGTTCAAAGTAAAACACACCTGATATTTGTTAAGACAAAGAAATTACAAATAATATTTTGGTATACTCAAAATTTTACTATATTCATAAAAAATGATACTTTATCTATATTTGTATTCAAAATTATTGTTTAAATTCTAAAAATAATTCATTTAAGTGTGTTATAGCATGTAAATAGTTAAATGTTGATTCCCATTGGGAGGCCGACACCTCCTGCCTATGCCTAATCAACCATATTCGAAGAGGGATGAATCGAGCAACTCAAGCGATCATCCCAACAGGCAGATAACTTGCGACATTGACTAAAAAGACGGTACTTGTCGACCAACTCGTAGGATCGAGACGAGAAACAGCCTCACTCGACCTACCATTTCAGTCAAACCCACTCCTTATCGGCACTCTGCACTTCCAGCCTGACATCCTGTGAGGCTAGCTAAAAAGATAGTGTTTGTCGATGTAAGACCTCGTAGAATTTGAGTGTGTATATGCGTAAAATTTCAAATCATGTGCAGCAGAGTCGTAGTATGCAGTTTCTAGTCCATGAGTCGACCCATGACTGTCATGAGTCGACTCACGAAATCGAGTCCTGTTACCATTTAGTTTCTGCTGAGTCGACTCATGATATTATGAGTCGACCCATGACTCATGAGTAGACCCATAATATACCACGAGTCGACTCATCGTGGATTTCTGGCTTTTCTCAGTTCGGGTCTGTTGGGTTTCGGGTCGGGTTTTATCTACTCATATATATTCCCCTCCACCCAAAAACACTCTTTTTCATCAGCAAACCCTAGAGAAACCCTTGCCTCCTCTCCCCCTCCAAACCCTAGCTAGTTTTTGGTGATTTTGGGACGTTTCAAAGGATTTTTTAGCGGCTTTTTGAGGATTGCAGCGAAGGGGATTGTTCATCATCACTTTTGAGGCGAGTAACATTCCACCCAACCCTTCTCCTATGCTTTTTATCAGTTTATAAATGTTTTTCTTGAGTTTCTTTGAGCCTAAGACTTATTTTCAAGTATAAATCAATATCCTTGTTAGGGTTAATGCTAGAAATCATGTATTTCGGATTTTAAACCCCCACCAACAAGTTTTTGATGAAAACCCAGATCTAGAATTTTTATTTAAAGAATAAAATTATGAGTTTTATATTGATTAAATGCTTTCTTTCATGTATAAGAGTTAAATGTGAGATTTAACCTACAAGAAAATTGTTTCTCATGATAAATATGTTTTTCTCACTGTATCATAGTCCAGAATTGATAGCTATAAAGATGTAGATCAGTGTAATGGAAGGATGAATCGAGTTGGTGAATTTAACGTGTGATATATGCAGATTTCAGCCCGTAAGTCGACTCACGACTCATCAAGAGTCGACTCATCAGGTTGAGTCGACCCATGACTGTCATGAGTCGACTCACGAAGTCTAGTTGTGTTGCCTTTTGCTTCTGCTGAGTCGACTCGTCAGTATACGAATCGACCCATAAGTCATGAGTCGACCCATGACTGTCATGAGTCGACTCACAAAGTCCTTTTCTGTTATCAAATGTGTTCTGTTAAGTCGACTCATATTTGAACACGAGTCGACTCATCGCAGTACTTTCTTTCTGTTTCGTTCGTGCTTCTGTTTAAATCACATGTTGGGTGTAAGTAAGTATATATATCCATACAGTGATTTTGATTTCATCTGTACATGTGAGATGACACTTCGGACACGAGTTTAAGTCAGTACAGCAGGGTATGTACGGGAATAAGACATGTATATTTTTTTTGTACGCAATCCTCGTGTTGGACTATAATCCATTAAAGTCCTCGTGTTGGACTAAAATCCATAAAAGTCCTCGTGTTGGACTATAATCCATTTCAAACATGTATTAGACTTTTGCTAAACCTTAGGCACGTTATTCAACCAAGTTGGGTACACGTCATATTGTATTTGGCCGGGATATGATAGCTACCTAAGTTGAACATGACACCTATTGTAGCTTTGTTTCATTTCCATGTTATCGGTAGAGATGGGTATGTTTTCTTTTTCTTTATCTTCCTTGTGACCAACTTCGGGTTTTATATTTAGGGATCTACAATTTGAGATACAAGGTATATACATAAGGGTTTCCTTGTTTGGATTATTTCGCTCGACGTACCTATACTCGTGTTGTATTTCCCTAAGTACTAAAACCCGTTAATGTTTGTGTAAATAATTTATATTACTTTGTTTTTAATTGTATTTTCATATACAACGAGCCCTATCCCTTGGGGTTGGTTGTGATGTTGCTCGCTAGCGCTTTGACACTCGTTGTCCCTCCCCCTTTCAGGTAACGAGCCCAAGAGTCCGGAGAGTCGCAGGTTGAGGACGACCCTTACTGGTATTCGTTATCCTCTTATTAGATGCATTTTATTTTTTTTTGTACTCCACTTAAGACATTTTAGACTAGAGAGGTTTATGTTCTAGAGTTGTAAAGGCTGTGTGCCTTATTTTCCTGTATCAGATATTATGTATTTTGAGACATGTTGAGATCTCTAGATTTTCATTATTCATTTCAGATTTGACTATGTATTCCAGCTATTCGGTTGATGAGATGTGTAAATTTGATGTTCTATCATTTCATCAAGTTTCTGTTGTAAAACCTTTTACTTGTCTTGTACCTACACCTATTGTTGACTCTACTAGAGAGATGTTAATTGTGATGGTGAAACATGTTTTTGCACGGTGGGATGCATGGTAGGTTTGACATTTCTAGTTTCACCTTGGACTGCAGCCTTGTGTGAACCCAGGGGCGTCACAGTCGACCTCCAGTGAGATGAATAAGAAGGCAGTGTGTCCTCAAGCCCCCTACCAACAGTCAATTACCACATCTTTAATGCATGATCAGAATCATCATTGCTCCATCCCCGAAAGTCTTTATGACTCATCGAACCATGTCGGCATAATGCGCATCCTGTCACTCTCACACTAAATACGTAGGTGACTCACCCTTCTTTAACGAGCGACACCTATAAAGCAGATGACAACTAAGCCGCCAGCTTGACTTGGCCGAAGTTACATGTTTACACTTTTGCTCTACTATAAAAGGAAACTGAGGTCTGCTACCTAGGTTAAGAAGATGACAATCGAGACTGAAACCCCTGTTTCGGCCATGATGGCCATGAGTGGATCACATCGACTGCTTCATGAGGCCCCAAATACCCTATGCGGCTTTGGTTCCTTCCATCACCAACCAATCATCTTATGACCAAATGTTCAACATTGTCGTTGAGACCATAAGAAGGATCACTCTGCACACTGACTGGATAATGAGTGCCCCCTATGCTAAATTCAAGATGCCTCATATTGAGAAGCACAAAGGTAAGGGAGATAGATCTAGCAAAGCATGCACAGAACTTTTATGATAAGTGCCAAAACAGATAATTTGCAGAGCTTTCCCCTTCAATTTGATAGGGAGTGCCAAGATGTAGTGGATTTCATTAGACAAGAAGTCCATTAATAGCTTTGATTAGCACAGCCAAAAGTTTATACATTATTTTTTGGCTGACTCTAAGCAGAAGAAGCCCTCCCATGTATTGCTTCAAATGAGGCAAGAGAATGGAGAAAGTCTTAGGGACTACTTCAAGAGGTTCCAACCAAGAGGCTAGAAGTCGACGACCTTGAAAACATGATCGCCATGGCCGCAATCTTAGCTGTCCTATAGAACAATAAGTTGGTCGACTCACTCATTATGAACCGAGTCACCAATTATGATCAGTTGATGGCTAGAGCCTAAGGATTTATGGATGCGTAAGAAGCCCGAGCCAATAAGAAGGTGGCCAGAGAAGTAGAAGAAGTAGCAGTAGTGACAATAACAACTACCACATGAGCCGAGTCCCCTTCTAAGGAGAAGACGAAGAAGGATCCCCCTAGGACCAACTTCAGACTAAGCATGGCTGAAAAAAGAGAACAGAGGAGAGAAGTCGCCAAGAAGTCAGCCCTCACTGTCCTCAACACTTCCCTTATACAAGCCCTTTACATGGTCCAAAGAGAAGGGTACCTCAATTCCACTCCTTATCGCATGAAGTTAGATCCTCAATCTCGAGACATAGGACAATTTTATTAACACCATTGAGATCATAGCCATCATACGAATGATTACTGAGTCAACCAAAGAAATGTTGAAGACTTAATATAGAAAGGATTCTTGAAGAGGCTTATCTCTCAGCGAGACAGGAGAGAACCTATTCTAAGGAGATCTGATAGGAGGTACCCATCCAGATCGCCTTGCCCCTAGCAGTAGCCTGACACGTAGCCCCCTAAGACCAATAACAAGGGTGTCATCAATACTATCAACAGTGACTTAACAGCAGGAAAATGTCTAACAACGCTCAAAAGAAATATGTTAGATGAATGTTGCATGTCAACTTACGTGACAAGAAGCCAAGGACAGATTAGCCCATCTTTTTAGCAACACTGTTTTAAAAGGCATTGAGATGCCTCACGACGACCCTCTCATCATCTCGAAGGAGATCAACATCTTTAAGTTCAAGTAGATTTTGGTCGACATAGAGAGTTCTATTAATATCCTGTTCGTTGATAACTTTAATCATATGGACATTGCTAAGTCCAAGCTGTAGCCTTGTCGGTGTCTTCTCATCAGAGTTACAGGGCATTTGCTCTTGCCGGAAGGGATGATCACTCTTCCTTAAAGGTCAGAGAATACCCTTCCCAATCCACTGTCTAGACCCAGTTTCTGGTGATGAACATCAAGTCGGTCTACAATGTTTTCTAGAAAGAACTGCTCTTAATAGTTTGCATGCGGTCCCATCCCCCTGCCACCAGATGGTTAAGTTTCCGACCCCTGAAGGAGTCAAAATTTTTAGGAGCAACTAACAAGAGGTTAGATCCTGCTATCTACCCTTGATAAAAGGAAAAGGAGTACTGAAGACCCTACTAATTAAGAAGACGCATCTCCAGATGAAAAAAGTGTTGGAACAGGAGCGAACGACTCCCATCGAAGAGCCCCAAGAAGTGTCGAAACCTAGATGGCTTGAAGAAGGTTAAGACCGGATCGAGCATTGTTGTACCTCAACGAGTGGCTATGATTGTGTTCTTATGTGAGAATGCAGATGTATTTGCTTGGGATCCCTAAGGCTTGCCGGGAATTCCCCCTAAAGTAGTGAGTCATGAGCTCTCAGTTGACTAACACATCAACCCGATTCGACAAAAGAAGAGGCATCTTCGCCTCAATGAGACAGAAGGTAGCTGTCAATGATCAAAGTCATCTTCATTAAAGAAGTGCAGTACCCCGAGTGGATATCCAATGTGATGCTGGTGAAGAAGTCCCTTGACATGTGGAGGATGTGAATGGACTTTACAGATTTGAACAAAGCTTGCCCAAAGGGCAACTATCCCCTCCCAAGGATCGATCAACTAGTAGATGACAGTGTGGGTCATAAACTGCTCAGCTTTATGGATGCCTTCTTTGGCTATAACAGGTCCTTATGGTGGAGAGTGATCAAGAGAAGACCTCATTTCGACTGCAATATAGAAGCCTACATACACTAGTCGAAAAACAATCAACCTAGACGGAAATTTCCGTCTAGGTTGATTTAAATTCCGTCTAGATTAGTTCAACTAGATGGAATTTCGTCTAGTTTAGGTGGTTTATTTTGCTTCCGTCTAGATTGAGTCCAACTAGACGGAATTCCGTCTAGGTTGATCAACCTAGACGGAAGTCAACCTAGACGGAATAAAGAATTCCGTCTAGTTTGACAAACCAGACGGAATTCCGTCTGGTTTGTCAGACCAGACGGAATTCCGTCTGGTCTGCCAGACCAGACGGAATTTTCGTCTAGGTTGGTTTTTCACAACCTAGACGGAATTCCGTCTAGGTTGCCTTTTTTCCAGCAAAAAAATTAATTACAATTTATACTTTCCTGTACAATTACATTAATATTTGAATACATCCAGAAAATACTGTACACGCCATATTCAACCATCCAATTATAATCAAAATTCATAACAATTCAATTCAAAAACCAAATATAACCAAATCTAACATATTGTACAAATCCAACCATCCACTTCAAAATATACATCAATCAGTTCCGTCTATTACACATCCAACAACATATATACTAACAATGCACATGATTAAAATAGGATATACGACATGAATAAATATAGTGTTATAACAAATAAAACTGTTTATTGCATTAAAAATAAAAAACCTCATCCATCGTCGTCGGCGGGGGTATCTCTATCTCGATTACGAGAATGGGTGCTGCTCCCTCCAATATCTCCACTCTGAATGTTTAATTGAATAATCATTATGTGGTGTTTGATAACATTTTAGATAAAAATGAATTTATAAATATAAGAAAAAATAAGGTACCTGAGCACTACTCTGTCTAGCGCCGGAATTATCACAAATCGAGCTAATGATCCGTATGATACCACCATACGCGCTATAAGGAATAGCACCGCCTAAATATTGTATAACATACCCCATGAGATCGTCCATCGAGTTTGCCATCAGTGCAACTCTAGTCATCTCATTAGTCACCTGAATATGCAGCTCCGGGTCAATTTTGTCAATCAGATACGCAAAGATACGTGCGATAAATGGCATAGTCTGGAAACTGCTTATGGCTGCTCTCATCGATGTAGATGGTGTGGAGGATGCTGTGGACGATCTAATACTTATACCGGGTGAAGCTCCGACACCATGCAGAGGATATCTTCCTCTCCTATTATTAGGGAGAAATAAATATTAAACTTTGCTCTCAAATTCAATAATGGTAAACAAATATAAATAGTATGTAATATTCAAATTGATTCGATTTTTCACCATCCTTACCTATTATGACCCATCAGGTTCTGTGTGAGATTGATGTTCTCCTCTATAGAAAGCATGTGAGGGTCTGGCTCGGTTTGTTCCTCCTCCTGCGAAATGTACACAGATGCAGCCTCCTTGGATGCAGTCTCAAATCCCTCCTAAAGCACAAATTTATAGTTAATTCAAGATAATGACCATATTATTTGTGTTCTCGTTTCCTCATAATGTTAACAAAATAGAATTAATAATACTACTCAAGATATGTATAAGTCTCACCACTAACTCGAGATTTGCTATGATCTTATCCCGATTCTTCTCATCACCCCTATATTGTTCACGGAAAGTACCATATGCCGCTTTTGCCCTTAAGTGTATCGGCATTAATGAATTCCCCTGTCATATTATAAATTATGAGATTTCATAATCATACTAAACATTAAGATCTTTTAAATCTGTAAATGACATATACCGTATCCTGATAATAAACATCATCCAGATTGGTGTAGGAGTGTGAACCCAAGTGATGGTCATGCAGCTTCTTTCTTCTATTTTCTGACCCATTCGTGGATTTATTCTTTAAAAAAATGTGTAAATATAAAATGAAATAATATCTTAAAATTATAAACTAAATTTCATGAAACTAACCTTGGCGGCATCGCTGTCCCAATACATGAGGAGAGCCGTGAAATGAATCTCGTCAACTCGGTCATCGAGGTTTAAAAACCTCTGCCAGTCCTCCTCATACCCTGTCATAGGTTTTATGTTTGATCTCATGCCTTCATTGTTTGAGGACTGCTTCAACCTTGACATTAAACACATAATTCCAAGCCCCCTCAAAGTCCTCAAGGCAGAAGCAGTCCTATAGATTTACATACACATTTAGTAAGGATAATTTAATATCAGTTACTAATTATTAATAAATGAAAATCTAAAACAATATGCACTTACCATAAGCTCAGTCCATATCGCCTCGTATGCGGTCCATGGTAATTCTTGAAAATAAAAATAAGGGTTAATAATGGTCGCTCTACACACGAGAACCCCAATATATGCATTCAATCGGGTCGACCAAGGACCAACGGGCAAATTAGAACTATTCCACCTAATAATAGCCCTCATTCCTCTTGGCGGTTGTTTAGACTTAGGCTTACCTCCGCCACGTCGTCCCTCTATGCGATCTAACTTAGCACCTACAATAATAACAACATGATAATATATCATATAATATACAAATGTGAAAATTAAAAGTATTTACACAATTTACCATTCGCTATCTCTCTATCTTTTGCTGCGAGTGCATCAGCTTTCCTAGTCTCCAACATAAGAAGCATTTCCTGTAACTTTCTCACATCACGTGGGTGGTACTTCCTTGAGTCATCCTTGGACTTATGAGAGTCCGGAGGTAAGGGTAAACCGAGATAGTCCTGTGTCTTTGGCCGAAAGTCAGTATGGAATGTATATGATGGATATGTCGGGGTCCAAGTAGCACCTACATAAGAAAGAAAAATTATTAATATTAAATTTTAATTGACCATTATCAATTATTAAATATTTAATACCTATGTCGGGGGATGGTTCTGGTGCTGCATCAGAACCACCGGGTGATGAATATCCCGCATCTGTAACAAATGAACACTATGAGCTAGATAACAAAAAATTTATAAAATATATTAAAGTATTAATTAATTTTTATACCTACATCCGGAGATGGTAGTGAATCATCAGCACCACTACCTGGCGTGATACTCCGTGATCGATCAGCCGACTGGTCAAAGAGCCTCCTAATCCTCCTCATCTGCAAATATAATAAAGACAATTGTTAAGAAAAAATTGTATACATGCTCATGAGATATGTTGTTATGAAATACATTATTGTTTTTATTATGATAAGATAAAAATCGATAATGTGGTGTAACATATATAGTTCATACCTATATCCAGCACCACATTCTGTGCGTAAGAGAATTCTTGCCAAACATCATCAGATGAACCAATTGGTTCACTATAATTATCTTCACTTTCTTCAATATTTTTTTCATTGTTATTAGGAAGAACAACAGATCTTGGCTCATTGTACAAAACCACCCAATCAGACATGACATTCGGATCTTTCACATAGAAGCACTGATCAGCTTGTTCTGTAAAAATAAATTTCTCATCCGTATATACTTATCGGTGAAGATTGACTAGTGTAAATCCATAATGATCCTTTTGCTTTTTTTTTTCAAGACACCACCAAACCTTGAACATCATGTAAGTATATTATTTTGGTTTACCAAACCCGTAAATTACCTCAACAATATCTTCTAATTGGCCATAATATAATATGTCAGCTAGAATTGGATTCTGATCTCTTATACTTGAAAAACATTCTTGAGCAAACAAGACCATAACCCCACTGTTCTGAGTTACCCTCCTATTATCGGTCTCTAACGTTCAAAATTTATATCCATTCACCAAATGCTCATTATAACATCTCACTTCGTGATAAGGACGTTGTGCATGGATAATAATTTCATCTGGTAATGTAGTATCATCAAGAAGTGATTTTTCAACCTAAGACAAACAATTTGAGAATATTTAGGTGATGTTATATTATGAATGTTCAATAATTAATTGTAAAACACTTACATCAATTCTTAACCAATCAGAAAATTCTTTCTTATGTCTTTTCTGAATATTGTGCGCTGCATTCCTATCGGTTGTTTCATTCTTAAGCTTCTCCAGATGTCGTCTATATAAACAATATATAAGTTTGTATTGATAAACTATATGTAAAATGAATATTTCTCATCTATATTACAGATTTTATTTGTTACCTTCGATAGTCTTCGAACATATCAAGGTTTTCCAACACATATGCATGAATTTGATCTAAGAGAGATCTCGGGTATTTTTCACGCTTCCTCTCCTTTTGAGGTGCTTGAGATGTGGTTTTCTTCTTACGCATGTAACGTGATGCAAACATAAAGCATTCGTTAGCCACGTATCCTTCAGCTATCGAGCCCTCGGGACGAGCTCGATTGCGAACATTTTTTAAGGCCAACGTCTTGAGCTTGCAAATCATTTCGGATATTCAAAGCAGTCAGATCTTGGCGCGCCCGTAGATCATCCTTTGACTTGTTTGAATCTTGTAGGAGAGTTGATACTATATTATCATATATATTTTTCTCAATATGCATAACATCTAAGTTGTGTCGGATTTTAAGATTTTGCCAGTAAGGTAGCTGAAAGAAGATACTAAATTTAGTCCATCTTCTAGGTAATTTTTGGGCTTCGTCCTCAACTTGCATTTTACGGACCTTTCGCTTACGCTTCAATGGCTTTTTTAACTTCAAGTAATCTCTTACTCCGAGCGGGTTAAATTTAGAATAGAGTTTTTTTCCAAACACAACTTTTAGAAACCCCTCAAGTAATTGAACGATCTCATTACCTGTCAGTTGACGCGGCTTCATTCTTTTCTCAACTGTGCCATCAAACTTAGCTGATAATTTTCTGTACTTATGACTCAAGGGCAACCACCTTCGATTAAACCAATAACAATTCTTTTGGCTATGTGGTAATTGAAGAGCTTCATTTTCTGGACCACATACAGGACAAGCACACTTGCCCTTCGTAGAGTACCCGGATAGATTAGCATAAGCTGGAAAATCATTAATCGTCCATAATAGAATAGCACGTAATCTAAACGACTCTTTTAAATAGGCATCATATGCTAAAATACCCTTAGACCATAATTGTTTTAGCTCATCAATTAGAGGCTCTAGGTAGACATCAATATCATTTCCCGGAGCATGCTTACCGGGTATCAGTAATGAAAGTATCATAAACGACTGTTTCATACAAAGCAATGGAGGTAAATTATATGGCATTAATACAACTGACTATGTAGACTAGCCAGAGCTTATTACCCCAAATGGATTGAATCTGTCGCTTGATAGACCCAGTCTTATATTTCTGCAATCTTCGGCAAAACGAGGATAAATTTTATCAACATGCTTCCAAGCTAAAGCATCAGCAGGATGTCTCAATTTACCATCGTCTACTCGATCATCCTTATGCCACCTCATATTCTTTGCCGTTTCCTTGTTCATGTATAATCTTCACAATCTAGGAGCCAATGAAAAATATCGAAGCACTTTGACTGGAATTTTCTTGTGTTATCCCTGTCTCCGTTGTAATCCTTGTTGAAGAATTTGTGCGCTGTTTCCACCTAGAAACTCCACATGTCGGACACTCTTGAAGGTCTTTATTGGCTTTGTGGTACAAAATACAATCATTCGGACATGCATCAATCTTATTATAATCAAGACCCAGAGCAAAGATAATCTTCTCAGCTTGATAAGTTGTTTGGGGTATGCTATTCTCTCCCCCAGGGATTACAGTCCGAAGCAAATCAAGAAGCATTTCAAAATAATTATCTGACATACCGCTAAGTGTCTTAATATGAAGGAGTTTTAGCATAAATGAAAATCTAGAGTACTCGGTACATCCCTCATATAAGTCATTTTCACTATCTTTTAGTAGCTCCATTATTCGCTTTATTTCTACGGAGGAATGCATATCATCAATATTTTGACACTCGCGACACCTCCTACCTCTTCAGCTTCAACTTCGTTATCATCTTCACTTTTGTCTCCAATATCATCCTCAACATTATCATCAACATCATATTCTGTAGGTCGAGGAAAAATATCATTCAACAATGTTTCCGTGTCATCTATTCGTTAGCCACCGGACGTACCAACATGCATATTTGGATCCTCATCTTTAGTGATACCTTCCCCATGCCAGTTCCAGTATTTATATTTCTCATCAAAACATGATTTTATAAGGTGAATCCGTATATCATTTCTATTCAGCAGCTTCAAATTCCTACACCTACAACAAGGATAATACATAGCACCGCTTCTTAAATTTCTCGGATTCATTTCCGCATAACACATGAAGGATTCACATCCCTCCTTGTATCGTGTGTCATGAAATCTATGATGCCTAGGGATATCTATCCATGATTTGTTAGGAATTATCCTCATCTGTAAATTATATATAATTATTAAATATAATTAGTCTCACAACTACTAATACATCCATTACTCTTATACATTCAACACACATCAAACATACGTTCATATATCATTTAACAATATGAATATTTATCTACATAATATATATATAAAACGTACGTAGAAACTAATTACACTAATCTTGCGGCTGTCATAGGAAGGCTTCTATCCATTAAGAATATAGTAGTGCTTACATCTAACTTCATATACTTTGTATATTTTCATTTCTTAAAAATTTTGGCAGCACCTACCCGCTGCTCTCCCTGTACACTGTACGGATGTTATTATGCGTATTAGTAATAACCCGAAACGCAGAACAATATACGCTTATTGTACACGGAGAACAACGAATAGGTGCTGCCAAAACTTTCAAGAATGAAAATATACAAAGTATACAAAGTTGGATGTATGCACCTAACCCATCCGAGAAGGACAGATCCAATAATTACGAATTTCAGTACCAATTTTTTATTCCTATAATATAAAATAAATGCTCATTTTTGGAAGAAAACTTCGTCTCCTGCCAAAATCTGAGTCATATATCATGTATTATAAGTCTAAATAATTGGATGTAATTATTAGAAGGAAGTCTAGGGATAACGTTATTTTTTTATTCACCTAAATTGGATTATAACACATTATAAA
>BQKN01066606.1:0-26439 GCA_022839385.1 Asparagus kiusianus | reverse complement strand
AACCTAGACGGAATTCCATCTAGGTTGCTGGTCAACCTAGACGGAATTCCGTCTAGGTTGACCATCAACCTAGACGGAAATTCCGTCTAGGTTGACCGTCAACCTAGACGGAATTTCCGTCTAGGTTGATTTTCCGTCTTATTTGTCAAACTAGACGGAATTTTCCATCTAGTTTGACGCAATCTAGACGGATCAACCTAGACGGAAAAATTCCGTCTAGTTTGACTCAACCTAGACGGGAATTTTGTCCGTCTAGGTTGTTCCGTCTAGGTTGATTATTTTTCTACTAATGATAGATGACATCCTTGTGAAGTTAAAGCATGCGTTGTCTCATGTGTTGGATCTTGAAGAGACCTTCTCTATCCTCCAATGCTACCGCATGAAGCTCAACCCTACCAAATATGCTTTTAAAGTGCAATCAGGCAAGTTCCTCGTGTTCATAATTATTTGGAGAGGCATTAAAATCAACCCTGAGAAGATAAATACCATAGAGCAACTACATGAACCCAGCATGCTGAAGGACGTCCAAAGGATGAATAGCAAGATAGCGGCATTGGACCACTTTCTTTTTAAATTTGCTCATAGAAGCCTTCCATTCTTCAAAACTTTGAGAGGGAGCAAAGAGCTGAAGGAAGGCATGGGCTTGATCACCAAGTGAAGCGAGGCCTTTAGGGACCTCAAGAGATATTTGAGCATAAAGCCACTGTTGAGCTAACCCAAAGAGGGGGAGACCATATATCTCTACTTGACCATCTCCCCAAAAGCCATTAGCTCTGTCCTGATCCAAGAGGAGGATAATCCGCAGAATTCATTATACTATATCAACCGAATCTTAAAAAGACCTAACTTAACTACACCCTTATTGAGAAAACCTCCTTTATTGTCATTACTAAAGCAAGGAGTATTTGCCCTTACTTTTAGGCACATACCATAGTGGTGTGGGTGAACTTGCCTCTGAAGAAAGCACTTGGTAGTCCAACCACTTCAAGGAGGATGGTCAACTAGTCAGTTAAGCTTAGAGAATATGATGTGTAATTTGAGATCAGGATGACCATAAAGGCCCAAACCTTGGCCGACTTCTTAATTTAGTCAATCGCAGTAGACGACGAGTGTGACGCCCCTGGGTTCACACAAGGCTGCAGTCCAAGGTAAAATCAAGAATGTCAAACCTGTCATGCACTACACCGTGCAATAATACATTTCACCATCACAATGAGTATCCATCTAGTGGAATCAACAACAGGTGTAGGTACAAAACAGGCAAAAGAAAATATAATGGAACAGTAATAAACAATAGGTGATCTGAAGAAAAATAGTCATCACTGATATGAGTAAATAAATCTCTGAGAAGAAACAATATCTGAGCTGAATACAAATGTCTCGACACAGGGAGAAATAACATTTAGGAACCTCGCCTTTACAAAAACTAGAATAAACTCTCAATTGTTCATAAACAAAATTTATTGTGGAGTTCAAACATATACTAATAATATCTATGAATAACTGCTAGAGCAAATCCATCAACCTACGGCTCTCCGTGCACCTGGCTCGTTACCTGAAAGTGGGGAAACAACGAGCGTCAAAGCTCTATAGCGGGTAACATCACAACCAACCCCAAGGGAGAGGGCTCGTTGTATACAGAAAATACAGATAATATATAATAGATACAAAATCATTAGTCCTAACAAAGAGGGCTTTAATATTTAGGAATTTACAACACGAGCATAGGTACGTCGAGCGAAATAATCCAAACAAGGAAACCCTCATGTATATACCTTGTTATCTCAAGTTGCAAACCCTTAAATATCAAACCCAAGAGCTAGAACAGGAACAATAATAATAATAGGAAGAATCGCACACCCAAACTCCAAACTCATATACTATCTCATGTCACAACTCATGTACATGTCATGTACAGCATATACAGTATAAATGTCAAAATCAAGGTCTAAATTGATGTCCAACACATGGACTAAAATCAAAAGTAGTGGATGTCCAACACATAGACTGAAAGGTGGTTGTCCAACACATGGACTGAAAGTAAACGTCCAACACATGGACGAAAAAGTGAGTGTCCAACACATGGACTGAAAAGTAAATGTCCAACACATAGACTAAAAGGTAAATGTCCAACACGAGGACTGAAATGGATTATAGTCCAACACGAGGACTTCAATGGATTATAGTCCAACACGAGGACTGAACAAACTATGCCAATATCTAAGCGATATGCGAAAAGATAAACTTCACAACTTTCACACAAATAATTCTAACAAATAATTTGGCTGCACCAATCTGGCTGCCTACGTACCCTCTTTGTCAAGGGATCAAGCCTCCAGTAGTTCATCAAAGATATTCATACAAATATATGCAACTCTAGTTTACCGTTTATCACAACAAAACTAACACAATATGTCAATAGACCAAATCAGATCATAATCCCATTGGGATACACATATGCGTATTACAACATACTTATGACTATAAGTGTAACAATCGAGCGGCTCAAACTCCGCAAACACATCTCAAAACAACGCAAACAAACTTCAGAGAACAAGAAACTGAGGCAAACTGCCCAGGAAATGGTCTGCGCTACTGTTAGTAAAATAAGTATATCATTTGCTAGGAAAACTATTTTTAGAAATAGTTTTCTGTTTTGAAAACTAGATTCACACATCTTTCAAATGGAACTAGTTTGGTTGAATTTGGAATTAATTTGTTATCTCAAATATCCAGTTAATCATCATATATGTGCAGCAGTTTTCCTGCAAGACATATTGTTAGTAAAAAGAGTATATCTTTCTATATACAAATCATTTTATATATTTTATTTCTGTTTTAGAAACTAGATTCACTTATCTTTCATATGACACCAGTTTTATTCAATTTGAAGTTCAAAATAAAAACCAGGTTTCAGTTGAAGTTGATCACACGGGTTGCAGTTTTCTGTATGACATATTGTTACTAAAAAGACTATATCTTTCTCAATATAAATCCTTTTTAAGATTTTCTTTCTGTTTTAAAAACTAAATTCACATATTTTTCATATGACACCAGTTTTGTTCAATTTGGAGTTTAAAATCAAAACCAGATTTCAGTTGAAGTTGATCACACGGGTTGCAGTTTTCTGCATGACATGTCGTTACTAAAAAGACTATATCTTTCTCAATATAAATCCTTTTTAACTTGTTAAAATTTTAACTAATTACTGGGAAGGTTTGGGTAGGAGATAATCTTACCTTAAAGACGTGTGCAAGCCTCTGAAGATGATATGAAACGACCGCTTACCGCCAAACACCACAGATCTCACATTTCCTTCGATGTTCGCCTCACGAACTCTCCCAAAAACACAAGATTTAAAGCTAGGGTTTTAGAGAGGAGGGTAGGGGCTGCTAGGGTTTGGTATTCTGATGAAGATAGATCTTTTTTCGTGCACCAACATGTTTTTATATAGCAACAAACCCGATTCAAAAAGCCCAAACCCGAAACCTATTAGAATCTGGAAACATCCCGTCAGTCTACGATATTTTGGCTGTAACTTTCTCATACGAACTCGGAATAAGGTGATCTAAGATTTGTTGGAAAGCTCTTGAAGAGACCTACAACTTTTCTCTTTTACATTTTTCCAAATTTCAACTGTATCTATATGTAAAATGCATATACTTTTAACTGGTGGTTTTTCCCAGATTCAGGCCCGTGTACGTGTGCATGATATCACTTCTATATTCACATATATACATTGAATTGATCTCAAATCAATTCCTAGCATACTCAAATATTGATAAATATCATTTATCATAATATAACATATTTATTATTATTTATTATAAAATAAAAATAAAAATTTAAAATTTTAGGGTTTTACAACGAGCCATCTCCACTCATATCAGTCCCCTACCAAAGCCTTCAACGTCCAAGACAGCAAAGACACTTACTTCTCCGTGGTACTGCATCATCGAACATAACTTACCTGAGTTCACCTCATGGTGGTTGCTAAAGGTAGACGGATCCTCCGGAGAAGGAGGTAGTGGAGCTAGAGTAGTCTCGCGTAGCCCTGATGGGTCAACGCAAGAACATTCTATCACTTTTGATTTCTTCGCCTCGAATAACGAGGCCGAACATGAAGCCCTCTTGGTAAGACTTCGAGTCGCCTTAGCAGTCAAGGCTGAGCTCATCAACGTCTTGGTTGACTCTCAACTTGTTGTCTACCAATTAAGGGGAGATTATGCATCAAAAGAATTAAGAATGCTTTTGTACATGAAGGTGGTCAAAGAGCTCTTAAGCAACTACAAAGACTTTAGGATTGCCCTAGTTACTCGCACCCTCAACGTGTGCGTGGATGCCTTATCCAAGCTCGGATTATTTAGCTCAGGGAATAATTCAGGACCTATGCACACAGACACCCTCAAGTGCCCTAGCATCATGAAAACTTTAGACCCGATCATGCAAACTGAGACTTCTATAGAATCCTGTTGGATGGATCCACTCATCCAGTATCTAACATGGAGGACCTCACAGAAAATACTATTGAAGCGAGGAGTTTACAGAGGAATTCTCAAAGATATCTTATGCTCGATAACCAACTTTATCGAATATCATACTCCAGCAGTAGTGTGAGGCCCTATCTCTAATGTCTTTAACTGGTAGAAGCTAGTTACGTTCTGAGAGAGATCCATGAAGGAACTTGCGAGAATCATCCACCGGCTATAACTCTTGCTTAAAAAGTGATCCGTCAAGGCCTATCATCTTAGCTGAGTCCAAGGGACTTGTCTCCTAATACAAGAAGTGCCAATTCTTCTCAAACATACCACAAGATTCAGCCACTAGATTAACCCCCACTAGGTTGGGGCCTCTCCTAATAGCCTCTGTGCAATGAAAATTCTTGATTGTTACCATTGATTATTTCTCCAAATGGATTGCAGCCGAACCATTGGCCAAAATTGGCAAGAGTATTTGGTGGGAAAATTTGAAGAAGAAAAAAATGGAGAATTGAATTCGTGTTTATTCTTTCTAACTGATTTAGATAGAGAATAATTACAATCCTCTCAATACATTCTCTCTCTAACAAACTTTAGAAAAGAAATTATAGTTCTTCTCAATCGGTTTCTCGAATTACAAAAGAGAGAATGATCGACAGAGATCCTTCCCTTTGTTTAAATCTAGATTCTTCACGCTAGCGATGAGATGCCTCCCTTGATATTCGTATCGAGCTTGCTTATCGTTGACGATCCTGTCAGCCTTCTTGTTTTGAGGATGTTTAACAAACAATTTACTACTAATATTGTTTGTCTAGTGTTTGTGTTTTCTTATTTATTATAGACAAATAATATGTTGGAGGATGGATGGAATAAAGTCTCAACGATCATATTCAATGGAGGTTGGCGGAATAGTGGAGTGAAGCCTTGCAATTCAAAGTTAAAGATCAAGTTCAAGCTTCATCCGTGAGATTATCAAGTCAAGCATATTGAAGACCAATCAAGCTTGGGTAAATTAGTTTAGGGCTTATATTATGTGTGTTAATACTTCAAGCTCAATATCACACACACGTTTGGTTAGGTTTATTGTCGTTTTGGATTATAAACTTAACGAAATTATTTTATATCTTTTATCAAGTTTATAAATCTATTAGAAAGTTTTCAAAACTTTGTTTAAACTTATTTTGTCAAGATCAAGCTTTTACAAGTCCATACTTATGTGATTTTGTAAAATAATGAGATTCCACAATTGGGAAATGCAAATTGGAAAATTCTTTTTTATAACATTTTCAAAATCACATTTGCAAACATTTTCCAAAGTTTCATCAAGTTTGAAATTGATTTGTTACGTTTAATTGAATTTACAAAATCATGTTTTTCGTTCGTGCATGTTCGTGCATGTTTCTACAAAACAGATGAGTTTTCACAAATGGGAAGTTATATTTAAGAAATTCTTTCTTTGAAATGTTTATTTATATGTTTAGAAACTTCTCTCAAAATTTTACCATTTTTGGAGTTGATTTACTATGCCCAATTGATTTTACAAAATCGTGTATGTTAGCAGATTTTTAGAAACTATATATCTGTGTTCAAACATTTATTTCTCCCAAATGAGAAATGATTTTTCCGAAATTCTTTCTCTAACATTTTCTTCTATATGTCTAGAACCTTTCTTCAAAATTTCATAATTTTTAGAGTTGATTTACTATTTTTAATTGATTTTACAAAGCTGGATATATAGTGCTACAGTACCCATGGTCGACCGCGCTACAGTATGGTCGACCGCCAAACTCTCTTCACGTTCTCTCAGTTTTGATGAACTTCGCGGTCGACAGTTGTTACTGTAGCATCCAACCGTTGAACTTTAATGGTAACTTCTGTTTTTGGTTTTTTTGTTGGTTTTTGAGTTGTTTCTTCTACCCTATATATACCCCTTTGCCATAACTATTTTAAGCATCCAAGAAGTTTTTAAACAAGAGTTTAACAAGGGTTTAAGTTTGTTTAGTATTTGTTTAAAAGAGTTTTTGTTTGGGAAGAAGTTTTACACAAGTGGAGGAGATCATCTACATTGATTGAGCTTCATCTTAATCCATCTCTCCATCTTGTTTTTCAGAGAAGCATTTCTAAACTCTTATCTAGCTTTATATTTGAATATTTATTTGATTATCATTTTATTAAAGCTAGTTTCGTATTGAGTTTAGATTTGATTTACGTCTTTGTTACAACCACATTGAGCTTTTTGTATTTACATACATAGTATATTAGGGTTGTGAGAGATTGTAACATTGAGTTGTGCTTAATTGAGTTCTCACTTTGTATTAGAGAACAAATCATTTATTGTTACATTGAGAGTGTTGTAAGGTTTTCGGTAAGCTAGAAAACCGAGTGTGTAGTTGTGATGTTTTCGGTGAACTAGAAAACCGAGTGTGAGGAGTGAACGTTGATCGGTGAGCGTTGAAAACCAACATTATGAGTGATTGTGAACATTGATCGGTGAACGTTGAAAACCGACATTGTGAGGTGTAAATATTATTTGGGTGAGCGTAGAAAACCTGGTTGTGATAGTGGATTTCTCCCTGAGAGAGGGGAGCAGAGACGTAGGACAGAAGGTCCGAACTTCGTGATCATATCGTGTGTCTGAGTTTGCTTTGGCGCACTTAATCTTATGTTTATATTTCTTATCGCTATTGTCCATAGCTCATTATTTATATCATCCACTATCTAGTTCATATTGTTTCCCCTTGTGTTAGTTTACATATCCTTGCATATATATTTTTATCATATAGGATATATCTCATTGTTCATATTGCTTATTATTGCTTGTAATATATTATATATCTATCTTGCAAGAATATATTTGTTAATTAATTTTAATTAGCATAATATCGGATTAGATTAGCATAAGACCCTAATCACCTCCCCTATGGGTCTAACAATTGGTATCAGAGCCTGGTGCTCTTTGATTTAAGGTCTAATCGCCTTGAGTTAAAGATCCAAGTTAGCTTGTTGTGCTAATATAATTTTGATCTTTATTTGTATCTTGCTTGCCTTTTATATTATAGATATGCATGGTTTAGGTTATGCCATCAATATTGCTCCTAGATTAGATAATTTCTCTTATGCCCAATGGTGTGTTAGATTTAAACTTTTTGTTCAATCTAAACACTTTGATTTATCGAAAATTATAGATGATGCTTATATTGTGTCTACTTTGGAGAAATCCAAGTGGAATAAGAATGATTATCGTATGTTTACAATGAACAATATTTTGTTAGAATATTTGTTAAATGCTTTTAATTCATCTATGTCTAACAAGTTTGTTCATTTTGATAGTGATTACAAACTTTGGAAATTTATAGAAGTACATCAAAGAGACTTGGAGGCGATCTGACAAGCTTTGGAGGATCCCTCTTCAAGTTCATATGGAGCTTCATGCACACGAGCACTAGGCGATAGCCCTAGTGAGGTTTGCAAGTTTGAATCCATTAATGATTTATCTAGTGATGAACTTGCTTGTGCTAGTGAAAAATTATTGCATGCCTATGACAAATTACAAAATGATTTTGTTAATTTACAATGCAAGCATGATAATTTGAAATCTGATCATGAGTCTTTAGCTTCAAGTTTGATACTATTTCTAATGAAAATATGATCCTCAAAGAAAACAAAGAAAAATTAAAATTGGATCATGATTCTTTGCTTTCACACTTTGCTAAGTTAACTCATGAAAGAGATAATGTCATGCTAGAAGTAGTAGCTATTGGAAATGATTTTGATAACCATACATGCTCTACTTCTATTATCAATGATGTTGTACATAATGATGATTTGAATCTTGTTAAGGAACGCATATCATGCTTAGATTCAACTTTAAAAATATGCATTGATAACCATAAGAAACTTATGGACAAGTGTGCTAAGTCTAATGCTACAAAATCACCTACACACTATGCACACTTGTATAGCAAAGTTTACAAGTGCTCCATTTGTGGTCGTAAAGGCCATTTAGCTAAATTTTGCTATGATGCACAAAAACATAAGAATATTAATCCTTCTTGTGCATCTCATCAAGTTTCTTCATCACATGTACACACACATGCACCTATTTCTCATCATAAGCATGCTCATGTGTATCATTGTGATTTTTGTAGTAGAGTTGGTCACTTAGCTAAGTTTTGTTTTGATTTGCTAAAAGTTTCTAAATCGCAAAATATTTCAAGTAGACCAATATTGCTTCAAAATGCTTCTCATTTGCAAAATAATCTTAAAAGACCATCTTTTTTTGCAAATGTTCCTCGTGCACATCCACATGGTCAACATAACCAAATGCATCCTCTTCATTGCACTTATTGCTAGGTCATTTGCATAATTATTGCTATGATCGGACCCGTACACTAAATACGCCCAAATGGGTTCATAACCCAAGGGCTTTGAGCTTAAATGATAGGGGTTATGTCCCTAAACCTTTTGGTACCAAGAATACTTGGGTACCAAAACAAACTTGATTTTAAACCAAGAATTTAAGTGTTTTTATCTTTCTTTTTTTCTTGGTTTTGAAGATTATGCTTTGAAATCTTTTATATGAAAACAATTTTTAATTGATCAATTCTTTTGTTTTCATGATTATTAGTTTTGATTTTGGTGAGAGGATTATGTTTATATAACCATCCGGGCTTATTGGGTGTTTATTCCCAAATCTTGTTTACCGTATGCTAAAATGCTTATATGGGTAGATATTAGCTTAAGAGCTAGATATAATTGCCTCTCTTGATTTTTTTTAAATCAATGATCTTTTGGTTTTATGATTTAAATTTTGATTTATGATTTCATTTGATGGATTTGTTTTCATTTGAAAACATTTTGCATGATTCTCATGCTCCTTTTCTTTTGATTTCATAAATCTACCTTTTACACATGGTTCTTATGTTCTTTGATATGAGACACTATTTTTTATATTGATATATTTATATGTCTTCTCATTATATTGTTATGTGAGTTATGCTTCCTCACATATTTTTGCCTTAGTCTTCATTTCATATATTCTATATGGCATTTTGATAGGGGGAGCAATCCCTATATTTGTTTTATACTCACTCATGCTTATTTGTAGGGGGAGCTTTCACTTTCTTTCCTCTTTATGGTTTTCTCCTTTTTGATATTATCAAAGGGGGAGAAATATTGTGAATATACATTTCCAAATATTGTGAGTATACATTTCCTTGTTTATATGCATGTGAATTATTTTTTATATGTTCATTTCCTTCATGCATATATTTCTTTTTGTAAATTGTTTGTCATCATCAAAAAAGGGGAGATTGTTGGCCTTCTTGTTTTGATGATGTTTAACAAATAATTTACTATTAATATTGTTTGTCTAGTGTTTGTGTTTTCTTATTTATTATAGACAAACAATATGTTGGAGAATGGATGGAATAGAGCATCAACGATCATATTCAATGGAGGTTTGCGGAATAGTGGAGTAAAACCTTGTAATTTAAAGTTAAAGATCAAGTTCAAGCTTCATCCGTGAGAATACCAAGTCAAGCATATTGAAGACTAATCAAGCTTGGGTAAATTAGTTTAGGGCTTATATTATGTGTGTTAATACTTCAAGCTCAATATCACACACACGTTTGGTTTGGTTTATCATCGTTTTCGATTATAGACTTAACGATATTATTTTATATCTTTTATCAAGTTTATAAATCTATTGGAAAGTTTTTAAAACTTTGTTTAAACTCATTTTGTCAAGATCAAGCTTTTACAAGTCCATACTTATGTTATTTTGCAAAATAATGAGATTCCACAATTGCGAAATACAAATTAGAAAATTCCTTTTTGTAACATGTTCAAAATCACATTTTCAAACATTTCCCAAAGTTTCATCAAGTTTGAAATTGATTTGTTATGTTTAATTGAATTTACAAAATCATGTTTTTCGTTCGTGCATGTTCGTGCATATTTTTACAAAACAGATGATTTTTTACAAATGGGAAGTGATATTTAAGAAATTCTTTCTTTAAAATGTTTATCTACATGTTTAGAAGCTTCGCTCAAAATTTTATCATTTTTGGAGTTGATTTACTGTGCCCAATTGATTTTACAAAATCGTGTATGTTAGCAGATTTTTAGAAACTATATATCTGTGTTCAAATATTTATTTCTCTCAAATGAAAAATTATTTTTCAGAAATTCTTTCTTTAACATGTTCTTCTACATGTCTAGAACCTTCTCTCAAAATTTCAAAATTTTTGGAGTTGATTTACTATTTTTAATTGATTTTACAAAGCTGGATATGTAGTGCTACAGTATCACGGTCGACCGCGCTACAGTGCGGTCCACCGTCAAACTCTCGGCACGTTCTCTCAGTTTTGATGAACTTTGCAGTCGACCACCATGGTCAACTACTGTTACTGTAGCATCTGACCATTGAACTTTAACGGTAACTTCTATTTTTTGGTTTTTTTGTGGGTTTTTGAGATTTTTTGAGTTATTTTCTTCTACCCTATATATACCCCTTTGCCATAACTATTTTAAGCATCCAAGAAGTTTTTAAACAAGAGTTTAACAAGGGTTTAAGTTTGTTTAGTGCTTGTTTAAAAGAGTTTTTATTTGGAAAGAAGTTTTACACAAGTGGAGGAGATGATCTACATTGATTGAGCTTCATCTTAATCCATCTCTCCATCTTTTTTTTCAGAGAAGCATTTCTAAACTCTTATCTATATTTACATTTGCATATTTATTTGATTATCATTTTATTAAAGCTAGTTTTGTATTGAGTTTAGATTTGATTTACCTCTTTGTTACACACACCCACATTGAGCTTTTTGTATTTACATACATAGTATATTAGTGTTGTGAGAGATTGTAACATTGAGTTGTGCTTACTTGAGATCTCGCCTTGTATTAGAGAACAAATCATTTATTGTTACATTGAGAGTGTTGTAAGGTTTTCGGTAAGCTAGAAAACCAAGTGTGTTGTTGTGAAGTTTTCGGTGAACTAGAAAACCGAGTGTGAGGAGTGAACGTTGATCGGTGAGCATTGAAAGCCGACATTGTGAGTGATTATGAACGTTGATCGGTGAACGTTGAAAATCGATATTGTGAGGTGTAAACATTATTTGGGTGAGCATAGAAAACCCGATTATGATAGTGGATTTCTCCCCGGGAGTGGGAAGCGGAAACGTAGGACGGAAGGTCCGAACTCCGTGATCATATCATGTGTCTGAGTTTGCTTTGGCGCACTTAATCTTATGTTTATATTTCTTGTCGCCATTGTTCATAGCTTATTATTTATATCATCCACTATCTAGTTTATATTGTTTCCCCTTGTGTTAGTTTACATATCCTTGCATATATATTTTTATCATATAGGATATATCTCATTGTTCATATTGCTTATTTTTGCTTGTAATATATTGTATATCTATCTTGCAAGAATATATTTGTTAATTAATTTTAATTAGCATAAAATCAGATTAGATTAGCCTAAGATCCTAATCAACCTCCCTCTAGGGTCTAACAGATCCTACCGTCTTACTTCAGTAGAACGATCAATGAAAATTGCAAGGTAAGTTTTAAGATAAATCTTAGCGAGTTTTAGAACTCAGGATGAGTTTAAACTCTGTGACGGAGTTAATTTGAACTGAAAAAACTAGTTAATAAGCCAAGTACCAAATCTCTAAGGATTTCTGTTGCTAAAGGAGATTTCCAAGAGAACAATAATGCCGATCTCCCCCAAATCTAGCCTTTTTTATGATCTGCCCCAAAAAAGAAAAGATCTCCCCTGATCTCAGCTAATTTTTTAGCTATATATAGGGGATTAAGGGGTGTAACTAACCCCTAAAATCTCTCCCTAGTGGAGGAGTGATCCTCTCAAATCGTAGAAAATGGTTTTAAAACCGTTCAGCTCGTGTTTGAACGAGTTAAACGTAGAATCCACGTTTTAGCAAGAATTCTATGTTTAAACACAGCAGTTTAGGAGTTACGTTAAGTAGCGGATGGAAGCTGCGTCATGCAGCTTTTGGAAGCTATGTTGAGCAGCCGATAAGAGCTGCGTTGGGCAGGCAATGACAGCTACATTGAGCAGCGGATGAGAGCTGTGTTGGGCAACCGATGGCAGTTGCTTGAGCAACTCTTGGAAGCTGCGTTGAGCAACGGATTAGACCTACGTTGGGCAGTCGATGATAGCTGCGTTGAGCAACTCTTGGTAGTTGCATTGAGAAACTCTTGGAAGCTGCGTCGAAAGATTTTAGGAACTGCGTTTGTAGTTGATTGTGAGCTGCGTTGCTTTGACTCTAGAATGCGATCATCTAGTTTCACTTCTGGAATGCAAAGATGAGTTCTGCATCTTGAACTGAAGAGATTGTTGACTTGTGATCTCTTTTATCAGAGCATTACAAAAATTAGCATTTTGTATTTTTTGCTTTAGCTCATTGAACTGTGAGAGCCATCAGATTATAACTCTCGCTGTTGATTGTGAAGACTGCTGAATTAGAGCTTTTATCAGTTGTTGTGAAGGTCGTCGAATTTTAACCCTTCTCGATCTACGTGAAAAACGTCTAATTGTAGCCTTTATTTGTTGATATGAAAGTCATTTGACTGTAACCTTCATTGTTGAGTTGTCGATGCAAAGGTTATCGAATTGTAACTTCCATCCTTGATGTTTAATAGGGATCAACTATCTATAGTAATTTTTAGATAGCCTCCAGAATCCCCTCCAAAGTTTTCAAAGTTCGCGGTTGATTAGAACGATTTTTCAGAATACTTTGGATCCCCAAATTGATTTAAGATCTGTTGTTGAATGACAGTTTACCATATCTGTTTTGAAGATATCACAATCTTGATTGTAGAAACTTGTTGTATGTCACAGTTCTGTAACTCCTTCGCTAATTTCCTTAAGATCTCCTTTGGTGATCATCGAACTCATACTTCCGACGAACGCGTAGAAGTAGTTAATGTAGTTCTAATCTTTTTAAACCAAACAAGATGACTTTTATATCTTGATGACAATGAACTTAGTCAACAAGCTAAAGCCCAAGCCATCATCGTTAGATCCATTAGTAGGATTAACTTTTTCCTCTTCTTCGGTAGCAGGAATAACAACTTTCTCAGCCAATGCAATAGGGGAGGTAGCAACAGTGAATTTTCTTAGATCTATGAGATACTCCTTCACCTTGTATGAGGGTGTATTTAGTGTTAACAATAAAAGCAATGACGTTCTTAGAGGCATCGACCAATATGTGGGGTGTAGCTTTGGGTTGAAGACTGATCCATTGTAATAGACAGAGAGAACCACAAGCCCGTATAAGGAGGACCTTATCCTAAGTTTGGCAAGGAGGGCGATCTTAGAGGATCCCACTTCATCTCCTTTCTTGATCAGCTCAACTGGGGTAATGATTTTAACAATATCCTTATTAATTTTGGTTGGGATATTAAGCCATTTGAAAGGATGAGTGCACAAGGGATCAAACTCGATAGTATCAGAGATATCAATTATAACCTGTTTGTATTCATCCAAGAGACTGCATAGCTTCTTGTTATAAATTAGTTTCTTCTCGGCTTTCATCATCTTGATGGCCATTGCTAACTTCTCTCCAAATACCTAAAATGTATAATAGTCTTATTGATTTTGGCGAACCAGCGTGTAAGTGGAATCTACAATTTTGAAATTGAAATACCAGAGAAAACCCTACATTTTTAGAGTCAAAACGTAGGAGGAAGCCCTACGTTTTTTTATTCTGAGACGCAGCAATAAGCGTCTGAGAGTTCAACCGACTCAGTATGAACGCACATATTGCATTTGGTGGGATTTTCTCCTCAAATATCGTCTTGATTTGACAGCTCACCGCTGACTATAAATAAACCGTCAGGATCACATCAAAAGTCATTCGACTTTTCACTACTGTTAATCTTCTCTAGCAATTCCTATTCATCTTCTTCGACAAGATTGGAATGGCTCCTAAAAAGAGAACCACTTCTAAATCTAAGATCACCCTTTCTCAGAATTCACCATCGGCCAAGGTCGCTGTTGATGCTCAGGCGACCACGCCACCGCCACAGGCCCTCTCAATCAATGGTAAGTTTGGGTGATTATAACTTGTTTTTATAAGTTTTATACTATTAACGCTGAGTGAAAACTCACGTTCGACCATTAAAACACAGAGGTTATCCTTAATGTTTCTCGATTTGGAACGCGGGTCTGGATCCTGTGTTTGAAATTTAGAATACAGGTTTGGACCCTGTGTTTTGAATTTTAGAACACAGGCCTGGACCCTGCGTTTGGATTTAAGAACTCGGGTTTGGACCCTGCATTTTAAATTTTTGAACACAGGCCTGAACCCTACGTTTGGAATTAAGAACGCGGGTTTGGACCATGCATTTTGAATTTTAGAACACATGCATGAACCCTATGTTTGGAATTTTAGAACATAGGCCTGGACCTTGTGTTTGGAATTAAGTCTTTTTCAGACTTACCATTAGTTTTGCACTAACTGTTTGTTTCTTTATTTTGCAGTGCACTTATTCTAGCGAGCCTCTTTTTTTAATCATTACTTCGGTCATGCAGGAGATGCAGAGAAGAATGCACTCTTCAGTTTCCGTTGAGAGTATCCTATTCCAAGATACTAACAAAGAAAGGGCCAAACTTATCACCCAAGCTTCTACTAAAACCCTCAGATCGTTGGTTACAGATGCCAAGTATGAGACAGCTGAGCGTGGAGTTTTAAAGAAACGAGCCTTCCTTTTCAGAGACTCTGTTGACATGGACCCTAAGCGGATGTTTGATGGGAACTACAAGTGGCTGCGGACTATCAATAACTATCGCCTTTTCCTGCCAAATCTCTTACTATCAATGCGCTTTTGTTATGTGATCTATGGATTGGGAGCTTGTCCAGGAGCAAGGTGGTGTTGCTTCTGGACATCTTACTCATCGCAGTGTACAACCAGCTAGCTTCAATTACTTTATGCCTTTGAAGCCCGGTTCAGTTAAGAAGGAGCATCCTGTTGGTGAGTCTGCTAAACTGGCGAACACATTCGTCAGTAAATTTATCTTTGTACAGGGAGAGTTCCTCGATCAAGACTTTAGAGCTCCAACATGGGTTCATTTTAGCGAGACATAATGGTGGGCTCGGATGGTAAATTTCATCCGAGAGGAATTGGAGGAGCCCCTTAGGATTTCTGACCTGAGAACCCCGATATTGGTCACTCGATACGGGATTTCTCCAAACTATAGTGGTCTTTTCGCCATGCTGGAGTTCTACAACCCTCATATCGGCACCTTTTTCACTCCTATTGGTGAATTAGGTTTTGCACTCCATGAGATGTTTGAGGTCTCCAGGCTATCATTTGGGGAATTGCCCTACGAAGAGTTTGTTCATGGGAGCAAAGTGTTGGAAATTTTGAAAAATGATGCTCCTGTAATCTATGATACTTATTAGGAGTTAAAGTGCAATTTTCAAATATGTACGCAGACTACCGATAAGCAAGCGAGTGGTGTCAAACAAGGACAATGGGCTGAGTATCTCTTTCAAAACTTGTATGATAAGGACACGAAATTAACCCGCTTGGCTACCAGCACACACGGAAGAAATTCATGAGCGTATCAACGATGCAACCTCCCACTACACTTGTGAGACAGAGGAAGATGTTTTCCCGATGTACACTATGTTTGAAAGTTGTCATTATCAGGCCGAGATCTCGATTTCCGACATGGCCTTGTTCACTGGTTTTGTCACACTTGGAAATGGCTATGCAAGATATGAGACAAATGTACCACCAACAGATCCGAGCCTTGTCGAATCAGATAGGTGAATCCAGTCATCACAACAATGTCAGCCAAGTAGCTAGCGATTCAGATGAGGACGAACACCTTAATGCTGATAACCCTCCCGTTGACCAAAATGCTAGGGGTGGTCCCATTGAGAATAATGACGATGGGGGTGGTCCCACCAATATAATAACATCGGGGGTGGCCACATTGTTCCTCTTAGAAATCGTACAAAGCATGATACAGATGAGGACGAGAAGATGAAAGATCTTAAGAGCAAAATCAATGCTTTGATGTCTACGCAAGAGGTGCAGAAGATCGGTATTCTGTGTCCTTACCTAAGAAAGTGGGATTCGATCCCGTATCCGGTGAAGTTCAACCTTATCAACTTCACACCGTTCGATGGGAAGGGCTTGCCCATTCAGTGTCTGATCTACATCAAGTCCCACTTGGGTATGATCTCCGGTAATGAAGCCTTGATGGTTCAACCGTTTGTTGGTACCCTTCGTGGACCTTCCTTCAATTGGTACCGTCATCTCAAGTCTGGAAGCATCAATAACTGGGAAGACCTGAAGAGCCTGTTTCTCACTTACTTCTTTGATGATGATGCCGAGGTATCAATCAGGACACTCTTCGATGAGAAACAAGAAGACGATGAGATAGTTGACAACTTCGTCAAGCGCTTCCAGAATAAGGTGATGAACTGCCGAGATCCGATCACAGAAGACTTCATCCTCCAAACCGGTCACAACAACCTCTCTTTGGACGTGTTGAAAGTTATGGGAGTAGCACCATCCAATACCTGGAAAGAGTTGAAAATATGCAAAGAGCGGGCCGAACGCTTCCTCAGAAGGAAGCAAGCCGAGAGAAGCCAACCGATGGCTAATCCTCCGAACTCAAGTTTCATCTCCCGTGGTAAGGGGAAGGCGCCTACAACAGTTATTGACGTTAATCAGACATCACAACAACAACCCCGGAGAAAGCAAAATACTTCGGATACGAAGCTCTTAAAAGAGTACTCCTTCAAGGACGAAGACGTTCCAGCCATTTTCGAGTCCCTTCTTGAAAATAATAAGATCAAGCTACCACCTATCACGAATCAGAAGGAAGCTGATAACACTGCAGATCCAAAGTACTGTGCGTACCACAGGAGGATCTTTCATCCTTCTAAGGCTTGCTTTTCTCTCAAAAATAGCATCCAAACCTTGGTTAAAGCCGACGTCATAACGCTGGGGTAAGCCAAATGAGAACAGAAAGACTCCGACAAGTATAAGAGTATAAACTACTCATTCTGACACTCCAAAGAGTATGCGAGTATAAACTGCTTCTCAATCCTCTAACTAGTATATGAGGTTAAACTGCTCCTGATACTCCAACAGGTATATGAGTCTAAACTATTTCCTATTTTTGACGAAAAGTTCCTAAAGAATTATTATACATAATATTCTTAAGGATAACTCGGTCATGTAACTGAGTATAATGTTAGACCCATTTCGCGAAGGAAGCTGGTGGTGGATGATTCATGTAATAGAAAGTTCTTGAAAGAATTATATATAGTGTATTCTTAGGGATAACCCGGTCACTACAAGAAGGTGATGAATAAGAAACTCCAACTCAAACTCCCGCTTCGTCTGTGCACTCAACACTCCCATTGTTAGAGTCTGGACATAAGATTCAGAATTGTAATCTCCTGATTATTGATAATTGTCAAATCCCTTCGTGTTAAGTTCTTATCACTTAATACTAAGAACCCCCACTGAGTAATCAGTACAAGTCAACACTTCCACTGTAATTTATACTCCCACTCCCACTGTCTACCTGGTCAAACCTTCCTACAATTAGGATCACAACCAAAATCCCCTCTCGATTCCTCCAATGATTGAGAGGTCCACAAATCGAGCGATCAAATCTTCCTATAGTTAGGATCGTCTCAAACCTCCTACCTGGTCAAACATTCCTACAGTAAGGACCATGACCAAAGTCCCCTCTCGATTCCTTCCATGAACGAGAGGTTCACTTTCATATCGAGCGATCAAATCTTCCTACAGTTAGGGTCACTTCAAACTCCCGCTTGGTCAAACCTTCCTACAGTTAGGGTCAAAACCGCAATTTACTCTCGATAAATGAGAAATTCACCTTTTGTTCGGTAATCAAACCTTCCGACAGTTAGGATTATCTGAATCTTTTCGATTCTCGGAGTGAAGATCCTACTCTTAGTTTCACTCTTTAGATTCTCGAAGTGGAGATCCTACTTTGAGTTTTCTTTGTAACTGGAGATAGAATATAAAATTCTTCCTCTCCACATCAGGTTCGTCTTTACCCCAAGAAAAGACAGTACTTTTTAACTCCTAAAATCCGCGCCTTATACGCGCGTGGAATTTTATCCCGAATCCTAAGTAGGGATAAGTCAGCGCCTAACACGCATTGCCGGTTTAGTCTTTCATCGATTGAAGAAGACACCAGAATCCAAGTCTAGGGAATTTTGTCCCGAAGCCTAAGTAGGGATAAGTCAGCGCCTAACACGCGTTGCTGGTTAGTCTTTAACCATAAAAAAGATAAAAGCTACATATTCGATATTATGGCAGGTTGTTATTAATAACACCATAATCCGTGCCTAACACGTGCGGGGAATTTTATCCCGAATCCTTAATAGGGATAAGTCAGTGCCTAACACGTGTTGTTGGTTTAGTCTTTCACCGATTGAAGAAGACACCAGAATCCAAGTCTGGAAAATTTTATCCCGAAGCCTAAGTAGGGATAAGTCAGCGCCTAACACGCATTGTCGGTTAGTCTTTAACCATAAAAAGGATAAAAGCCCACATATTCGACATTGTGGTAGGTTATTATTAATAACACCATAATCCGTGCCTTATACGTATGGGAAATTTTATCCTGAATCCTAAGTAGGGATAAGTTAGCGCCTAACACGCGTTACTAGTTTAGTCTTTCACCGATTGAAGAAGACACCAGAATCCAAGTCTAGAGAATATTATCCCGAAATCTAAGTAGGGATAAGTCAGCGCCTAACACGTGTTGTCGGTTAGTTTTTAACTGTAAAAAGGACAAGAGCCTACATATTCGATATTGTGGCAGGTTGATATTAATAACACCATAATCCGTGCCTAACATGCTCGGGGAATTTTATCCTAAATACTAAGTAAGAATAAGTCAGCGCCTAACACGCGTTGCCTGTTTAGTCTTTCACAGATTGAAAAAGACACCAGAATCCAAGTCTAGAGAATTTTATTCCGAAGCCTAAGTAGGGATAAGCCAGCGCCTAACACGCGTTGCTGGTTAGTCTTTAACCGTAAAAAGGACAAAAGCCTATATATTCGATATTGTGGCAGGTTGTTATTAATAACACCATAATCCGTGCCTCACACGTACGGAGAATTTTATCCCGAATCCTAAGTAGGGATAAGTCAGTGCCTAACATGCGTTAACGGTTTAGTCTTTCACCAATTGAAAAAAACACCAGAATCCAAGTCTGTGGACTTTTATCCCGAAGCCTAAGTAGGGATAAGTCAGTGCCTAACACGCATTACCGGTTAGTCTTTGACAATAAAAAAGACAAAAGCCCACATATTCGATATTGTGGCAGGCCGTTATTAATAACGCCAAAATCCACGCCTCACACGTACGGGGAATTTTATCCTGAATCCTAAGTAAGGATGAGTCAACGCCTAACACACGTTGCTGGGTAGTCTATTCCCGTGACAAAGATAAAGTCTATGTATTCAAAATCATAGCACAAAATCTAAGAAAATTAGCTCTCTTAGCACAACGTCACATGTGAAATGAGTTTTAATATTTCACCTGCTAGCCCGACTCAAACGGTAGTCGGTAAAGGTACGTCAAATCCGTTGATGATTGAGGATTGGCCAAAAATCCTAAGTCTAGTCTAATATACAGCGCCGGGTAGTCTATTCCTGTAAGAAAGACGAAGTTTACGTATTCAATAATCGTAGCATTAAAAGAGTTAATTCTTTTAGCACAACGTTATATGTAGAACAGACTTAAGTAGTCTGCATGCTAGCCCGACTCAAACGGTAGTCGATAAAGGCTCATCAAACCCGTTGATGGCTGAGGGTTTACCAAAAATCCTATAAATGTAAGAGTCATTGATGTATCACCTTCATTAGTTGGTCTCATGACTTGAGCATCCAACAACGTCAGGATAAGATTCATACATGCAGATGAATCAACTTTAATAGTTGGTCCTGTAGCCTCGACATTTAGGACCGCCACGCTCCAACGCCTTAAGAGCTTAAACTGTGTAGACTCCAGTAAACGTACGAGTATAAACTGTGTTAATATTGATCAACGTGTTCGGATGAAAGTTAACATCGATCGATGCGAAACCCTAAGGTCAACGCCAGTCAACGCGTAATCCTAGGTCAACGCCAGTTAACGCATTGTGATAAAAGTCAACACCAATCGATGTGAAACCCTAAGGTCAACGCCGGTCAACGCGTAGCCCTAGGAAAACACCAATCAACGCATTACGACGGAGATGATCGGTTCAGAATCAATTTAATGACACGAGTCAAAACTAACTCACTAATTTCGATTCGAGACTTCAACGACGGCCAGACGATAAACACAGCGCCAGAAGAACTTCAGCTATTCATCAAAATATTGAATAGACTAGAAATCGAAGAATTCAAAGATTGAAGCTGACTACAGGTCCTTTTACACCGATTGAAGGTTGGACCGATCACATCCAAAGTATTTCAGGCTCTTCTATAAAAGAAACGTGACTGAAACACTTTGGAGGGGATATCTGTAAGTGTTAAAAATTACCTACGGGCCCTCGCACGCTGTTTGAAGCACAGAAAAGATGATGAACGTCACTATCCGAGTCACAAAAGCTTAATTGACATCGATGAGCGCATGAAGTAAGTCGATGAACCGTGTGAAGCGACAGGACGACAGAATAGCAAAGAAACGGTCTAATCAGAAATTACATTTCACTCGCGAAAGGCGAAGTGCTACTCGTGTCTCGTCTGCTCCACATATGATTCACCCATGAAAAGTTGTAGATTTTTTCTTCAACTTTTCAACACATTTTGAATCGCGTCATTCCGAGATCGGACCGAGGAATTATGGAAAAAACAGTCAAAAAGGAGAAAACGACGTCTCGGCCTTGGCCGAGACAGTTAAGGCCCGGACTGCCCAGAACTGCCACTGACTGTCTAGAACTATCCCAGACTATCCAGAATTGTTACGGACTATCCAGAACCACTGCAGACTATCCAAAACCATCACGAACTATCCAAAATCGCCCCGGACTGTCCAGAATTGCTGTGGACTGTCCATAACTGCTGCGGACTATCCAGAATTACCGCGGACTATCCAGAACAGCTGTGGACAATCCATAATTGCTGCGGATAGTCCAGACTTATCGCGGACTGCCCAAAACCGCCACAGACTATCCAGAACTACCCCAGACTATCCAGAACTGCTGTGGACTGTCCAGAACTACTACAAACTGTCCAGAAATGCTACGAACTATCCAGGAAGTACCACGGACTGTCCAGAACAGTCGCAGACTATCCAGAACTATCACGGACTGTCCAGAGCCTCCCCAACTAATTTGAGGTTATCTATAAATGTGGTTAATTGGTTATAACTGAGGATATGAGTGAATCGACTGTTCTTATCCGAAAACAGAGCTCTTGAAGCCTATAAATACAGCCCTAAGGCCTTCATTTGCATAGATTTAAAATTTTTGAGCCTTGGCGAAGTCCTGCTGAATAAGAGAGTGAGGAGCACGAATTTCAAGGAGGAGATCTAGGCGAGCTATTCAGCATAAAGAGGAAGAGTTCGAGAGATCTACATCTGGTTCATCCACTTCCCTCGAAATCACACCTTGCTGTGATTCTCGAGAAGAGTGGGTATCTCACCTTGCTGAGATATTCACTTTAGTTTCTTATCTCCTTTGCGAGGCAACGAAACCGTTCTTTGGGTTTGATCATCTCGTGGTCCACGGATAAACCCCGGCATAGGTAAAGATCCCGCGCAAGCAGAAGACCGATAAATGATCTCTGCATGTGTTCTCAGGAAATCTCTCTGTTTCTTTTCATTGTAAGGAAAGACTTATAAAAAGACTTAATTTTTCTTTTATTTTGAATCGTTGTAACACTTAAAGTTGTAATGGATTCGAAAGCAATAAAACTAATTTCCAACGCGAACAAATATAAAGCATAAATGAATATATAATAATCAACGAAATTGAATATACCTTTGGTTATATCCTATTCGTTTATGAGGATAATACTAAAAAATATTCATTTATAATTAAATAAACTATCAATTTGAATATGACAGAATATTTAGACAAATAATAACAAAATAGTTTATTAATTATTTGGTTTATTTCCACCGCTACAAACAACGCCTTAATAATCCAAAATTATAAACTTCCACATAGATCGAAAAATTAGAAACAACCCCTTGATAAGTCTAAAATTCTAAATACACCCGTAAAAAATCAAAAATTTTCATAAAAACTATTATGACCCTTGAAGTACTAAATATTAATCTCTATAGAGAAGTTGACCCGTACAAATGGTCTCTATTTAATATTATATTATAATAGTATAATCTATCATCGATGTGAGAAATGTATAAGTTGCGAGGGTATAGTGGTTACAGGAGGTCCTATGTTATTAATATAGGGACATGATGAAACTTCTTACTGCCCATTTTAAGGTTTAGAGGAAAATCCCAATCTCATTCGTGTTCTAATTCCGATTGAACTAAATATGGATATTGATTAAAATCTTAGAATATTGAAGTCCAAGTTGTTTTTTAGTTTTTAAAAATTATAAATTTTTATTTAGATTTGTAAAGGAGTTTAGGCTATCTAAATTTGAATTTCAAACTTGATATTGCAATTTATTTAAGAAAAATTCCACCACGCAAACTATTTACATTAACTAATGAAAACAATTGTATTCTCTTCTTTTCATAATAACATAGTAAAAAGAGACACTCATTGTTGCTTCTTTCATAAGCATTTAATGTATTAGTTCATAGATGTTCTCTAAGTTATAATATTCAAAAAGATATAATTAATCTCTATCTTATTAAACTAGAGCAGCTTAATGTGTTGAAATGTTGAATAAACTAATATATATAAACTAAAATAATTTAAAATAATCTATGCGAGCATGGGTTTATTTTTAATTAATTTAAATACAAATCTCTATTGAGTATTGATGAGCTTTGAGTAGTATTAAATTTATAAGTAATTAGTCATTAACATGAGTTTGATTCTTACCATCCGTCAACAGCTATGAAGCCTACAAGCTATAAGGGAGAACATGGGGGGTGGTGGGGGGTTGAGAATTAGCTCACATAGATGACATCGTTCGCAATTATAGATGCTATAATGGACAAACAAGTAGAAACCACGTTCGTGGAGAATCATAAACAAAATAGATGCATATTGTTGGGGATCCGTCCTATCGACAAGTTGTCAAATGTACCCTTTCATGGAAAATATCCTCTGGATCTTATGATGAAAGAAGGCAAGAAGAAATCATAGCAAATAAAAGAAAACTTTGCAAAGAAAAAATAGAAAAGAGAACACCAAAATTTTAACGAGGTTCGACAACTTGCCTACGTCCTCGAGAGCCACACAAAAAAGCTTGTTTCCGGTAAAAGTTGCTGTTTTCATTGATGTTCTCTTTTTCGAGATCTGTTACAACTTCGAGCGTTGCAACAGGGTAAAATGAAAACAAAGGTATTACAACTTTAACGAAAATAAACACGAGATCCCGGTTTGGTACGGTCTCGCTTGCGTGGGTTGTTGGCCTGTGACGGGGACGTCGATATCCGTGGACCGCCGACTCTTCAAGATCCTTTCCGGTAAAATCCGGTAGAGTTTCGTCTATCCGCGGAGGGATATAGAAACAGAACTTCGTCGATCCGCGTGAGATCTAGAAGTTTAAAGCGTATATCTCGGCTAACGCGAGATAATAGCTCTTCTCAGTGTCGCCTGCGAAGGGCAACACCAAGGAACAGAAGGGGGGTGAACGAAGGGAGCTGATGAAGAACGCCTTACTCCTTGCTCCGGCAGGGCTTCGCCGCTATCTTGCAGACTCTGACTCCTCACTCCGGCAGGGTTTTGCCGCTCTCTTGCAGAACAATCCTTGGCTAAGATAATTCAGCCTTGAATTGAGAGCAAAATCAGGAGCCCCTCACAAAGGAGGCCCTAGGGGCCTATTTATAGGCGAACAAGAGGGGGGGGGGGCTGATGTGAGACACCCCCTAGGGGGTGTCTCGGCCATGGGGTGTCTCGGCCTGGCCGAGACACCCCTCGGGTGTCTCGGGCCTGCCGAGGCCCATTTGGGTGTCCCAACGCAGTCCGAGGCTGTGCCGTTGTTCTGCCGTTGACTCGCCGTTGACTTTTCGTCCGAACTCAGATTTGAGTGATTTCGGATGCGTTGGAATCGTGACGGCGATCTCTGTAGGCCCCGATGGTTGGATTATCCGTGGGGTGATCGGGGCACAGCGGGCGTTGGTCCAATTGCGGTGATCGAGGGGTTTTCGGTCAACCCGTATCCTCGTGATTCTGACGTTCTGTCGGCTCACGTAATCCGTCGGTTTGCTTTAGTCGCTCACCGGCGTCATTTGAGCTCTTGTGAACTGGGTAGCGTCGTCTAATCGTCGATCGTTAACACCGAGCTGTGAGTGGGGACCTATCGGCAATTTTCAATGCCTACAGATACCCCCTCCAAAGTGTTTCGGACTCGTTTCTTTTATAGAAGAGACCGGAATACTTTGGATATGATTGGTCCAGCCTTCAGTCGGCCTAAGGGACCTGTGGTTTGCTTCAACTCTCGGCTCTTTCGATCTTCGGTTTATCCGGTGCTTTGTCGAATAACCGAAGTTGTTCCGACGCTGCGTTTATCGCCTGGCCGTCGTCAGAGTCTCGAGTCTACAGCTGTTGAATTGAGTTTGGCTCGTGTCATTGAGTTGACTTTTGAACTTGCTATCTCTGTCACATCGTGTTGACTTGAGGGTTTCGGTTGACTTTTTGACGCAACGCGCTGTCCGGCGTTGACCTAGGGTTACGCGTTGACCGGCATCCGCCTTAGGGTTTTGGAACCGCATGGGTTGACTTTTGTCGTCACGTGTTGACTTTCGTCGCCACGTGTTGACTTTTGACGCAACGCGCTGTCCGGCGTTGACCTAAGGTTACGCGTTGACCGGCGTTTACCTTAGGGTTTCGAACCGCATGGGTTGACTTTTGTCGTCACGTGTTGACTTTCGTCGCCACGTGTTGACTTTCGTCGCCACGTGTTGACTTTTGTCGCAACGCGCTGTCCGGCGTTGATCTAGGGCTACGCGTTGACCGGCGTCCGCCTTAGGGTTTTGGAACCGCTTGGGTTGACTTTTGTCGTCACGTGTTGACTTTCGTCGCCACGTGTTGACTTTTGTCGCAACGCGCTGTCCGGCATTGACCTAGGGCTACACGTTGACCGGCGTCCGCCTTAGGGTTTTGGAACTGCTTGGGTTGACTTTTGTCGTCACGTGTTGACTTTCGTCGCCACGTGTTGACTTTTGTCGCAACACGCTGTCCGGCGTTGACCTAGGGCTACGCGTTCACCGGCGTCCACCTTAGGGTTTTGGAACCGCTTGGGTTGACTTTTGTCGTCACGTGTTGACTTTCGTCGCCACGTGTTGACTTTTGTCGCAACGCGCTGTCTGGCGTTGACCTGAGGTTACGCGTTGACCGGCGTCCACCTTAGGGTTTTGGAACCGCTTGGGTTGACTTTTGTCGTCATGTGTTGACTTTCGTCGCCACGTGTTGACTTTTGTCGCAACGCGCTGTCCGGCGTTGACCTAGGGCTACGCGTTGACCGGCGTCCGCCTTAGGGTTTTGGAACCGCTTGGGTTGACTTTTGTCGTCACGTGTTGACTTTCGTCGCCACGTGTTGACTTTTGTCGCAACGCGCTGTCCGGCGTTGACCTAGGGTTACGCGTTGACCGGCGTACGCCCTAGGGTTTCAAACCGTCGAAAGGTTGAAGTGTGAAGTTCACGCATATCCTCAATCGCCGGTGAAGAGAATGAACATCGGGGGATCGAAAGATCGTCCGGGGGCTTAAAATGCTGTCCGGGGATCAAAACACCGCGTAAGGGCCAAAAACCCGGGCGAAGACACCCCGGGTGCCTCGGCAAGGCCG
>BQKN01066605.1:20000-22500 GCA_022839385.1 Asparagus kiusianus | reverse complement strand
AGAATCAGACCGATCCCCTAAATGTCTTTCTGGATATTCCTCAATGTTCCGGCTATTCACGGAACGTGAGAAGCAGATGAATAATCATCTGCTTCCGGAAGAAATCGAAGAATTTCTTGTTTTTGGGAATCCTACAAGATCCATTCGTTCTTTTTTCTCTGACAGATGGTCAGAACTTCATCTGGGTTCGAATCCTACTGAGAGGTCCACTAGAGATCAGAAATTTTTGAAGAAAAAACAAGATGTTTCTTTTGTCCCTTCCAGGCGATCGGAAAATAAAGAAATGGTTGATATATTCAAGATAATTACGTATTTAGAAAATACCGTCTCAATTCATCCTATTTCATCAGATCCGGGATGTGATATGGTTCCGAAGGATGAACCAGATATGGACAGTTCCAATAAGATTTCATTCTTGAACAAAAATCCATTTTTGGATTTATTTCATCTATTCCATGACCGGAACAAAGGGGGATACACGTTACACCACGATTTTGAATCAGAAGAGAGATTTCAAGAAATGGCAGATCTATTCACTCTATCAATAACCGAGCCGGATCTGGTGTATCATAGGGGATTTGCCTTTTCTATTGATTCCTACGGGTTGGATCAAAAAAAATTCTTGAATGAGGTATTCAACTCCAGAGATGAATCGAAAAAGAAATCTTTATTGGTTCTACCTCCTCTTTTTTATGAGGAGAATGAATCTTTTTATCGAAGGATCAGAAAAAAATCGGTCCGGATCCACTGCGGGAATGATTTGGAAGATCCAAAACTAAAAACAGCGGTATTTGCTAGCAACAACATCATGGAGGCAGTCAATCAATATAGATTGATCCGAAATCTGATTCAAATCCAATATAGCACTTATGGGTACATAAGAAATGTATCGAATCGATTCTTTTTAATGAATAGATCCGATCGCAACTTCGAATATGGAATTCAAAGGGATCAAATAGGAAATGATACTCTGAATCATATAACTATAATGAAATATACGATCAACCAACATTTATCGAATTTGAAAAAGAGTCAGAAGAAATGGTTTGATCCTCTTATTTCTCGAACCGAGAGATCCATGAATCGGGATCCTGATGCATATAGATACAAATGGTCCAATGGGAGCAAGAATTTTCAGGAACATTTGGAACATTTCGTTTCTGAACAGAAGAGCCTTTTTCAAGTAGTGTTCGATCGATTACGTATTAATCAATATTCGATTGATTGGTCCGAGGCTATCGACAAACAAGATTTGTCTAAGTCATTTCGTTTCTTTTTGTCCAAGTCACTTCTCTTTTTGTCCAAGTCACTTCCCTTTTTGTCCAAGTCACTTCCCTTTTTCTTTGTGAGTATCGGGAATACCCCCATTCATAGGTCCGAGATCCACATCTATGAATTGAAAGGTCCGAATGATCAACCCTGCAATCAGTTGTTAGAATCAATAGGTGTTCAAATCGTTCATTTGAATAAATTGAAACCCTTCTTATTGGATGATCATGATACTTCCCAAAGACCGAAATTCTTGATCAATGGAGGAACAATATTACCATTTTTGTTCAAAAAGATACCAAAGTGGATGATTGACTCATTCCATACTAGAAATAATCGCGGGAAATCCTTTGATAACACGGATTCCTATTTCTCAATGATATCCCACGATCGAGACAATTGGCTGAATCCCGTGAAACCATTTCATAGAAGTTCATTGATATCTTCTTTTTATAAAGCAAATCGACTTCGATTCTTGAATGATCCACATCACTTCTGGTTCTATTGTAACAAAAGATTCCCTTTTTCTGTGGAAAAGACCCGTATCCATAATGATGATCTTACATATGGACAATTCCTCAATATCTTGTTCATTCGCAACAAAATATTTTCTTTGTGCGTCGGTAAAAAAAAACATATTTTTTTGGAGAGAGAGACTATTTCACCAATCGAGTCACAGGTATCTGACATATTCATACCTAACTATTTTCTACAAAGTGGTGATGAAACGTATAACTTGTACAAATCTTTCCATTTTCCAATTCGATTCGATCCATTCGTTCGTAGAGCTATTTACTCGATCGCAGACATTTCTTCAACACCTCTAAGAGAGGAACAAATAGTCAATTTTGAAAGAACTTATTGTCAGCCTCTTTCAGATATGAATCTATCTGATTCAGAAGGGAAGAACTTGCATCAGTATCTCAGTTTCAATTCAAACATGGGTTTGATTCACACTCTATGTTCTGAGAAATATTTACCATCCGGAAAGAGGAAAAAACGGAGTCTTTGTCTAAAGAAATACGTTGAGAAAGGGCAGATGGATAGAACCTTTCAACGAGATAGTGCTTTTTCAAATCTCTCAAAATGGAATCTGTTCCAAACATATATGCCATGGTTTCTTACTTCGACAGGGTGCAAATATCTAAATTTCACCCTTTTAGATACTTTTTCAGACCCATTGCCGATACTAAGTAGCAGTCAAAAATTTGTATCCATTTTTCATGATATT
>BQKN01066604.1:73242-94436 GCA_022839385.1 Asparagus kiusianus | reverse complement strand
CGCATCAAGTTTTTGGCGCCGTTGCCGGGGAAGGTGCTTAAGTAGGTTTTAATTATTTTGGTTCTTTAACTTGTGTGTTTCTTGTGAAAGAACTACTTGAAGATTAAAGATCAAGAATTGGAGATTGAGGAATTAGATATTCGCTTGTGGTAAGTCTTCTTCCTTATATTTTCAATTCCACACCTTTAGTTAGTTTCTCACAATTAGTGACAATTAGGATTAAAAAAAAACAAAAAGTTTTTATTTTTGTTGACCATAATAAAATCCACCCTCCACTTTGACATTTACTAACAAGATAATAAATCCAAACAATTTCTCCTTCTCATTTGTTTGATTGTTAACCCTAATTAAAAAAAAAGGAAAAAGATTTTTTTTCTATCCTTTTTAGTTGCTTTTAATTCATAGGGTTGCATTTCATATAGTTAGTAGGAATTCACCAAGTGATTTGAGCATCTTGATTTGGCACACACTTAAAAATATTTTTAAGGGCAAAACCCCCTAAACAAGATAAGGTGAGGGATTTCATCACCCTTTCCTTAGCCCAAAAATCACTAATTCCTCACTACACCACCCAAGCCTAATAAAACTCATTAGACGTTGGCCCCTAAGGATTCGAGCTCAATAAGGAACAAGAAATCCTTAAGTGAACTGGTATAAGTTTTCTTGGATTAGTTTGTGTCTAAGGCAAGGTTTAGGGGTTGCGTAAAGCGCTCCGCAAGGAACGAGGTACTTAATTGATCTCTGATCACCCTCTAGTACTATCCTTACCTGGCTAACTACCCGGGTAAAACTTTTATCTTTTCACTTAAGAAATTTTTGGTTAGGAGCTGGTCTAGTTGAGTTAGGTTAAACCCTAGAATTAGAGTTGATTGAAAAGTGATTGCTTTGATTTGTTTTAGTTAGGATTTTTCTTTTTCTTTATCTTCTCAAAAAAAACTAATTTTCTTTCTTTTCTTCTAAAAAAAACTAACTTTTATTTTTCAAAAAAAAATTATTATAAAAAGAAATTGTTTTTGGTGCATGCAAAACGTGGACAAATTCATTTTGAACAAATGGCTAATCCACAAGTTTTTCAAAATTTATGTTATCCCAATAGGATTGAAATCTCTAATGAAGCTCGGGAGTTTGTAGAGAGTCCATCTCAGTATTCGGTGAATGATCCATTTTTTTCAACCTACAACCCAGGTTGGGCAAGTTACACAAACATTGCATGGAATCAGGAAAACCACTTTGAAACTCAAAACTTCCCTCCCTCTTTGAACCAACATTGTCCTAGGGGTAATACAGTTCCTTTCAATTCTCATCCACAATTTCAACAACCCAGTCTATCACATCAAAATCAGTCTCCTCATCATCAAGTTGTAACTCACACTCCTCTTGATACAGATCATGATGAACGTCTCAATATTTTGGAAAAAGGTTTTGAAATCATAATTAAGGCCTCCACACTAGCCACGGATATGTTAACTTAAACATCCTACACGATGAACTCCTTTATGCAATCAACCGAACTCATACTTAACTCTAATACTCAAGCCATAGCTAGATTAGAAACCCACATTGATCAACTAGCTAGTGCCATAAAAGAAGGAGAGGAAGGAGAAATTTTGAGTCAACCCATGGTCAATCCTAAGGACACTCAAATGAATGCACTACAGTCAGGAGAACAGGTCGATAATCAGGAAAGAACACCTTTAAGCCAAATTCTTGTTCCGATTCATTCTTCCCCTGATAATTCAATTCAAGAAAGACCGGGGGAAGAAGAAGAAGAGTCAGAACTAAGTTTTGAGGAAATTTTTGGTGAAGAGCTGAAAATATTAGGAGAAGCAGATCAGGTTTGTCAAAATAAAGAAACTGTGTTAAACAATTGCTGCTATGAACTGAATTTTGAAAAACTCTTTCTTGATGAACTTAGATTTTTGGAAAATAAACAACAACCAAATTTTTACACATCAACCATGAATCTTGGGGTTGAGAAAATTGTTAAAGAAAAATTGGTTGTTAGAGAAAAAACATTCACAAATTAAGAATCTAAGTCCAATATGCATGACACCAATAATACCTACCTTCCATTGCCACAAAAATCATTGAACACCCCGGAATGCTTAGAATTTCAGCACATTGTTGATTATATCATGTTGAATTTGTTTAAAATCCGGGGAAGAATTTTCAATAGTAAGGTAGGATTCAATGTAGAACATGAACTCTTCATGTTGAATATTTCATTCTACATTGATTATTTCATTTATTTCAGAATAATAAAAAGAATTTATTCTTCTCTTATTTGAGAGTTTCTTGTTCAGTTGTCAAAAAAAAAGAAAAGAAAAAAAACAAAAAAAAAGAAGAAAAGAAAAAGAAGAAGAAAAAAAAGGAAAAAAAAATTTTGATTTCATCCTCCTCAGACCAAAGGTAATTGCATATTTTTATCAGCCGACCAAATGTAAGTGCTTCACTTCTTATCTGCTTTACTTTATGCATCATAGAGTTTGCATTGAGGACAATGCAAAATTTAGGTGTGGGGGTAGGAATTAGTTAATTTTTCTCTTTATTTTACATTTTTAGTTACATTTTTGTTTTTTTCCCTTTTCTTAAAAAAAATTATAAAAATATCGTCACTTGCCAAATTGATGGAGTTATGTAATAATTGATTTATTTGATAAATTTGAAATTTTCTAATCCCTAGTTAGTTATTTACTTAAGTTCACCTTTTATGATAACTCTAAATAAATTTCTTAAGAAATGATTTTCAAAGTAGTATACTTTACTTAAGCCTTAACTTGGATTTTTATTTAAAATAATAAAATTTTTGCATGCTTAGCTTAGAGTTGAAAATAATTTTTCAAAGTGTCTTAATTTACATATTTTTCAAAATATATATACATATACAAAAAAAAAATTGCAAAAGAAGAGTGCAAAAAATGGGCACAAAAAAAAACTCTTGAATTCAAAGTGATTCTATCTTATAAAGCCTAAGTTGACCGAGTAATTAAGCCCAAGGAGTATTTCCATACTTAATGACCTAAGCCCATTTGGGTTGGGATCCATTGGCCCAAAACTCGTTAAATGGTCACTTAGAAAGCCCGTTAAAGTAGAAAAAAATCACCAAGGAAGAAAGAGTTAAAAAAAACTAATAAATGTTTTATAGTTGTATATATATGGGCTTGAAAAATATTTTAAATCAAACAACTTGAAAATTATTTAAAACAAAGAGTTAGCATGTTCTTTTCAAAACTTTTAAATTAAATTTCTAAGTTTGGCTTGGTTTTGTATTGCTACAATGAGAAGATTTTCTTAAAAATATACCTTAGAGTTATATATAAAAATGTTTTCTTGAGTGATAACTGACTCCAATTAGATTATCTAAAAGTTATCAAGTGAATTTAGTTATTTACTGACTTCTTTAATTTGGCAAGTTGACCGAATTTTGTGGGTATATTCACTGCAAACCCTCACGAGACTACAACTCGCCCACTAGGGTAACCTAGGGGTTTAAAGGCTTGTTGTATGCGCTAAATACAACCGTGATTCCTGCGAAAGTGAGTTAGGATTTTCTTTTTATTTTCTTTGCTAGAGGACTAGCAAAAGTTTAGGTATGGGGGTATTTGATAATCATATTTTATTACAATTTTATACCCTCATTATCTATTTTATATGAATAAATATATCAATAATAATTGTTTTTATCTTTAATTGTAGGTTAATGAAGAATAAATCTCAAACTCCAATCTCTCAACAAAAACCCGTTGATTAAATGAATAAATGCATCAAGAAGCCCATTGGAAAATTAAATTTCCAATTTATCCAAAAGCCCAAAAGAAGAAGTAAAGCCCATGAAGCAATAAAGCCAAAAATACCAAGGAATTGCCAAAAAAAGCCAAAGCCCAAAGCCCACAAGAAGAAGCTTCGGACAGCAATTACAGCGCACTAGGCATCGATGCCGGCATCGATGGGGGCATCGATGCCCGCATCGATGCCTGCATCGACGCCTACATCGATGCCTGTATCGATACAGGCATCGATACCCTGGGCAGTTTGTTACGAATCAAAGGCTGAAAATTGATGTTTTTGGATAAGAATTCAATCCAATGGCTCTCATTCACTGATGTTTACTATAAATAGGGGTAGAGAGTGAGGGGTTAGAGGGTGTGAAAAATTTTTGTAACTCCTTTTGGAGAGGAGGGCTACTCTTAATTGAGAAGGCCTTCTAAAATTGTAACTTTTTGTTGCAATTAATAATAATAATTTTTTCACCACTTTAAATTTTTCTCTTCTTCTCTTTGTTGGATGATGAAGATGAAGATGGAGATGGAGAATTATTTGAAGGTTTGCATTTCTTTTCTTTTTCTCTTTTATTGCTTATTAGTTTAGATTTATTTCTATGCTTGTAGTTAGATTTTATTTTCTTGTTAAATAGCCAAGAGGCTAGAACCCTCTTGCCTTAGATTTATTTCATGCTTATAGAGTATATTTATTTTCTTGCATTTAATTCTTGCAATTTTATTTTGTAGTTTAGATTTTGCAATTTATTTTTTAGTTAGATTTTACTTTCTTTCACTATTCACCTTGAGGCTAGAACCCTCTTGGGTTTAGTTTTTCTTTTTGTTTATTTTCATTTTGTTTGATTCGCCTTTAGGCTAGAACCCTCTAGGGAATCACCCTTTTCTAAGAAGTGGGTTCAATTTTAGATTACCCATATCTATAATTGAATCCACCATCTTTACTTTCTTGCATTTTCTTTTATTTTTGAACTTTGTTCTTCATTCTTGATTTTTCATTTGTTTCTTGATTTTATTCATTTTTTTCCTTCTTGCCTTATTGATCACACTCATTCTTTATCACATCCACTCTCACTTAAATTTTGCGCCGTTTCACACACTATCACTTTCACTCTCATAATCTCTTCACAATCATATTCACTCATCACTCCTATTTGTCACGCACACAACATAAGAACCGATTTTATATTTTCTCCTACAAAACATTTTCCTCGTGGGGTCGATATCTTAAATACTATAACTTGACACGGTTGTGCACTTGCAACCTTTTTGGTACATGTTTATGCCGCATCACTTGTCCACTGGTTTGGGGGTGATAAGGAGTTGACAATTTGTGTGTGATTGAATATTTCCTCATCAAAGCCTCAGAAAAACGGTTAAAGAAATGTGTACCGTTGTCACTGATGATCGCTCGGGGTACTCCAAACCGTGCAAAAATGTTCTCTTTCAAAAACTTGACAACAACCTAGTTGTCATTAGTTTTGCAAGCTACCGCCTCAACCCATTTTAACATGTATTCAACGGCTACTAGAATGTAAACATTTTCAAAGGAATTTGGAAATGGTCCCATGAAATCGATACCCCACAGATTAAAAAGTTCAACAGATAAGATGGGTTGTAAGTACATCATATTTCTTCTAGTGACCTTTCCTAGAAGCTGACAGCGGTTACAGGTTTTGCAAAACTCGAATGAATCCTTGAAGAGAGTGGGCCAATACAGCCCAGATTGGAAAACTTTTTCAGCTGTTTTTCTCGGACCAAAGTGGCCCCCACATGCTTGCTCATGACAAAATGATAGAACACTCCTAGTTTCTTCAGTGGGAACACACCTCCTAAAGATCTGATCAGGATAGTATTTGAACAAATATGGATCATCCTAGTAAAAGTATTTTACTTGGGAGAGAAAACGGGATCTATCCTGTGTAGACCAATGAAAAGCGATCTGGTTCATGACTATGTAGTTCACAATGTCATCGAATCATGGGACAGATTGGATTTGTAGGAGTTGTTCATCAGGGAAATGCTCATTGATTGGAACGGTTGATGTTGGTGTGTTCGGTAATCGAGAAAGGTGATCTGCTACGGGGTTTTCTGTTCCCCTTCTGTTAAGAATTTGGATGTTAAACTCTTGAAGAAGGAGAATCCATCTAATGAGCCGTGCTTTAGCATCCTTTTTGGTCAAAAGATACTTTAGTGCGGCATGATCTGTGAAAACTTTGGTTAAGGAACCGATGAGGTAGGACCTGAATTTTTCTAAGGCAAAGACTACAGCTAAAAACTCTTTTTCTGTAACAGAGTAATTTTGCTGGGCATCATTCAGAGTCCTACTAGTGTAGTAGATCACATGCGGTTTTCCATCAAACCGTTATCCTAAAACAGCTCCAATCGTAGAATCAGATACGTCACACATCAGTTCGAAGGGTAAGGTCCAGTCTGGTGCATGAATGATAGGAGCTGTGGTTAGCTCCTTTTTCAGATATTCAAAAGCTTTGAGGCAGTCGGGGGAGAAGACAAATGATGTATCCTTGGCTAAGAGATTGGTCAAGGGTCTAGCAATTTTGCTGAAATCCTTGATGAAACGTCGGTAAAAACCAGCATGACCAAGAAACGATCTGACATCTTTGACTGTTTTAGGAGGAGGGAGATTGGAAATGAGATCTACCTTAGCTTTGTCCACTTTGATTCCTCTATTGGAAACTACATGTCCTAAGACAATGCCTTGTTTGACCATGAAATGACATTTCTCCTAATTAAGAGTCAGATTTTTCTCCCTACGCCGGTCTAGGACCAGTTTAAGATGATACAAACATTGGGAAAATGTGTCACCAAAAATGGAAAAGTCGTCCATGAAAATTTTGAGAAATCGCTCTACCATGTCGGAAAAAATGCTGATCATGCAACGTTGGAATGTGGCCGGTGCGTTGCATAATCCAAAAGGCATGCGTCGGTAAGCAAATGTTCCATACGGGCAAGTGAATGTGGTTTTCTCCTGATCTTCGGGAGCGATAGGGATTTGATTGTAACCTCAATATCCATCCAGGAAACAATAGAACTCGTGCCCTGCTAAACGCTCTAACATTTGGTCAATGAAAGGAAGAGGGAAGTGATCTTTCCGAGTGGCTAAGTTGAGTTTTCGGTAGTCAATACAGACTCGCCATCCAGTTTGGATTCGAGTGGGAATCAGCTCATTAGCCTCATTTTAGATCATGGTGATCCCAGATTTCTTTGGAACAACTTGGATCGGACTCACCCATGAACTATCAGAAATGGGATAAATGATCCCATGATCGAGACATTTCAGAATGTCTTTCCTAACAGTTTCTTTCATCACTGGGTTTAACCTACGTTGAGGATCTCTAGTAGGTTTGGTATCATCTATCAAATGGATTCGGTGTTGAACAATGGTTGGACTAATCCCTTTGATATCAGCCATGGTCCATCAAATGGCTTCCCTATTCTCTCTTAAAACAGCTAAGAGAGCTTCCTTTTGATCGGTAGTCAAATCAGAAGAGATGATAACTGGTAAAGACTCGTTCTCCCCTAAGTAGGCGTACTCTAGATTTTCAGGTAGAGGTTTGAGCTCTAACTTAGGGGGTTCCTCCACAGATGGGCGAAGCTGGACTCGGGGTTCTATCTCCAAAGGTTCTCATTGCCAGCCAACAGTAGAAACATGATTGACCAGCGGTTCTATCTCTAGTTCGTCATCAGAAAGCTCCTCAATCATTAAATCAGATGCATTTGAATCAGACCCACACTCTCCCTCTTGTTGTTCACTGGATATTCCCTGAATAAAATTCACTTCCATGGGTTCATCAGATGGATCACTAGGTTTCCTTCCTAGGTTGAAGATATTGAGGTCAACAGTCATATTCCCAAAAGATAGTTTCATCTGACCGGTTCTACAATTGATCAAAGCATTTGAGGTGGCTAAGAACGATCTTCCTAGAATGACGGGGATTTGACTTTTGAGATTGGAAACGGGTTGTGTTTCCAAGACAATAAAATCAACAGGAAAAATAAACTCTCCAACTTTGATCAGAACATCCTCTACCTGTCCTTTGGGAATTTTACGGATCTATCAGCTAGCTGTAGAGTGCATCTTGTTAGCTTAAGTTCTCCTACACCTAGCTGTTGATAGACTGAATAAGGAAGGAGGTTGACGCTGGCTCCTAAGTCTAGAAGTGCCTTATCAATGTGAGTGTTACCTATGACGCATGGAATTATGGGACAACCAGGGTCCTTGTATTTTAACGGCATTGGTTTGGAAAATATTTCACCGAGGTTGGCAGCTAAGAAGACTTTCTTGGGAACATTGGTGGTTCTTTTCTTAGTACATAAGTCTTTCAAGAACTTTGCATAAGAGGGAATTTGTTCGATTGCATCTAGGAGAGGGATGTTGATCTTGACCTGTTTGCATGTTTCTAGGATTTTCTCAACCTGCGGTGAGTTTTTCCTAGGTTTGAGTCTATCTGGAAAGGGGGTAACGGACCTATACCTATCTAGATTAGGCTCAATCTCAAGTTCAGTATTTTGGTCATCGGAAGGAATTGCTTCATCGGAAGGAGTGTGTTGGATGGGAGAAAGGGTTTGATCCGGTGGCATTCTAACTTGGTTGTCTATTTGTTTTCCTGATCATAGTGTGTGAACTGCATTCACATGAGCTGGATGTGATGAACTGAATTCATTGTCTTTAGGGTTTGCAACATGTTGATTTGGGAAGTTTCCTTTCTCTCTCACTCACGGCAGTGGCTAGTTGCCCAAGTTGGGTTTCTAACCGGGCTATGGCTTAAGTGTTCGAGTTGAGCACTTGGCCGGTTGTTTGCATGAAGGAATTTAGAGTGGTGGATGACTGGGTCAACATGTTGGTAGTTTGTGTAGAAGCTTTGATCATAGCTTCTAAACCCTTTTCTAAGACACTTAAACATTTGTCAAGATCAGAATTTGAAGGATTTATAGGCTGGTGAGGATGAGGATGTTAGGTTGGAAAAACTAGGTTAGCTTGTTGGAAATTGTTTGGTGAGTTGAACGGGACAGTGTTTCCCCTAGGGAATTGTTGGTTCGACGCGGGAATGAATTTTTGGTTTCCATGAGAATTTTCTTGGTTCCAAGCAAAATTAGGATGATTTCTCCAACCTGGATTGTAGGTTGGAGAAAATGGATCATTTCTAGGGCGCTGGAATGCATCGTTCATCTGTTCTAAAGAATGGTTGTTTCCTAGGAGAGGGCATTCCTCTGAAACATGGGTAGAAGACTGACAGTTATGACATCCCGGGGCAGAAATATGATTGATTTAAGCTGGAGCTCGTTCCTTAACTTCTAAGGCTTCTAACCTCCGCGGAATTGTCGCCATCTTTGCTTCAGAAGCAATGCTTGACACCAGGGAAAGACCACTAGACTTAGATTGGGGAACAGATGAAACCCTGTCATCACAGTTTTCCCACTGCATTGTTTTCTCGGATAAACTCTCTAGAAATTCCCAAGCTTCATCTGCGTTTTTTCTCATAAAATCTCCCTGACACATCGATTCTAAAGATGTTTTTGAAGAATAGTCCAATCCTTCATATATGACTTGGCACAATCGCCATTTTTCTAGACCATGACGAGGACATTGGATTAAAAGATCTTTAAATTGGTCAAAATATTTCTAGAATGGCTCTCCCGGGACAATTTGAAGTTTTGAATGTTGTTCCTAAGCTTTACCGTTTTGTGAATAGGGAAAAATTTCTTAAGAAAAACGGTGACAAATTCCTCCCAAGTTGAGATGGAATTTTTCGGTAAGCTATACATCCATTTTTTAGCTTTGTCCTTAAGGGCAAATGGAATAAATCTGAGCTTAATTGCATCTTCGGTTAATTCTCTCATTTTAATCATAATACACACTTCCTCAAATTCCGAGATAAAAATATATACATCTTCTGTTTCATTACCTAGGAATTTAGGAAGCATGTTTATGTAATGCAATCTAAGCTCGAAATTTGCTCCATTTACTTCGGGGAGTCTTATGCAAGATGGAATTGCATTTCTGGTGGGATAACACATATCCTGAAGAACGGGTTGATTTGCCATTTCTTGAATTGGTTCAACACGGATTAAACGTTGAGAATTATCCCGAACCCAAGTTTGCATACACCAAAACAAATTTTTTTTAGAAAGAAAGAAAATTTGTTTTTTTTATTATGAAAAGATAGAGAAAAAGAAAAATCCTAACTAAAACAAATCAAAGCAATCACTTTTCAATCAACTCTAATTCTAGGGTTTAGCCTAACTCAACTAGACCAGTTCCTAACCAAAAACTCCTACAGTGAAAAGATTAAAGTTTTACCCAGGTAGCTAGCCAGGTAAGGATAGTACTAGAGGGTGATCAGAGATCAATTAAGTACCTCGTTCATTACGGAGCGCTTTACGCAACCCTTAAACATTGCCTTAGACACCAACTATTCTGAGAAAACTTAAACCGGTTCACTTAAGGATTTCTTGTTCCTTATTGAGCTCGAATCCTTAGGGGCCAACGTCTAATGAGTTTTAGAAGGCTTGGGTTTGTGAAGTGAGGAATTAGTGATTTGTGGGCTAAGGAAAGGGTGATGAAATCCCTTACCTTATCTTGATTGGGGTTTTGCCCTTAAGAATGTTTTAAGTGTGTGCCAAATCAAGCGCTACAATCACTTTGGTGAATTCCTACACTATATGAAATGCAACCCTAGAAATTAAAAGCGACTAAAAAGGATGATAAAAAGAAAATCTTTTTTTAATTATGGTCAACAACAATCAAATGTGAGAAGAGAGCTCTTGTTTGAATTTATTATCTTGTTAGTTAATGTTCAAGTGAAAGGTGGATTTTATTATGGTCAACAAAAATAAAATCTTTTTGTTTTTTTAAATCCTAAGTGTCTCTAATTGTGAAGCTAACTAAAAAGGGTAGAATTGAAAACTAGAAAGAGGACTTACCCGAAAGCAATTCTCTAAATTCTTAATCTTCAATCCAAGACTTTCAAGCTCCAAGCGGTTCCTTCACAAGAAAAACACACAAGTTAAAGAACCAAAATAAAAAAAATCCTATTTTAGAACATTCCTCGGCAACGGCGCCAAAAACTTTATGCGGCATAATTATGTACCAAAATTGTAAGTGCACAATTAATCAAGTTATAGTATAAAAGTTATCGATCCCACAAGGAAGAGATTTTAAGAGATTATTAGAATAGATTCTTATGTCGTGTGCGTGACAAAATAGGATTAAAGAATAAATATGATTGTGATGAGTGATTGTTGTGATTATATGCAAGAGACAATAAATTGAATTTTAGAGAAAAGAAATAAGAATCAAAGAATAAATAAAATCATAAGGCAAGAAAGAAGAATGAATAAAATCAAGAAATAAAATCAAGAAAGAAAAGAAAATTCAAGAAAGTCAAGATAGAGAATTCAAAAGAGGTAAGAAATTTAGAATATAATCCACTAGCTAATTTCAATTATAAAATACAAACTATTATCTTTTTATCATATTTCAACTTAGATTTATTAAGCATAGATTATCAAACCATTTAAGGAAAGTGTAACCTATCAAATTATCATCTAAGTTAAAATTACTATTCATGATAAGAACAACAATAAGATAATAATCCTAGAATTCATAAGCATAACCTATCAAACAATTTAAGATAAGCATAGATTATCAAATTCTTCTTCTACCGATTAGTTCTCTAGTTGATTATCCTAAACATGAATATTTTAAGTGAAAGAGATTAATTCATACAATATCAAGGAAATTAGACTAGTTTCATACAATTCTAAGATTCCTACAAGAATTAAATTCACATCTTAAGAAATAAAAGCAAGAAGAAAAAGATCTAATTACAAAAAGAAAAATAAAAATCTAAACTATGAACAAGAAATAAATTTAACTATAAAGAATAAAAATCTAAACTACAAAAAAAATTACAGAAATTAAATGCAAGAAAATAAATCTACTCTACAAAATAAAGTACAAAAAGAAATAAAAAGACAAGAAAATAAATCTACACTACAAGCATAAATGTATATCTAACTAATAAGCAATAATAAAGAAATTACTAAAAAATAAAAAAAATACAAACCTTCAAATTGCTCTTCATCTCCATCCTCATCATTCAACAAAGAGGAGAAAAGAAAATTTAAAGAGGAGAAAATTATTATTATTAATTACAACAAAAGTTACAATTTTTGGAAGGCCTTCTCAATTAAGAGTAGCCTCCTCTCCAAATGAAGTTATAAAATTTTTCACACCTCTAACCCCTCACTTTCTACCCCTATTTATAGTAAACACCAGTAAATAAGAGCCATTGGATTGAAATCTTATCCAAAAATAATAAATTTCAACCTTAGATCTATAACAAACTGTACGATGGTATCGATGCAGGCATCAATACAGGCATTAATGCAGGCATCGATGCCCCCATCGATGTAGGCATCGATGCCTGCCTTCTTCTGGTTACTGTCCGCAGAACTCTTGTATTTGGCTTTTGGGCTTGTGTCTTAGGCTTTGGCTTGAACTTTTGGGCTTGGCATTTTCTCTTGATTTTCCATTGGACTTTGAATTATTTCTTAAATATTTGAAAGAATTCCTTTGGCTTCATGGGCTTTATTTCTTCATTAAATCAAGAGCTTTTTGTTGAGAGATGAGAGTTTGGGCTCTTATTCTTCATTAACCTGCAATTAAAGATAAAAGCGATTATTAGTGGTATATTTATTCATATAAAATAGATAATGATGGTATAAAATTGTAATAAAATGTGATTATCATGCATTGTTAGCTTAAATGAAAAAAATCATTTTTATTGCTAATAGAAAATCTAATGTATATATTTTTGAGATGAATGAGCTAGTAGATCAATATGTTAAATGCCTTGTAGCAGTTGATAAAAATCCTTGGATTTAGCATAAGAGGCTTGGTCACGCCAACATGGAGTTGATATCCAAGTTATCCAAAAAGAATCTTGTAAGAGGGTTACCAAATTTACATTTCATCAAAGATACCATCTGTGAAGATTGTGCTAAAGGTAAGCAAACCAAATCTACCTTCAAATCCATTAATGAGGTATCAACTTCTAAACCCTTGTAATTATTACATCTTGATCTCTTTGGTCCTATGTGTGTTACCTCTCTAGGAGGTAAACACTATGTTTTTGTTATCATTGATTATTTCTCCCGTTTTACATGGACAATCTTCTTGGTAGTAAAGATGAATGTTTTGAAGATTTTTCAAATTTTGTCCAAAGAATTGAAAATAAAAAAGTTGGAAGTTGTTAAAATTAGAAGTGATCATGGTGGTGAATTTCAAAATAAAATTTTCAATGATTTTTATGCATATCATGGTATAACTCATGTATTTTTCACTCCAAGAACACCATAACAAAATAGTGTTGTTGAACGGAAAAATCGCACCATACAAGAGATGGAATGAACAATGATAAATGCCTTTGATTTACCAAAATATTTTTGGGCGGAAGCCGTCAATACGGCTTGCCTTGTTTTGAATCGTGTTTTGATTAGACCAAAGCTTAAGAAATTCCTTATGTACTTTTTAATGGAAAAACCCATTTTATTGGATACTTTCGTATTTTTGGTTGCAAATGTTTTATCTTGAACACCAAAGATCACCATGATAAATTTGATTCAAAAATTGATATTGGTATTTTCTTAGGATATGCACCTAGAAGTAAGGCTTATAAGGTCTTCAATAAACGAACTCTTGTTGTTGAAGAATCTATAAACTTTAATTTTGATGAGACTAATATTGGTTTACAAGTTGATTTACCTAGGAAAGATGATGATGATATTGAGGGAGGATTGAAACTTTTGTAACTAAATAAAACACCCTCAATAGATGCACAAAAGGATGGAGAAAGCAACAACATTCAAGAGCAAGAAGAACTCCCCAAAGCATGGAAATTCGTACCAAATCATCCAAATGAGCAAATAAAAGGGAATCCTTCATAAGGGGTTCTAACTTGCTCAAAAACTTTGAGTGAGTGTGGTAATGTTGTCTTCCTATCTCAAATAGAACCTTAAAAGATAAATGATGCTTTTAAAAAAATGAGTTTTGGGTTCTAGCAATGAATGATGAACTAAACAATTTAAAAAAAATAATATTTAGAAATTAGTTCTAGACCTAACAATGTTCATGTTATTGGAACTTAATAGATTTTTAGAAACAAACTTGATGAACATGGCATTACCACGAGAAACAAAGCTCGTTTAGTTACCCAAGGATACAATCAAGAGGAAGGCATAGACTATGATGAAACATTTGCACCGGTTGCAATGTTGGAATCCATTAGAATGTTATTAGCCTTTGTAAGTTTTAAAATTTTTAAATTATTTCAAATGGATATGAAAAGTACATTTTTAAATAGTTTTACAGAAGAGGAAGTATATATTCAGCAACCCCCCGGTTTTATAGATCATTCATTTCCTAATCATGTTTACCGGGTTCAAAAAACTTTATATGGGTTAAAACAAGCTCCTAGAGCTTGGTATGCTCACCTCTCTAGTTTTCTTCTTGAAAATGGCTTTTCTAAAGGGAAAATTGATAATACACTTTTTGTGAGAAAAAGAAAATTGATTTTATTTTAGTTCTAATATATGTTGATGATATCATTTTTAGTGTCACTAATAAAACTTTATGCAAGAAATTTTCTGAAGTTATGCAAGATCATTTTGAGATGAGCATGATGGGAGAGCTCACTTTCTTTCTCGGGCTCCAAGTCAAGCAAACTAAGGATGTGATATTCGTTTCTCAAAGCAAGTATGCAAGAGAATTGATGAATAAATTCGGATTGGAGAATTCTAAGCATGCACCAATTCCCATGAGTACAAATATCAAGCTTGATGCAGATGATAGTGGTGAGGATGTAGACCAAAAACTTTACCGAGGTATGATAGGTAGTCTTCTTTACCTTACCGCTAGTAGACCCGATATCATGTTTAGTGTGTGTGCATGTGCACGTTTTCAAGCTTCTCCTAAAACCTCCCATTTGATTGCGGTTAAAAGAATCATTAAATATGTCAATGGTACAATTAATCTTGGTTTATTTTATCCAAAAATCACCTCTTTTGATCTTTATGGTTTTTGTGATGCCGACTTTGCCGGATGTAAGGTAGATCGCAAGAGTACGAGTGGTACATATCAATTTTTGGGTAACTCTCTTGTCTCTTGGGCCTCTAAGAAACAAAATTGTGTTACTTTGTCCACTACGGAAGCAGAATACATTGCCGCCAGCTTATGTTGTGCCCAACTTTTATGAATGTAATAAAATTTAGTTGACTACGATTTGTATTTTCAAAATACAAATTTTTTTTTGTGATAACACTAGTGCTATAAACATTTTAAAAAATTTTGTTTTGCACTCTAGAACCAAGCATATTGATGTGCGCCATCATTTCTTACGCGATCATGTAGAGAGGCAAGATGTATCCCTTGTTTATATTGATACTAAATCTCAATTAGCGGATAACTTTACCAAGCCTCTTAGTGAAGAAGATTTTTATCGCATAAGAAATGGTTTGGGTTTATGCATTATGTAAAAATTTTTGCTTGTTTGCTTGGTTAGTTAAACTTCATATGCATTCACTAAAATATTTTTGCATGTTTATTATTTCATATACCCCATTTTGATGGTGACAAAGGGGGAGAGAAATCTCCTTATTTGTGCACATAATTAGAGGAAGCTCATAGATAGGGGGAGCTACTATCTATAAGCTATATTTATTTCGCTCCAATATAATGGTTGGTTATCATCATCAAAAAGGGGGAGATTGTTAGCCCTTATGTTTTGATGATGATTTACATCCACCATTATCGGTACTAATTGCTTATTGAGTGATATTATAGATAATATAAATATCAAGCTAGTTAGTACCATTTATGGAGGATTGGATGGAATATGAGCTACAACGTCAATATCTAAAGGAGGTGGAGGCAAAGTGATGAAGCAATGTCTATCAAGATCACTATATGCTTTAAAAAGCTTCATCAACTCTAAAGCAATATCAAGACTTAAGAAATGTATATCTATGTGAGAGATATTTACTATTTTATTTTCTCTCTAGTACTTAAATGTAGGCAAGTAGTTGTAGATTTCATTTGAAGCTATTTGGGATATCACACACACTTGCACTATTTCAAAACTCGTATTTTGGTACTTTTGTTAAAATAATAATTTTCACAAATACGAGGACCTTTTTGAAAATTCCTTTTCAAACAAGTTTTTTAAAATGTTTATAAACTATTCCCAAAGTTTTACATTTTTTAGAATTTATTTGATATTTTTTAACAAGGTTCAAAGTTGAAATTTTCTGTGTACATGTTTATGAGTCGACTCATGAACAATATTGAGTCAATTCACAAACTGCCGTGTAGTTTACAATTGTTTCTAATGATTCGACTCACAACATCATGAGTCGACCCATCAGGTTGAGTCGACTCATGCCTATCATAAGTCGACTCATAAACTGTTCTGGAAAGTGTATTTTGTTTCTGCTGAGTCGACCTATGACTTCATGAGTCAAACCATGCATGATGAGTTGACTCATGAATTTTATGAATCGACCCATAAGTTGGTTTTTAGCCTGTAACGGCTACTTATGAGTCGACTCATGAACAGTACTGAGTCGACTCATAACACTGTAACAGTTATTTTTGTATAGAATCAGAAATCCTATTTTTAGGGGATTTTGTCTGATTCTTTAGGGTTTTAGCTGTTGTTTTCTTTCCCTATAAATACCCAACACCCCAACTACTTCAGATCCAAGCTTTAATTACAAAACTCTTGTTTTCAAGTTTATTGTTTTCAAAGAGCTTCAACTTTCATCTTGTTATTCACTGTTTCGTTTTCACATCCCAAGCTTCAAGTGCAATCTCTCTTCTTGCCATAGGGCTACTGTAAAGAGAGAGAGTCTTTCTTACGATTGCTATTGTTGTGAGTGTGATCTCGTGGAGATCAATTGTGTGGTTGTGAGATCTCATGAAGATCGTTGTGTAGAAGAAGTTCCAACTTCCAAACCGGGTTGTGTAGTGGATTCTCCTCGAGAGTGGGGAGCGGGGACATAGGTCAGATGACCGAACCTTGTGAACACATCACATGTCACTTGGATAACGATTTCTAAACTTATCTCCTTTACTTTTGCTTTTATCTGTGGTGTTTTGCTTGTCTTAATTTTTATTGCACAATTATTATCTTAAGACCCTAATCACCCCCCTCTAGGGTCCAACAAGACCCTGGTGCCACCTCAGGACAGGCCTAAGGCAAAATGACTTCTCAGTCGGTATCAAGACCTCGGCCCCTAATCTGGGTAAGCCCGAGTCGCAACGACTCCTCAGTCTGTCACAAGACCCTGGTGCCACCTCAGGACAGGCCTAAGATGCCACCACTCCTCAGTCAGTCATAAGGCCCTGGTACCGCCTCACGATAGGCCCAAGGCGCAACGACTCCTTAGTCGGTATCAAGATCTTGGCCCCTAATCTGGGTAAGCTCGAGGCGCAATGACTCCTCAGTCGGTCACAAGACCCTGGTGCCGCCTCATGACAGGCCCAAGGCAAAACGACTTCTCAGTCAGTATCAAGACCTCGGCCCCTAATTTGGGTAAGCCCGAGGCGCAATGACTCAGTTGATCACAAGACCCTAGTGCCACCTTAGGACATGCCTAAGGTGCCACGACTCCTCAGTCAGTCATAAGGCCCTGGTACCGCCTCAGGACAGGCCCAAGGCGTAACGACTCCTTAGTCGGTATCAAGACCTCGGCCCCTAATATGGGTAAGCCTGAGGTGCAACGACTCATCAGTCAGTCACAAGACCCTGGTACCTCCTCAGGATAGGCCCAAGGTAAAATGACTTCTCAGTCGGTATCAAGACCTCGACCCCTAATCTGGGTAAGCCCAAGGCATAACGACTCCTCAGTCGGAACAAAGCCCATGGCTCTTCTTAAAGATAAGCCCAAGGCACAACATATGGTTCGATTTCTTCTGCTCTCATCGTCCATAGTGGTCAAGATCTTGGTACGTCCTCAGGGTAAAACCAAGGCAAAACGACTTCTCAGTTGGTATCAACAACTCCTCAATCGGAACAAAGCATTTGCCTCTTCTTAAAGGTAAGCCCAAGGCACAACATATGATTCGATTCCTTCTACTCTCATCGTCCATAGTTGTCAAGACCTTGGTACCTCCTCAGGGTAAAACCAAGGTAAAAACGACTTCTCAGTTGGTATCAAGACTTTGGTACCTAATCTGGATAAAACCAAGGCAAAACGACTTCTCAGTCAGAAAAAGTCTTTTGCTCTTCCTAAATAATAAGTCCAAGGCAAAAATAACTTCTCAGTTGGTACCAAGACCTTGGTACCTTATCTGGATTAGTCCAAGACAAAACAACTTCTCAGCTAGAACAAAGCCCTTGGCTCTTCCTAAAGAATAAGTCCAAGGCAAAATGACTTCTCGGCCAGAACAAAGTCCTTGGCTCTTCCTAAAGAATAAGTCTAAGGTAAAAATGACTTCTTAGTCGATATCAAGACCTTGGTACCTAATCTGGATAAGTACAAGGCAAAATAACTTCTCAGTTGGAACAAAGCCCTTGGTTTTTCCTAAAGAATAAGTCTAAGGCAAAACGACTTCTCAGTTGGAACAAACCACTTGGCTCCCCATCAGGAGTAACCTAAAGTATAAAGGCTCCACAATTTGGCAATCAAGTCTACGGTCCCCCACCTAGATAAACTAAAGACAACCCTAGAGTCGACTCTTTGAGTTATCTTCCAACCAAACAAGAAAAACAAAGACGTCTCCACCTATCCCGCGTAGAGTATTGAACCTACAAGGATCAACACTCTTCTCAAAAAGAAAAATGGAGCCACAACATGAATCAGTTATTCTATCAAGCATTTGCAGTTCTCAAATGCAGAAGATAGAAGAAATTGCTTCTCATTCAGAAAAGAGTTTTTGTACATTCTTTACCAAAAAGCCTAACCAGGCTTACAAAAAAAACACACTGTTTTCCTAAAGCTCAGCACCACTATCCTCAGAGTCCTTCCTCATTTTCTTCAAAGGCCTCCTGGAAGAACTCGACCCCCCGAGTCAACCCCTCTTTTACAGACCTCCATTGGTGGAGGGAGGGCCATCGCTTCGGGATTAGAGGAGGACGAGGAGGACCACCCCATCTCAGAAGACTCCTTTCTGTCTAGAGCTTTGGTCTCCTGAAGACTGAGGAGTCACCGGAGCTTCTCAAGATCTCCAACCGCGGGATCACTAAGGGGCCTAGGCTGCAACACATTATCATGCACCTCAGGCCAACCCAAATAGGATAGTATGTTATCGACACCGAACACCCAGACGAAGAACCTCTTCCATTCTCCGTCTAGCTTAGGGAGATCGAAGTCCAAGAAAAAATCACCCTGACAGCGGAAAAAATAGTGTGGGTCACCCAACAGACCCCACACTAACCATGTGCCCAAGCAAATTGAGGCTGGGCACCATGTCTACCCCGGAGCAGACATCTATAAACACCATCAAGATATAGATGGCGTGGGGATGGAACTGGTAGGGGGAAACTCCCAAAGCCGTAAAAACTTCCTTACAAAGGGATGCAATAGTAGGCGTAGCCCACATTGCAGATGCGCCCAATAAAGAGACACCCGGTCCTCGCCATGTATATGCACCGGAGTTAAGCTGTCCGGTGCCCCTATGGTCATCGTCGCACGAGAAATGCCATACTGATCATGCAACCAGTTGGCCTCGTCCAGAGTCATCCTCAACTTAGATAGATACAAGACTATGAGTTTCTTCTCGTGGTCATTCTATGGAAGAGCCATGATAAAATCTCTTAAGGAGTCAAGGGATCGACAAAGAGAAATATTCCTGGTAAAAAGTGTTCATTTAAAATAGCACCGGAAACTATTTATAAGCCACTAAAGAAGCATGCAGAGCCCAAAAGGCACAACCTTAGAGCAACCAAGGAAGATTCACTTTAAGAATCAAAATGGATTGCTTAAACATCAACCGTCGCTCGTAATTCACGCCAATAAATTGGCAAGAGAGGCGCCATTTACTCTGCCCATGATGCCTCGTCTTCTCTAAAAATTTGGTTCCCAAAACCGACAGCATCAGTCTACAAAAGATTGGCGGTTAAGCACATCCTACACCACATTTCTAAGCCACGATCAACTAGCTAGAAAATCTCAAACACACCGAGGAAACTCATTTCTATTTCACTCGGATCCGACCAAAGTCAACTCCGACTAAAAGGGGCCAACTGTTATGGTCAGTCACCATACTAAGTCAAAGATGTCGGGAGAATGTTCGCGTAGATCCCAGAGAGCCATGGTCCAAACCAACTTAGACTCAGAGGCCCAGACAAAGTCAAGTGTCTGAGTCAGATGGGCAGTCGAGCCATCTTTCAATCAGGAGTCATCATGATCGACTCGAAGCGCGGGATCAGTTGCCCCCTCGTAATTAAGACGACTCCACGAGCAGACGACTCGACCATACACTCGGCCTGAAGCTCACTCGACTATCGGTTCGATAAATTATAATGAGGGCTCGCATATCAAACCCACCTCAACTAAAGATATAAGATCCGACCGAGCTCACTTCAGATGTTAATCGATACAACAACACTGATTAGTGCCATCAAGATCTCTATTCTAACAACCTTCGTGCCTAAGCCGCTTACTTTGCTTATAAGTCACTTCCCAGAGATTGTCATGATGCTCTCCTATGCACGTGTGACCCCTCTCCCAATTACCAGCCACCATCTAGAGAAAGAAGAATGGCTAAGCAGCCGACCTATCCTATGCCCTTCCTCTCCTGACAAATCCAGAGTACTGAGAAGACAATTCTCTCCTGTATTCAAATGACTTCCCTTCCAATCGTCAGCCGACGTCTAGAAGGAGAAGGATGACTCAGTAGTCTATCTGCCCACCCTTCAACCACCCTCCTATGCAAAAGAAAAGCCAAAATCTCAGAGGCTATGGACGATATAAAGAAGGTAGGAAGGGTAAGGGCGAGAGGCTACTCTCTGCTTCTTCTTACACTTGAGCTTTACTCCCCTTTGGGATCTTCTTTTTACATAGAGAGCATTTAATAACTCTTAGGGAGGAACCCCCTACAAGGACCTTAATGGCCCAGAGACCTCTCAAAAAACTCTCCATAAGTTCACTAACTGACTTGATCGTCGGATGTACCACGGGTAAACTAGCCCCGTATTCCTATGATTCTTACATGTGCAGGCTATCAGTCCACCCCGCGCGCTCAAAATCGGGAATAAAGTCGGAGGAGGAGTCGGCCCCAACATTCATCCTCCCCTTCTTCCCCACAGTCGCCAGGATCGAAACTACATCCGATTGCGGGAAACCCCCATCGACTGTTTGTTCACGAGCATCAACATATATATATATATATAT
>BQKN01066604.1:56145-68242 GCA_022839385.1 Asparagus kiusianus | reverse complement strand
ATATATATATATATATATATATATATATATATATATAAAAGAAATTATAGTAAATATATTTAGGTATATAGTAAGTTTAGATAAATAGATAAAGAATTGACAAGAGTTAGTTTTTAACATATATATTCATATATATGTGTGTTATACTCTTTTTAGTGCTAAAAAGTGACTTCCAATTATTAGCAAACAAGTGTCGCACATTAAGCGTAATCGAGCCAGCTCTTCACTTCAAAATAACCAAAGACCCAGCTCGGATGACTTGACACGCCAACATCTCGCAAGGGCTACTCAAAAGGCATTACATGTTGACCTTTGGCTAGGCCGACTTCTTACCAACCTACTCGACCGACCATTCGGTCGACATCTCGTGAGGCGATTCAAAAAGTGGTACTTCTCGACTTTCTACTGGATGAGTAGAAAGGCAACGACTACCTCGAGACTTAAGCCCCCTTCCCATGCACCGTCAGCCAATCACCTTACAATAAATATCATTTAATGCATAATGGGCATCATCATTTCTCTGTCCCTAATAGATTTATGACACATTGGACCACGTCGGTACCGCACGCCTCTAATCACTTCATATTAAATACATAAGTGATATTTTCTCCACTCGTCAACCAACACCTATAAAATAGATGCTGACTTGGCTACTAGCCCATGCTCTGTCGAAGTTACCATTTTACCCCCTACTACCACTATAAATAGAGGTACTATTTTCAACAATATGGTAAGATAATCTCTTCCTACCGTGCTTATAAATTACAGTTCAATGATTTCTCCACATAAGCAAATTACTAACTTGATCGTTAGAGGAACAATCAGAGAACCTAACTCTGCCCTCTTACGATTTGTATCTGTGTAGGGAAGAACATCACACCTCAGAACTGGACATTTAGAGGGTTAGAGGACCCTCGTCAACCGAATAACTTCAATCTCTTTGACCTTTTGATGCCAACCATCAACAATGTGTGTGTGAGAGAGAGAAATTACTGTAAATATATTTAAGTATATAGTAATTTTAGATAAAAGATAAATAATTGATAGGAATTAGTTTTTATCATATCATATACCTCATGAAAGTGCGAATTTGAGGAATTTTTTCCATGGATTGTAGGCTGTCTAAAAATCACAATAGATAGCTGATCCACATCAAGTTTCAATGATGCGAGTTACAATCCAACAACTTCCATATCTCAATGATAAAAGTTACAATTAGATGACTTTCATGTCAACAAATGAAAACTGTAAATGGAGGACTTTTCACATAGATTGAGAAGAGTTACAATTCAATGATACTTCCGACAACTGATGAAAACTCTATTCAGTGGTCTTCACAATTAACTGTGAGAGTTACAATCTGATGACTTCCATACCTCACAATAGCTAAAGCAAAGATTACTGAACAATGATCCTTGCAATGCTCTACAGAAGAGGTTACAAGTCAACTAGCCTTTTCTAAACGCGGAATTCATCTTCGTGTTTTAACTCTTAAAACGCAGGCGACCCTCGTGTTTCCAATCCCCAGCAAACAAAACGTGGGCGGCTATCGCGTTTTTCAACATCCAGCAGATATCCAACTCTGCGTCTCCAGTATAAGACGCGGAGTTAAGGTCTAAATCGCTGATTTGGGTGTTTGACTCATTCAAACATGAGTCGAACGGTTTCAGAACCGTTTTTTTCCCATGATTTGAGGAAATCACGCCCACTTAGGAATGGATTAAGGGGGCAGTTACAATCCCTTATCCTCATATAAAAACCTCAACAAACTCAACAGAGGAGGGGGGCTTTTAGGAGATTGGTGGGTAAAGAAAAGATCAGATTTCTCATAGAGAGAGTGTTGGCTGATTATTTTTGGATTGTTGGCAACAAGAAGATCTGATCTTGAAACATGTTTCAGTAAAAAAAAACAAATCCACTTGGCTATTAACCGAATTTTTTGGTTCAAACAACTCTATTCACAGAGTTTTAACTCACTCTGAGTTCTTAAACTTGTTAAGAGTTCTCCATCAAACTTACCATACAAGTTAATTGTTCCTGCGAGATAAGATGGTCGGATCATCAACGGAGAGCAGATTCGACACGAGCATTCAAAGAAAACACTCCATTGCTATTGTGAAGAACCCAGAATTAAACAAAGGGGAGAATTCAGATTAATTCTCCTCTCTTTTGTAATCAGAATCAAAATTATAATTAAGATCGAGAGAATACAAGTTAATTTTTTTCATTCTTTTTACTACAAAATTTCCACCAAACAAAAGATAACGACTCCACTGGGGAATAGCTTGTCTAATGAAGAAGTGGTGGCGTAATCCGACGTCCATCTCACGGGAATGACTGTCAAAACTCTCATTGTAGAGTTTGACCAAGCTAAGTACGAGGAAGCCCTCTCCTCTGGATCGCTTAGCCACAAAGCTAGGCACAACATCCGCAAGATCTCCAAGGAGATCACAACTATTGCTGAAATGCCAAAAAAGCCCTCTCCTTTAGCCAAGACTCATCGAACAACCCCTCCGTCAAAGGAGCGGGCCTAGCCTCTGCCGAACTCATCCAACGAGTTGAACATTCCACGTCTGCGTTAATATGACGTGTTACGGGTTACAAACGGCCTATGGAGGAAGTGAACTTTGTAAACGCCGATGACATCGCTGCCAAGACTTTGAAATAAGCCAAAAAGAATGCTGCTCAAAGATAGAGAAGATCCATATGATGGGCCCATCTTTGAGAAAGACGATCCCTTGCCCAACGCAAATATCACATTTTTGAGGCTCTGCCCGAATACTGCGTCTTTACTCCAGAACGCGCACTTCGTGGCAATGAGCCAAATTATGAGCCTCGGGTGATACAGCTGAAACGCGACCCTCAGTGGCGTGTTGTTCACCCAAAATTCAGCCCTCAGGAAAGCGCTGCCAAAAATAAACGCATATCTCAAGAGTGCGTTCAAGTGAAATATGACCCTCAGGGGTCTGTTTCACCAACCAAACACATCCCATGGGTGCATCCAACAAAAACACGACCCCCCAGTGGTCTGTTTCATCAACTAAACGCAGGCCTCAGCCTATTGTTTACAAATCCAAACACGACCCTTACGTTTCTTCTCATGAATGCGACGTGGTCCGCCATGTTCAAAAAGGTCAACATGGGTTTAAAATCCATGTTCGACAAGAACTAGTCTTACCTACTCAAGAGCAGGGGGTTCCATCTCCGTCTTCATGCTCGGTGAAAAGTTCCTCTCAAATGTCTGATTTACGGGAATTGTTATCGAGAAGAAGACTAACACCACAAGTAGCTCATTCCTGCCAATGTGAGCGGCTTATTTTAGCAGTCCTTTCAGAATGCCATTGTTGTGCACCTGAACCTCGCCAATCTATGTTCAACAGATTGACGGATGTCGCTAGACCTATCAAGCGATGACGCCATCACAAGAAGAAAGTTTTTGAAGCTGAATATCCTAAGGTCACTATCAATGTGATCGGCAGAGGGAAAACCTCGGCTCCTAATTCTGATGAATCAGAAAGAAGCCACTCTCAGACTATCTGGGATATCTGTGATGAGTTTGAAGGGATATATCATCGCACTCACACCCGGACAGGAGCCATCCACTCGGTTAATTATTAAAAGTTAGCCAAGGGGATTACTTTAGATGACGAACATTCAGCAATTGCTGATTCTCAATCATCAAGCTCCGTCATGGCACAAGAAGCTCCAGCTTACATGACTGGAGGCTACGACGACTTAGCAAAGAGAGTCGACGAGTATCAGGTCATGCTTCAAGCATAGCAAGAGACCCTTCTTCAGATAAAGGATATGTTGGCCCAGCTTCTTGTAGAAAAAGGCCAAAAGCCTGAATCTTCCCGGAGGACCATTCCAAAGGGAAAACAGAAGGCACACGAGAATTCAAATCGTGAAACTAACAACCTGGAATTCTCTTCTGAAAATGAAAAGGAGATGGAAAGAGAGCAACATCCTCTGTCATCTAAAGTGGATGAGCTAGAAGCCCGCCTCAACATAATCGCCAACAGAAGCGAGCTTCGTGAGGAAGGAGTGGTATGGCCTTACCCAATGGAATGGGACACAGCTCTCTATCCGCCAAAATTTAAGGCCCCAACTCTACAGCTTTTCGATGGTACAAGATCGCCAAACCAACACATCTACTACTTCAAGTTGCAGACTAAGGATGTAGTGGCAAACGATGCTATCCCGACCTATTTGTTCATCGGCACCCTTAAGGGTGTTGCTTTCGAGTGGTTCGTGAAGTTTACTTCTGGATCCATTCAAAAATGGGTAGATCTAGAAAGGCTATTCTTAGCCAGATTCTTTAAAGATGATACGGAAGTTTCCATCCCAACCATTCTCGCCACCAAGCAGAGGAAGGGAGAGTCCATCAAAACTTACGTGGAAAGATTCCACAGCATAGCATTGCGATGCCCGTCAGGTATAACCCAATCAACTTTGGTTAAAACTTGTAGGCACAATTTGCAGACCTAACTCCTCGCTCAAATGGTGGTAGCAGAATGTCACTCCTGGAGACAACTGGTGTCGCAAGGAGAACAAGCTGAAGAAATCGTTGCTCGGGTCGAGGCTAAAGAAGCTACTCAACCCAAGTCACAATAGCAACACAATCAAAACAATGCCCCATGCTCCAAGGGAAAGGAGACTTTGGCTGCCGACGCCAACACGCGCACACCACCTGCAAAGATTGGCAAAGTACCAAACCAATAAAGAGCGCCGAAGCAATACTCGTTCAAAGAGGAGCATGTGGACACTTTGTTCCAGCTACTTCGAAAAAACAACAAATTGTAGCTCCCAGAGATCAGAAAACCAGATGAAGCAAGAAAGGTGGATGACCCCAATTACTGTCGTTATCATAGGTTTTTGGGACATCCTACCAGAAAATGCTATGTCTTCAAGAACATTTTACAAAATCTGGTGAATGCTAACGTGCTCACACTGAAGCCTGAGCAGAAGACCGTATCCACCAATTTGATAGCGATCCAATTCGGTGATTTCTCTCTAATAGCAGCTGCAGATGGTGTTATCCCCATCTATAAAGGGGAAATACATATGAAAAACATTGGCTTACACAGTCAGAAGGACAGGGGATTAGTACCCCTCACTACCCTAAAAGGGGAGATCATGTGGATCCATCTCGACCTGGTTGAAGACCAACAGTGGACGAGCACCTCATCCAAAAAGAAGAGAGGCAAGGCTAAACCATCCAATATGCTTAGCCCCTCCCTTAATGAGAATGATGATCATCTCAAACCTCTCACCGACTCAGAGGAAGAAAGGATTGTTCTTGCAGCATATCCGGGAGGCAATCCTGGCACCCGATCAGAAAAAGCTTATCTGAAAGACTATGATCAGAATGCTCAAGAAGCAGAAGAACAACACCAAGATGTTGGGGGTTCTGTTAGTTGATAAAGGGAAACAGAAGGAGACCCGGTATAATAAGAACCTTCTTCAAGAGGTTAGGGAATCGAGCGCTCCCTTCTAGTTCAACGTCATGGCACAATTAGCCAACATACCTGCTAGGATTACCCTATATGAGCTCCTGAGGTTGTCTAAAACCACCAAGGAAGCTCTAATTGAAGCGTCGAAGAACACGGAGAGCTTTATTACTCAAGTCACTCCGATCCCTAAAGCTGCTGAAGGCCAGTCTTGTATACAGTGTCTACAAGCAACAAGAAGTTTACCCTGCATATCCTTCACTCAGAAGGATATGCAAGTAAAACACAAGCATGACAGACCTTTGTACTACATAGGATACAATGGGTCCTCGGAAATCAGTCGTGTTTAAGTTGACCCGGGCTCAGCACACAGCATCATGCCTTACAGGGTCATGCAGGTCTTAGGGATTCTCATGCATCGGCTGAACACCACCCAGACCACTATCTTCAGTTTCAACGCCAATAGTACCCGACCTATAGGGAAGATCAAGCTCAGGTGTCAAATCGAAGATCTCAAGTCTGAGGTGACATGTTACATCATAGATACGGATACGTCCTACAATCTATTGTTAGGACGACCATAGATTCACGCGAACCACATTATCCTATCTACCCTGTATCAGGTCATGAAGTATGTCAATGATGAAGGAGAAGTTTGAACCCTGATTACGGAAAAGTATCCCTTCAGAGGAGTGGAAAATTTCCATACGGATTCTGTCTTCTACTCAGAATCACAGGAGAAAGAAGATGTTGACAGTGGTAATGAAGCTGATGTCGAGCCAGACCCTGAAGAAGATTGTCCATGGGAGTTGAATTTAAATGTAATAGGTTAGGTCAAGAATAATAATAATATATCGAGTGAGGGCGAGTGGTGCATTAATAAAGATTTTATTTGGGCATACTTGTCCGATGTGTCCTCTAAAAATAAACAAATAGAGAATGATCTTAATACAGGTACCGACCCATGGCTTATATTGTACGCAGAGGCATCTCTCACATTATCGATTAAGTCATACTTCGCTTCAGATGAAGAAATAGAAGATGCCCAGAAGGCTTTCTTTAAAGTCCCGTCCAAAAGGAAAGGGCAGAAGCCGATCCATTTCGATAAAGTAAAACCTAAATTACTCAAACGAGGAAGTTCAGAAGAAGATAATGGGATTCCTCAATTCCATTACCATGAGCCCAATTCTATACATCTGATGAAATGAATGGGATACAACTTTAATGAAAAATAGGGTTTAAACTTCAGAAAAGGAAGACGGATGCTTGTCTGAATGTCTCTCACTCTCGAAGGAAAACATCCGGATTATTATCAAAAAACCGGAAGAGGTGTGGGCTACATCACAACTACCACTTTTTTAGAAAATGAAACCAGTAACTGTCTATGTCAGGATCATTCATCTGGAACATCATCGTGGGGATTCGATGTCAGCATCGGACCTTTCTTTAGAAGTTTGACCGTGAACATGGTTTCAACTAGTCATCCAGATAAAGAGGCAGGGGATGACAAAGAATTGACTGAATCAACCAATGACCACTGGATCAAATAGCTTAACATCTTGTGGGATATGCGTTTCGAACAGCGCGAACTGCCTACTAAAGATAAAGTGATCCAGGTTAACATGGGGGATGAATCCGATCCTAAGTCTATCTTCATAAGTGAAAGCTTATCACCATCCGAGAAAGAAAACCTTATATCTCTCATCCGAGAATATATATATATATCTTTGCTTGGAATTACGAAGATATGGCTGGCCTTGACCCAAAAGTAGCCATGCATCATCTCAACACTAATCCGGATGCAAAACCCGTTAAACAACAACAACGCCGATTTCATCTAGAGATCATCGAAGCTATTGAGTTAGAAGTCAGAAAGCTTATAGACTCGGGCTTTGTCAGAGAGGAACAACATCCGGACTAGGTTGCTAATATTGTTCCAGTTCCTAAGAAAAACGATAAGGTCCGAATATGTATTGACTTTCGTGACGTCAATACAGCTTGTCCAAAAGACGAATTTCCACTCCCCATCACGGACGTCATGATCGACAACACCTACAGATATAAGAGGATGTCTTTCATGGATGGATTCTCTCGGTATATTCAGATCAAGATGTATCCTGAGGACGAAAAGCATACTGCTTTTAGAACACCAGTGGGGGTGTATTGCTACATAGTGATGCCCTTTGGCTTGAAAAACACAGGTGCAACTTATCAACGTGCAATGAACACAATCTTTCACAAATATCTATGCAAAAAGATTGAATGTTACGTTGATGACATAGCAGTGAAAAGCCAACACAAAGGCGATCATATCGCAAACTTGAAGGCGATGTTCGACATCATGTGAACACATCAGCTAAAGATGAACCCGACAAAATCATTCCTTGGGGTATCAAGTGGAAAATTCTTAGGATTTATAGTTACATCCAAGGGAATTTCTCTTGATCCAGAGAAAGTTCGTACTATCCAAGACATGCCGCCTCTGAAGAATCTCAAAAAACTCAGAGGTTTGCAAGGCAGACTGGCTTACATCCGGAGATTCATATCAAATCTCTCGGGATGATGCCAACCTTTTTCTAAGCTCATGAAGAAGGGAGTATTGTTCATTTGGGATGGAGACTGCCAAAGAGCATTTAAGGAGATTAAGAGATACTCACTCAACTATCGGTTCTTATAGCCCCAATATCGGAAAAACCATTCCTGTTATATGTGAGAGCCATGAACTATTCTCTTGGAGCTTTATAAGCCCAGAACAATGACCAAGGGTAAGAGCAAGTCATCTACTACTTAAGTAGAACTATGATGGGAGCTGAACACCGATATAATCCGATGGAAAAAGAATGTCTCGCTTTGGTATTCACCATCCAAAAGATGTAACACTACCTGGTTGGACAAATAATCCATATCATCTCTAAGGTAAATCCTTTGAGAGTCCCGATGAAGAAACCGTCATCTCTGAATTGCCGGCTAGCAAAATGGGTAATCCTCTTATCATAATATGACATGTAATTTATGCCCCAAAAAGCAGTCAAGGGTTAAGCTTTGGCGGACTTCCTAGCTGATCACCTGGTGCCAGGGACATCTAAGCTGTATGAAGAATTGCCTGATGAAGTTCTCGAAACTTGCGTCACTCAAGTAATTATGCATGTGTGGAAGTTATTCTTTAACAATGCATCCAGAGCAAATCCTCATGGAGCAATTACTATAGGAGTAGGAGTAGTATTCATCTCTCCACACGGTCACATGATCCCAAGGGGATTTTCCCTGATCGAGCCCTGCACCAATAATGTAGCTGAGTATAATGCTCTGCTATTGGGAATGCAATTTGCAGAAGAGCTCAACATTCGACATCTCGAGGCTTACAGTGACTCTCAGCTGGTTGTAAATTAAGTACGAGGAGAATACGAAATACGTCACAAGGATCTGATCCCGTACTACTTCGTGGTGCTAAAGCAAGCCAAGAAGTTCAAAGATTTCTTCACTGGATATATTTCACGAGCTCAGAATGCTTATGCAGATGCTTTAGCCTCGTTGGCGACCTCATTAGCATTTCCCCCAAGGGCTGAAACAATGATTCCTGTCACCAGACGTGAATTATATTGTTCTAAACTTCATGTAGAAGAAAGTTCAGACAATACAATGATAGGAGAAGTTTGCACAATCTCCATGGAGCTTGAATCTAGGGATTGGCGATTCTCGTACATCGACTATGTCGTGTACAGAATTTTGCCCGACAATTCTAAGAAAGCGACTGCGATTAAACGAAAGGCCCTCCGATTCTATTACGATACAGTTTCTCAAATCCTATATCGTAAATCACATGATGGAGTTTTACTTCGATGCCTCTCACGAAAGGAAGCAAAAGAGGCCCTCAAGGAAGCTCACGACGGAATGTGCGGAGCTCATCAACCCGGGGCTAAGTTGGGAGATCGCCTCCGACGAATTGGTTATTATTGGCCAAAAATGTTTTCAGACGCAGTTGACTACACTAAACATTATCACGCGTGTCAAATTCATGGTGACTTTATCCATCAAGGATCAGGGAACTTACATCCCACATTTGCGTCTTGGCCATTCGAAATGTGGGGTATGGATGTCGTGGGACCAATCTCGCCTCCGACTTCCAAAGGACACCGGTTTATTTTGGCCGTGATCGATTACTTCTCCAAATAGGCAGAGGCAATCCTGCTGAAAGAAGTTAAGACTTCAAATGTAATTAAATTCATTAAACATCATGTCATTTACCGCTTTGGAGTCCCGAGACGAATAGTTCACGACAACAGGACACAATTTGTTAGCTTTGAATTTTAGAGATTTTGTGATAAGTTTAGAATCCAAAATATTACATCTACGGCATATTATCTGCCAGCAAATGGCCTCACAGAAGCTTTTAACAAGACCATCATGAAGCTTCTTAAAAAATTTGTTTCTAAAAGCCAACGCGATTGGGACGAAAGACTCAGCGAATGTCTGTGGGCCTACCGTACAACGGTGATGACCCCTACAAAAGCTACGCCATTCTCTTTAGTATACAGTTACAAAGCTATGCTACCGTTAGAAATTTAGATCCCTTCCCTGAGAGTCGCTATCACAACTGGAATAATAGAGGAAGAAAAACATCAACTACGCCTTCAGGAACTTGAAGCCTTAGACGACAAGCGACTTCAAGCTCAGCAACAGATCGAGTTGTATCAAGCCCGGATTTCTAAAGCCTACAACAAAAAGGTTAGAGAATGGATATTTAAGAGAGGCGATTTGGTCTCAGCCATAAGACAACCCATGGTGATGACACACAAAACCAAAGGAAAGTTTAATCCCAAATGGTAAGACCATTTGTAATAGAATCAGTCTATTTGAATTGAGCTTATCGCATCATCGATAAAAAAAGAGACAGGCTCATGATGCCATTTAACGGGAAGTTCCTTAAGAGATACTTCCCGTAAGTCATGTAGCCCCCTCTTTTCCTCTCAAACTTCAGTCAAGTCAGGCTGGGGGTTGCCAATTCAGAGTGTATTTCAGGAATAAGTGTTTAATTTTCCAGTTTTGTATGTCGTCATGTTAATACTACACCTCTGACGATTGAAATTTTTTGGAATTATTCTAAGTAGTAATAAAGGAAATTTCAAATTTACACTAAGGGAACATCACAACTGTAGCATTTCTAATACTTCTCATTGTCCTAAGTTGGAATTCAACAACAGAGAGATGGTGGAAGACATTTTGATATCGTTTTTATTCAATATTGTTAATTTGATACAAAATGACGATAATTAAAAAAAACGATACAAAATTATTCCACAGCTAAAAGCAATTTAAATCTTAAGCATTAGGGCCCATCAGCCTAAAGGACTTGAGCTTGGACTTCAACGCTGATATGTTCTCCTCCCGAGCCTTTTTAACTTCTTCGGTTATCTTTCTCCTGAGTTCCTCTTCATCAGGTGTTGCTTCTGCAATCTCTCGTCAAATCTTATCGGCAGCGACGATCTCATTGCAATAATCTTTGAGAAGCCCATCACAGTGAACAGCTAACCCTTTTATGACTTGCATATCGTCAGCCAGCTGGGCATTCCTCTGAGATACTCAACACCCATGTGAGCAAGTTCTGTTGCAGCATCCCGGATACCCTGTGACGCACCTGGGTTCACACAAGGCTGCAGTCCTTGGTGAAACCAAGAATGTCAAACCTGCCATGCACCATACCGTGCAATAACATGTTTCACCATCACAATTAACATCTCTCTAGTAGAGTCAACATTAGGTATAGGTGCAAAAGCAAGTAAAAGATAATCTAAGAGATACTGATGAAATGAAAGAGATCACAATAATACTTCATCATCCAACATATAGGAATACAAAGTCAATGTCTGAAATGAATAAACTGAAGTTCTTAACAAATTTCAAATACAACAAATCTGAGTAAAGGAAATAAGGCATACAGCCTTTACAACATCTATAAATGGTCCTCAAATGTCTAACAACAACTACAGTGGAGCCCCAAAATAATACATAGCTAGAATGGAAAGCTGAACACTAAAGTGTGTCGCCCTCAACCTGCGACTCTCCGTGCTCCTGGCTCATGACCTGAAAGGGGGAGGGACAACGAGCGTCAAAGCGCTAGTGAGCAACATCACAACCAACCCCAAGGAATAAGGTTTGTTGTATAAGAAAATACAGTTATCACAAATCATATATGTATAATAAATTGTCCTAAAAACAATAGGGTGTGTTAGTACTTAGGAAATTCCAACACGAGCATAGGTACGTCGAGCGAAATAATCCAAACAAGGAAACCCTCATGTATATACCTTGTGTCTCAAATTGAAAGTCCCTGAATACCAAACCCGGAGTCTAATACATGAACAAAAAGGAAAAAAAAGATAACAATCCCATCTCTATCAATAAACACAGTTACGTCGAAGTTACATGAGTAAAGTAAGTGTCGTACACAGCTTAGGTAGCTATCATATCCAACTATATCAATAAGTCGTGCTCAAAACCCAAATGTGTATAATGCTCAAGGTTTAGTCGAAAATGTCCAACACATGGACTAAATGTAATGCACGTCCAACACATGGACTGAAATAAAATGCAGGTCCAACGCATGGACTAAATGTAATGCACGTCCAACACATGGACTGAAATAAAAT
>BQKN01066604.1:8962-33952 GCA_022839385.1 Asparagus kiusianus | reverse complement strand
GACTCATGACATGCACACAGCCTGTTTTAAACAGTACATGTCAACATAAAACAGGGTTTAAAAATATCAAATAAATTCAGAAAAATGTAAAACATGAAAATATGAGATACTTGAATTTTGATGTTTTGACATAAACCAACTTTTGAAACTTTGTAAACTGATTTTATAGACTTGATAAAAAGTATAAAATGTTGTAATGAAGTCTATAACCTAGAAAAAGAATATTTTCATAAAATTGCATATTCTATGCAATATATTCAAAACACTAAATATGATTTCATTAAATGTAAGCTTGTTAAGGATGAAATCATATATAGGCATATAAACATGAAACAAAATAGTATTTTCCAATTCTATTCATTTGTTTCATGTATAAACTCGAAAACTATTAAACCAAAAACATATATGTATATATATAACTATATATATATACAAAACAAAAATCAAAGCGTGTATGTGTGTATATGATTGAGCTTAAAGTACTAACACACATAACATAAAACCTAAACTATTTACCCAAGCAAACTTGATCTTCAATAAGCTTGACTTGGTGCATATGCGGATGAAGCGAGATCTTGGATCTTTAACTTGAATAGCATTGCTTCAACCACTACTCCGCCAACCTCCATTGGATATGATCGTGAATGCGCAATTCCATCCATCCTCCAACTCATTGTTTGTCTAGAATACCTAATAAGAAACATAAATACTAGACAAACAATATTAGGAATTGTTTGTAATCATCAAAACAAGATTAGAAGATGTAGGCTCATAACATGAGACCTAACAGTCGACGCGCGAGACTATAGATCAGCGGGCGGGCGGCGACGACGGTTGAAGGGACGACGACGACTGCGGAGGTTGGAGCAGATCCAAGAAAAGATCTGGGGGTTGCTGTCGGCGTCGAGGCGTCGGGTCAGGGAGGAGCTTGGGGCTGAGGCGAGGCACGTGTTAAGATCGACGGATCTTGGAGGAGAGGCGACGTTAGGCTGTTGACAAAAGAGAGGGGGACTGTCGGCGCGGCTTGAAGGCGGCGGCATAGGTTTGGGGCGTGACGGTGATGGTTGAGGGGGCAGTCGGCTGACTGTGGAGGGGAAGAGGGCTGTCGGGCTGACTGTAAAGGGGAGGAGGGTTGTTGATAATCACATTTTATTACAGTTTTATACCATCATTATCTATTTTATATGAATAAATATACCACTAATAATTGTTTTTATCTTTAATTGCAGGTTAACGAAGAATAAATCTCAAAACTCTCATCTCTCAACAACAAGCCCTTGATTTAATGGAGAAATGAAGCCCATGAAGCCAAATGAATTATTTCAAATATTTAATATATCAAGGCCCAGTGGAAAATCAAGAGAAAATGCCAAAATCCAAATGTTGAAGCCCAAAAGTACAAGCAAAGCCCAATGTCCAAGCCCAAAATCCAATGGAAGAAGAATCTGCGGACAGCAACAGGAGAGAGGCTCACATCAATGCCAGCATCGACGGAGGCATCGATGCCAGCATCAATGCCCGTATCGATGCCAGCATCAATACCCCTATCGATGCTGGTATCGATACCATCGACATTCTGTTACAGATCTAAGGCTGAAATTTGTTGGTTTTGGATAAGATTTGAATCCAAGGGCTCTCATTCACTGATGTTTACTATAAATAGGGGTAGAGAGTGAGGGGTTAGAGGTGTGAAAAATTTTGTAACTCCATTTGGAGAGGAGGGCTACTCTTAATTGAGAAGGCCTTCCAAAAATTATAACTTTTGTTGCAATTAATAATAGTAATTTTTCTCCTCTTTAAATTTACTTTTCTCCTCTTTGTTATATGATGAGGATAGAGATGAAGAGTAATTTGAAGGTTTGCATTTCTTTTCTCTTTTATTTCTTTTTAGTAATTTTTTTATTATTGCTTATTAGTTAGATTTACATTCATGCTTGTAGTGTAGATTTATTTTCTTGTCTTTTTATTTTTTTTGTACTTTATTTTGTAGAGTAGATTTATTTTCTTGCATTTAATTTTTATAATTTATTTTGTAGTTTAGATTTTAATTCTTTGTAGTTAGATTTATTTCTTGTTCATAGTTTAGATTTTTCTTTTCTTTTTCTTTTTGTAATTAGTTATTTTTCTTCTTGCTTTTATTTATTAAGATATGAAATTAATTCTTGTAGCAATCTTAGAATTGTATGAAACTAGTCTAATTTCTTTTATATTATATGAAATATTCTCTTTCACTTAAAATATTCATGTTTAGGATAATCAACTAGAGAACTAATCGGTAGAAGAAGAATTTGATAATCTATGTTTATCTTAAATGGTTTGATAGGTTATACTTATGAATTCTAGGATTACTATCTTGCTGTTATTTTTATCATGAATAGTAATTTTAACTTAGATGATAATTTGATAGGTTATACTTTCTTTAAATAGTTTGATAGTCTATGCTTAATAAATCTAAGTTGAAATATGATAAAAAGAGAATAGTTTGTATTTTGTAATTGAGATTAGCTAGTGGATTAAATTCTAGATTTCTCATATCTTAATTGAATCCCCCATCTTGACTTTCTTTAATTTTCTTTTCATTCTTGATTTTATTTCTTGATTTTATTCATTCTTCTTTCTTGCCTTGTGATTTTATTTATTCTTTGATTCTTTCTTCTCTCCTCTAAAATTTAATTTATTGTCTCTTGCATATATTCACAACAATCACTCATCACAATCACACTTATTCTTTAATCCTATTTTTGTCACGCACAAAACATAAAAACCAATTCTAATAATCTCTTAAAATCACCTTCCTCGTGGGATCGATATTTTTATACTATAACTTGATCAATTGTGCACTTGCAATTTTGATACATAATTATGCCGCATCAGTTGTGATGGCGAGGGATCGGAGACGGTGTAAGGCTGCTGGAGTTTGGGGGGGTAGTCGGAGCAGGGGCGACAAGCAGGGATGGTGGTGGTGATCTTGGAGGCATCAAGAAGAGGAGGGAAAGGTGACGACGACGGGTTGAGGTAGCGGAGGACTGGAGAGAAGGCTGGACGGTGAGCGTGGGTGGAGGCGCGACGTCCGGTGTCGGTTGAGCAGGAGTTGGCTGGGGCGGGGGAGCTGGGGCTGCTGTAGTCGGAGCTAAGGGGAGGGGGAGGCTCGGCGACGAGTGGGGTGGCTGAGGGAGAAGACGGAGATGGGTGCAGGAGGAGGGCGGAGTTGGAGGCGACTGTCGAAGCTTGGCACGGGTGGAGGTTGATGAGGCAGGAGGCGAATGGCGGCTTGTGGTGTGTGGGGTGAGAGCGGAAGAGAGAGAAAGAGAGAGAGAGAGAGATTGAAAAGGCTGGCGGCGGAAAAGAACACGAGAGAGAGAGAGAGGAAAAGAGAGAGAGAGATTATAATATATATTATATTAGGGTTAGGGTTAGGGAATTAAATGAAAATTAATTAAAATAAATAATTACGGGTACTTAAAAATTAAACTAATTGCAGAATAATTATTTACAAAAAACGTACCAGTTATATTAATACAATCAATGATTCGCAACTGAAGAAATAATACTATAAATTGTACAATTAAACTATAATATTAATAAAACATATAATTACTTATTTTAAAAATCAAATAATTATGGAATAGTTATCTACGCGATAAACATACTAGTTGTGCTAATACGATAGCTGATACACAATAATTAAAATAATACAACAAATTATATAATAATACGTAAATTATAATACACGAATAATACGTAATAGTAATAATAATACAACTTATTATTTAAAATAATATGTAATAGTACCGATAGCACAACATATTAATTCCAAAAATTTTTACCACACAAAATAAATTTATAAATATTAAAATCATTTAATTAAATATAAAACTTTGACTTTTAAATTGTAGAAAATTCTAGAAAATTGAGAAAATAAAAATACTCTTTAAAAAAATAATTAAATATTTTAAAATACTAAAAATTTATTTTAACTAATATTAAAATTCACGATCATTACATCCTACCCTCCTTAAAACAAATTTTATCCTCGGAATTAAAACCCAAGGACAAAAATATAGTAAAATAATCACAAAACATGAAATGTAATCATGAACAATAAAATCAAGCATGTAGTCTGATATTATTAATATCTTGTTATCCGAACCTCTAAGCTACTCATAAAAATTATCAGCAGCTAAATACTATCCAATATAACTATGGTTAAAAAAAAATTAAAAACCGTGATTGTTTTGCACATGAAATATTGTAGTCCACAACCACCAAACACAAAATTATAAATTAATTTAATCCAAAATAAATAATTCTTTTTCAAAATAAATTCTTTTAAATCATAATAATTATTCTAAAATAAACTTTTTCCAAAATAATTTAACAATTCAAAATAACCCATTTTTCTAAAATAAATTATTTAAAATTATCTATTTTAATAATTATTCAAAAACCAACCCATTTTCGAAATAAATTCTTTTCTCATCATGATAATTCTAAAAATTGTCTTTAAATATATTCTTCCTTTCAAAAACATTTTTTAATAAATCATAAACTATTTTTTAACATATCCACTCATCATATATAGTATCACTTCACAAAATATCACCATCATAGTATTATCAATAACCCAAGCAAATAAATATATATCAGTATAATCTACACAACTAATTAATCAGATATAAATATTAAAATGATGGAGCAAAGGGAAGCTGGATCTTGCCTCGGGTACGTGAATGAATCAACGTCGACGTGCGAGACTACGGATCCGTGGGTAGCGGCGGTGACGGTTGAAGTGACGACGATGACTGCGGAGGTTGGAGCAGATCCAAGAATGGATCTGGGGGTTGTTGTCGGCATTGAGGCGTTGAGGTGTCGAGTCAGGGAGGAGCTCGGGGCTGAGGTGAGGCACGTGTTGAGATCGACGGATCTCGGAGGAGAGGCTGCATTGGGCTATTGACAGAAGAGATGGGACTGTCGGCGCGGCTTGAAGGCAATGGCTTCAGTTTGGGGGCGTGACTGGTGACGCGAGAGGGGGTAGCCGGCTGACCGTGGAGGGGAGGAGGACTGTCGGTGTAAAACCCCATATATTTTGATAATTTATGGAGGTGTCAATCAGCACAGTGGAATCGTGGAACGAGACGACGAGCAGCAGATTTGAAGAATCCAGTTTTCAGCTCGTGAGTCGACTCATAACTCATGATGAGTCGACTCATCAGGTTGAGTCGACCCATGACTGTCATGAGTCGACTCACGATATCGAGTCTCGTTGTCAAAAATTTTTGCTGAGTCGACTCATCAGTTTATGAGTCGACCCATGAGTCATGAGTCGACTCATAACTGACCATGAGTTGACTCATTGAGGGTTTTTTGGTTTTTGCAGTTCAGGTTTGTTTGGGTTGCGGATCAGGTTTTAACTATTCATATATAATCTCCTCCACCTGAAAACACCTCTTTTTATCAGTTCTCCCCAAAGAAACCCTAGCCTCCTTTCCCCCTCTAAACCCTAGTTCATTTTTGGGCGTTTTTTGAAGATTTTTAGGAGATTTCAGTTGCTTCTTGTGGTTTGCAGCAAAGGGAATCATTCTTCAGCACACCTAAGATGAGTAGCATCTCGCCCAATCCTTTTCCCACGTTTTTAAGAGTTTTTCTTAACGTTTTCATAAGGTTTATTGAGCCTAAGAAGTATTTTCAAGTATAAATCGATGCTCTTATTAGTGTGGATGTTAAAATCATGTGTTTAAGATTTCAAAATCCTCACCAATGAATGTTTTTGATGAAACCCAGATCTGAGAATTTATTTAAAGAATATAAATATGAGTTTTATTTCGATTAAATGCTCTCATACATGTTTAGGGATTTAATGTTAGATCTAACATGCAAGATTTCATTTTCCATGTTTTATACGAATTTTACACTGTCTCATATGTTTAGAACTGATAATATATTGTTTGGGTTTGATGAATTCGATTTTAGATGAATTTTCGCAAAAATAACACAGCATGCACGAACAGGGAAAACCCCTCTTTTTAGTCGACTGTGAGTCGACCGATGCCCCCAGTCGACTGTGAGTCGACTGATGGCCCTAGCCGACTATAAGTCGACTGACGAGTGATTTATTTTTATTTTTGTTTCTACTTCTATTTAAATCACCTGCTGTATATATATAGTGTATATATATATATTAGAGTGTACTAATTATCATTTTGAGTACGAGGAGCCGCCTCGTTTATCGAGTATTAATTTCAGTATTGATGGTTTCATCTACACATGTAAGATAAGACATTTGTCACAAGCTTCGATCTGTACATCGAGACACGTGCAAGAATAGGATATGTTTTCTTTAACATTTGCACTCCATGTTTTATGTCGTATTGGACTATAATCCATCAAAGTCCTCGTGTTGGACTATAATCCATTAAAGTCCTCGTGTTGGACTATAATTCATCAAAGTCCTCATGTTGGACTATAATCCATTACAGTCTTATGTTGGATAATTGCTAAACCTTGAGTATGTTTCTTAACCGAGTTTGGAACACGACATATTATATGAGGCTAGGACATGATAGCTACCTAGGCTGGATATGTCTCTTATTGTAACTTTGACATGTTTACGTTTATCGATGGAGATGTGTTTGTTTTCTTTTTTTTATTGTTTCCTATATTAGACTTCGGGTTTGGTATTTAGGGATTTACAATTTTAGATACAAGGTATATACCTGAGGGTTTCCTTGTTTGGATTATTTCGCTCGACGCACCTATGCTCATGTTATAATTTTCTAAGTACCGAAACCCATTATTGTTAGGATAAATGATCTTATATTATTATGTATTAACTGTATTTTCATATACAACAAGCCCTATCCCTTGGGGTTGGTTGTGATGTTGCTCGCTAGTACTTTGACGCTCGTTGTCCCTCCCCCTTTCAGGTAACGAGTCAGGAGCCCGGAGAGTCGCAGGTTGAGGGTGATTCTTATTAGCGCCCGTTTATCCACTTATTAGATGTATTTCATTTTGTACTCCACTTGAGACATTTTTAGACTTGAGAGATTTATATTCTAGAGTTGTAAAGGTTGTGTGCCTTATTTCATGTATCAGATGTTATGTACTTTGAGACATGTTGAGATCTCCAGACTGTTGTTATTCATTTCAGACATTGACTATGTATTCCAGCTTATTTGGTTGATGAGATGTATTAATTTGAGTTCCATCATTTCATCATGTATTTATTGTAGAACCTTTTACTTGCTTTGTACCTACACCTGTTGTTGATTCCACTAGAGAGATAGTAATTGTGATGGTGAAATATGTTATTACACGGTGTGGTGCATGGCAGGTTTGACATTCCTGGTTTCACCTCGGACTGCAACCATGTGTGAATCCAGGGGCGTCACAGTTGGTATCAGAGCTCTAGTTCCAGTATCCTTAGGATCATCCTGTGTCGAGTCGTGGAGATAGGTTAGAGTTTCTTAGGATTCATGTATAGAGTCCGCTAAGGATTTCCTAGTATGAGTGAGGACGGTATATGCGTATATCTCAAAATTTTGAGAATTTTTTTATGATAACTATTTTTGCTTAAAGTATATGCGTGAATACTATTTGATGTGAAAATCGTATTGTGATATATTACGTATGTATATATGTCTACTTTGACTCATGAACTTTTATTTTCTTATGACCAGAGAGAAATGGCAAGACGTGGCAGACCTCGCACTCGCAAAGCCGCTCAGGCAGAGTCGCAGTAGGCTCCACCCGAGCAGGAGCGGGCACCACCTGAGCCGCAGCAGGCTCCCTAGTACCTTATTGATCTCATGGCTCCTATCGTAACTAGGATGGTAGCGATTGAGGAGCTTGTGGCGAGTCATGTCGCGCCACCGACACCACCACCACCACCTCCAGTAGTTCCACCACAGGGGATACCAGCCATTCTAATCAGAGAGAGAGACCCACAGGTAGCACCTGTAGCTATTCCACCAGCGGTACCGGATAGAGCCACGGAGCAGGAGGCTTGGCTCCGCTTGGTAGAGAGGTACCAGAAGATGAGAGCACCGGAGTTCCTGGGCTCTTCAGACCCACTTGTAGCCCACAAGTAGAAGGAGGATGTGAGTAATGTCCTAGACATACTCAATGTAGACACAGTTCAGAAGCAAAGGCTGGCATCATATAGTCTGAAGGGGGATGCCGGGAGATGGTACCGATTCCAGTTTCCATCAGAGCAGCAGATGATCCTCACTTGGGAGGATTTTGTTTACTTCTTTGATGCTCAGTATGTTTCTTCCGTAGTACGGACTGGAAAGGAATTTGAGTTGTCCCATTTGACTCAGGGGGACATGTCAGTTGCAGAGTTTGAGAGCAAGTACATGGAGTTGCTGCATTTCACGAGGATGTGGCAGACAGGAGAGCGTCAGGCTCAGATGTTCCTAGCAGGGCTTCGCCCTAATCTTCGTTGATACCTCGTCTCGAGGAAGTTCTATTCAGTCCGGGAGGTAGCTGAGGCCGCCACCTCACAGGAGAATGAGACGACTATGTTTCAGAAGGACAAGGAGGGGAAGACTAAGACGGGATAGATTAGAGACAATGGGAAGAACAAGAGGCCCTTGTCAGGACATCAGCAGCAACAGTAGCAGGGCCCTCATAAGAGGGGACTCCAGCAGGATCAGAGGGCACATCAGCAGTGCAAGTTTCAGGGGGTATGCTTTAACTGTCGCAATGTGGGACACAAGGCATCAGAGTATCGTAGTGCACCAGTAGGAGATATGCAGGGAACGGGTCCAAACCATCAGCAACCGTGACAGTAGGGTCGAGGTCAGGGTCAGCAGGTCAGGCTTGAGGCACCACCAGCAGCGCAGAGGCCAGAGGGGCAGGTTCGAGCAGTCCAGGAGGCTCCCCAGGGGCAGATTGTCCCATATTTTCCAGCACCAGTGGTAGAGCAGTCTTCAGTACCAGGCAGAGTATATGCAATGGTTCCTCGTGATCGTGGTTCCAGCGGTGCAGTTGTGGAGGGTACGTTCCTCGTGAATTCCTTTCCCGCCCGTATTCTTTTCGATTTAGGAGCTTCGTATTCTTTCATTTCGTATGCTTTCATGGTTAGACTCCAGCACGTAGCTCATTCGTTAGACACCCCTTTATTAGTTTCCACCCCTTTAGGAGAGGTATCGCTTCTGGAGAGCATTTGTAGGAGGTGTATTATCAGTTTAGACGAGTCTGAGTTCATAGTCGATCTGATAGTTTAGCATATGTACGAGTTTGATGTCATCCTTGGTATGTATTGGTTGTTGTCCTACCATATTAGTATCGACTGTTTTGTGAAGATAGTCAGATTGCGAGCGTCCGATGGGTCCGAGATGATTGTGACCACTTCTCAGGGCAATCGCTTTGCGGAGTCGTTTCTGGTGTTCATCGATGAGGTGATGCGACGGGATCAGAGGTCTGATTTGTTGGAGACTAGAGTTGTCTCAGATTATCAGGATATCTTTCAGGACATACCTGGGTTACCTCCTATGAGAGAAGTTGAGTTTTGTATTGAGTTGCAGCTGGGCACAGCCCCGATATCCCGCGCACCCTATCGCATGGCACCAGTTGAGATGAGGGAGGTTCAGACCCAGTTGGACGAGTTGTTAGCTCAGGGTTTTATTCGTCAGAGTCATTCTCTGTAGGGCGCGCCGGTCCTCTTCGTGAAGAAGAAGGACGGCAGTATGAGATTGTGTATAGATTATCGGAAGTTGAACAAGGTCACTATCCGGAATAAGTATCCACTACCTAGGATTGATGACTTGTTTGACCAGTTGCTGGGAGCGCAGTTCTTCTCGAAGATTGATCTTCGTTCTGGTTATCATCAGCTACGGGTTTGGGAGATGGATATCCCCAAGACCGCTTTCCTCACGTGATATGGATCTTTTGAGTTCTTGGTCATGCCATTCGGACTGACCAATGCACCCGCGATATTCATGGACTTGATGAACCGGGTTTTCCATCCCTTCTTAGATCAGTTCGTGATTGTTTTCATCGACAACATCCTCATTTATTTGAGATCGGAGGCAGATCATGAGCAGCATCTCCGATTAGCTTTGCATACCCTACGGGAGCACCAGTTATACGCCAAGTTCAGCAAGTGCGAGTTTTGGCTTTCAGAGGTCAGATTTCTCGGCCACATCATCAGCAGAGAGGGCATATCAGTAGACCCAACTATGGTTATAGCAGTGCTTGATTGGGAACCGCCAAAGACGTTGGCGTAGATTCGTAGCTTTTTGGGTTTAGCATGTTATTACAGGAAGTTCATCCAGGACTTCTCAAAGATTTTAACGCCACTTACACGCCTTACGAAGAAGGGTGTATAGTTTATTTGGAGCACAGAGTGCCAGGAGGCCTTTGATACATTGAAGGCTAAGTTGACTATAGCACTAGTTTTGACTATTTCGAGCAGCGACAGGACATTCGTCGTCTACACAGATGCATCTTTGGCAGGATTGGGAGGCATCCTTATGTAGACTCAGAGAGTAGTAGCTTACATCTCACGACAGTTGAGAGTGCATGAGCAGAACTATCCTACTCATGACTTGGAGTTAGCAGCAGTGGTATTTGCACTGAAGTCATGGAGGCACTATTTGTATGGAGTGCAGTTTGAGTTGTTCACAGACCATCAGAGTCTGAAATATCTTTTTTCTCAGAAGAAACTCAACCAGAGACAGCGGAGATGGATTGAGTTTATCAAGGACTACGAGTTCGCGATTCAGTATCATCCCGGGAAGGCGAACGTCATAGCAGATGCTTTGAGTAGGAAGCGTCAACATCGGGTTGCGGCTTTGAGGTGTTCATTGTATAGAGATCTTCTTACCCTTAGCCAGTTTGATTTTAGACCTGAGGATGGTGGTACCAGTGTGTTTTTTGGAGCTGTGTCAGTGCAGCCATCTTAGAATGACAGAGTTGTCAGAGCTCAGTTGGAAGACTCTTGGATCCAAATCCGTAAGGAGGAGATTTCTAAAGAGCCTAAGGCCGATTGGACCATTAGAGCAGATGGAGGTCTACGGATGAAGGGTAGATTGGTTATGCCAGCCAGTACAGAGCTAAAGAGGGAGTTATTTTGTGACGCCCCTAGGTTCACACAAGGCTGAAGTCCTTGGTGAAACCAGGAATGTCAAACCTGCCATGCACCAGACCGTGCAATAACATGTTTCACCATCACAATTAACATCTCTCTAGTAGAGTTAACAACAGGTGTAGGTACAAAGCAAGTAAAAGATAATACAAGAGATACTGATGAAATGAAAGAGATCAAAATAGTATTTCATCATCCAACACACAGGAATACAAAGTCAATATCTGAAATGCATAAACAGGAATTCTTAACAAGTCTCAAATACAATAAGTCTGAGTTAAGGAAATAAGGCATACCGCCTTTACAACTTCTAGAATAAACTCTCCAATGTCTAAACTAAAAAGTCTACAGTGGAGCTCAAAAGTAAAATATATCTAAAATAGACAGCTGACGCTAAAGTGCAACGTGTCAACCTGCGACACTCCGGGCTCCTGGCTCGTTACCTGAAAGGGGGAGGGACAACGAGCGTCAAAGCGCTAGCGAGTAACATCACAACCAAACCCCAAGGGAAAAGGGCTCGTTGTATAAGAAAATACAGATAATATATGATAGATCTAAAATCATTGATCTCACTAAAGAGGGTTTCAGTATTTAGGGATTTACAGCACGAGAATAGGTACGTCGAGCGAAATAATCCAAACAAGGAAACCCTCATGTATATACCTTAAATCTCAAATTGTAAATCCCCAAATACTAAACCTAATGTTCTAATACAGTAATAATGATAAAAGAAATACAACAAACACCAGAATGTAATTACAGAGCTGTAATATAGTTTACATGAATATCATAATATTGTGTCGAAACCTACACAAGTGTCAAACCAAATCTCGTAATTATCATGTTGTGAAATGTGATATAATAATCACATGCCGGGTTAAGGACCATATTCGATACAAGAACTAACTATCGTAGTTTTCCAAGCTCATGGAATAAGTGACAGTTGTCCAACACGAGGACTGAGAGGGATTATAGTCCAACACGAGGACTCCAATAAATCACAGTCCAACACGAGGACTTTCATAACTCACAGTCCAACTCGAGGACTTCTATAAATCACAGTCCAACACGAGGACTTTCATAACTCACAGTCCAACTCGAGGACTTCTATAAATCACAGTCCAACACGAGGACTGTTATGGATTACAGTCCGACACGAGGACTGTAGAAGTAGTGAAAGATTGCTACGATACATGTGGTAGGATCTACTTATCTAAATCATAACCAAATCAGTGTATATGTCCCAAATTCATACCCTCAGGTCATCTATCATGCAGGGACACATAGTGGGACTAATAACCAGGTCAGATAATCCAAACAAACCCCAATTAGGAGTGAAAATAGTCCAATACAGCAAACCTGGAATTTCTGCAACAGAGTATCGTCGGTCGACCGATCCGGTCGACCGAACTCTGATAAAAAATCAGAACGGTCGACCGAAAAATGACGCGGTCGACCGAAATCAAATCGCGGTCGACCGAATAATGCTTCGGTCGACCGAAATCCAGTCACGGTCGACCGGATCCCTAACTCGAGCTCAGCGGTCGACCGTGTCGGTCGACCGCCGAGCGACAGAACCCACATCTTGGGTTTTCTGTCAGCTATCCAACCTGAAATAAAATTTGATGATCTGATATAACAAGGGTTACACGACTAAACCAAAGTTCAAAATCTACCTTTTGATATACGCAAATCTTGGAAACCAAAACAAAAGTGTTTTAAAAGCCTGTAGGAATAATTTACTCTTGTTTAGGAAAACTGTTCAGATCCAAATCTTCATTTTTACAGAACATTGGTGAATTTGAAAACTGGAAACTTGATTCTTATAATCCCTAACATAAAGATCTCGATTTTATATGAAGATACCTCTTTGGCTTATCAGAAACTCATAAAACAAACAAAAATTCGAAATAAATCAGAAATGAATAGGGGTGAGGGATTGGGCGAGATGATACTCGCCTTGGTTGCTGTTCGAACTCCCGCTGAGGATCTCCTTCTACCTGAGCTGTAAACTCCCAAGCAGCTCCTCCAGATTTCCCAAAATCACCAGGTCCAGATTAGGGTTTTGAGGAAGAAGAAGAAGAAGAAGAAAAAGAAGGAGAAGGAGGAGGCTAGGGTTACGTTTTGGGGGTTCAGCCTTGTCTCCTGGGTTGAGTTGGTTTAAATACCAACTCCCCAACCCGACCCGAAACCCAATAGCCCAAATAACTAAAACCCGCATCCAAACATGTAATAAAACTCTCTGATTGCTGATCGGTCGACCGCGCCGGTCGACCGCGTCGGTCGACCGATCAGCACAAAAATGCCTGCCGAAGGCATTTTACCTGCTGATCGCCAACTCACTCGATTTTCTCTCACTTGCAAACACCTGCTGGGTTCCCAAACACTGATAAACATATATATATACATATATACTACAGAAATTTTCGGGGTTTTACATATTTGATGTGGTGCACCGTACTCGGTACACAGTACATCCAGGGACTACCAAGATGTACAAGGACCTAAAGAGACACTTCTGGTGGAGTGGCATGCGAAGAGAGATTTTAGAGTATGAGACTAAGTGTTTTACTTGTCAGCAGGTGAAGGCAGAGCATCAGAGATCGGTAGGGACACTTCAGTCGTTGCCTATTCCAGAGTGGAAGTGGTTGGACATTTCTATGGACTTTATTGTAGGGTTGCCAAAGTCGAAGAAGGGGAATTATTCGGTTTGGGTGATAGTGAACCGGTTGACGAAGTCAGCATATTTTATTCCAGTGAGGACTACTTATACAGCCGAGGCGTATGCGAGGATCTTCATTCGAGAGATAGTTTGACTTCACTGGGTTCCGGACACGATTGTGTCGGATCGAGGATCAGTATTTACTTCACATTTTTGGAGAAGCTTTCAGGACTCGTTTGGCAGCAGACTATCTTATAGCAGTGTATTCTACCCATAGACGGATAGTCAGACGGAAAGGGTGAACCAGGTGTTAGAGGACATGTTGCGGGCTTGTGTCATTGACTTTCAGGGCAGCTGGGAGGAGCATATTCCACTAATAGAGTTCGCTTATAACAATAGTTATCAAGCGATGATCCATATGGCCCCATATAAGGCATTGTACGGGAGACCTTGTAGATCACCGATATGTTGGGCAGAGCCGGAGGATAGCTTGATGCTTGAACCGGAGCTTGTGAGGCAGACTACCGAAAAGGTAGCATTGATGAGGGAGCGGATTCTAACCGCTCAGAGTCGGTAGAAGAGTTATGTAGATAAGAGGCGAAGACCCCTAGAGTTTCAGATTGGGAATTTGATTATGCTGAAGGTATCGCCTATGAAAGGCGTGCAGCGATTCGGGAGGCGAGGGAAGCTTGCACCGAGATATATTAGACCTTTTCGGATTTTGGAGCGCATTGGAGCTGTGTCATACAGACTAGATCTTCCAGCTTCTATGTCTAGTATACACAACGTATTCCATGTTTCTATGCTAAAGAAGCACTTGCATGATGAGGAGCAGCAGCGAGTGTTGGATACACCGGAGATTGAGCTTCGAGATAATTTAACTACTATTGAGATCCTAGTGTCTATACTTGCTAGAGAAGACAAGAGACTCAGGAACAAGGTGATTCCATTGGTGAAAGTTCAATGGAACCGAAGTGGAGTTGAGGAAGCTTTGTGGGAGCGTGAGGAGGACATGCGACGCGACTACCCATACTTGTTTGAGCATATAAATTAATTAAATTATTTATGATGTGAGTTCTTACTTGTGTTTTTTATATATATATCTTGATATTTATATTTAACACTAGAATGAAGGTATTTTCACTAGATTCTTCATCTTTTGGAACACGCGGTATATATATGGAGGGTTCCTTGTTTGGATTTTTCGCCCGACGTACTAGTTCCGTTAGATTAGGGGTTGAGTAAGAATATTATCATTTTAGATCGTTAAGTATGAATATCACTATGTGCTTATCTAGAGTTAATATTACGAGATGTGTATGTGTGGGGGTTGGATTAGACCCTCATCGTGTTTTTCAAGTATCATTATGTGCTAGATATGATTTCTAAATTTCGAGGACGAAATTCTTTTTAGGGGGGAAGAATGTAAAGCCCCGTACATTTTAATAATTTATGGAGGTGTCAATCAGCGCAGTGGAAGCGTGGAACGAGACGGCGAGCAGCAGATTCGAAGAATCCAGTTTTCAGCTCGTGAGTCGACTCATAACTCATCATGAGTCGACTCATCAGGTTGAGTCGACCCATGACTATCATGAGTCGACTCATGATATCGAGTCCCGTTATCAAATGTTTTTGCTGAGTCGACTCATCAGTTTATGAGTCGACCCATGAGTCATAAGTCGACTCATAACTGACCATGAGTCGACTCATCGAGGGTTTTATGGTTTTTACAGTTCGGGTTTGTTTGGGTTGCGGGTCGGGTTTTAACTATTCATATATACTCTCCTCCATCCGAAAACACCTCTTTTCATCAGTTCTCCCCAGAGAAACCCTAGCCTCCTCCCCCCTCTAAACCCTAGTTCATTTTTGGGCGTTTTTGGGAGATTTTTGGGGGATTTCAGCAGCTTCTTGTGGTTTGTAGCAAAGGGAATCATTCTTCAGCACACCTAAGGTGAGTAGAATCTCGCCTAATTCTTTTCCCACGTTTTAAGAGTTTTTCTTAATGTTTTCATGAGGTTTATTGAGCCTAAGAAGTATTTTCAAGTATAAATCGAGTCTCTTATTAGTGTAGATGTTAAAATCATGTGTTTAAGATTTCAAAATCCTCACCAACGAATGTTTTTGATGAAACCCAGATCTGGGAATTTATTTAAAGAATATAAATATGAGTTTTTATTTCGATTACATGCTCTCATACATGTTTAGGGATTTAATGTTAGATCTAACATGCAAGATTTCGTTTTCCATGTTTTATACGAATTTTAGACTGTCTCATATGTTTAGAACTGATAATATATTGTTTGGGTTTGATGAATTCGATTTTAGATGAATTTTTGCAAAAATAACACAGCATGCACGAACAAGGAAAACCCCTCTGTTCAGTCGACTGTGAGTCGACCGATGCTCCTAGTCGACTGTGAGTCGACTGATGGCCTCAGTCGACTATAAGTCGACTGACGAGTGATTTATTTTTATTTCTGTTTCTGTTTCTGTTTAAATCACCTGCTGTATATATATATATATATATATATATATATATATATATATATATATATATATATATATATTCGAGTGTACTGCTTAGCATTTTGAGTACGAGGAGCCACCTCGTTTATCGAGTATTAATTTCAGTATTGATGATTTCATCTACACATGTAAGATGAGACATTTGTCACAAGCTTCTATCTGTACATCGAGACACGTGCAAGAATAGGACATGTTTTGTTTAACATTTGCATTCCATGTTTTATATACACAGTCCTCGTGTTGGACTATAATCTATCAAAGTCCCCGTATTGGACTATAATCCATTAAAGTCCTCGTGTTGGACTATAATCCATCAAAGTCCTCGTGTTGGACTATAATCCATTACAGTCTTATATTGGATAATTGATAAACCTTGAGTATGTTTCTTAACCGAGTTTGGAACACGACATATTATATGAGGCTAGGACATGATAGCTGCCTAGGCTGGGTATGTCTCTTATTGTAACTTGGACATGTTTACATTTATCGGTAGAGATGTGTTTGTTTTCTTTTCTTTATTGTTTCCTGTATTAGACTTCGGGTTTGATATTTAGGGATTTACAATTTGAGATATAAGGTATATACATGAGGGTTTCCTTGTTTGGATTATTTCGCTCGACGTACCTTTGCTCGTGTTGTAAATTTCTAAGTACCGAAACCTATTATTGTTAGGATAAATGATCTTATATTATTATGTATTAACTGTATTTTCATATACAACGAGCCCTATCCCTTGGGGTTGGTTGTGATGTTGCTCGCTAGCGCTTTAATGCTCATTATCCCTCCCCCTTTCAGGTAATGAGCCAGGAGCCCGGAGAGTCGCAGGTTGAGGGCGATTCTTATTAGCGCCTGTTTATCCACTTATTCTATGTATTTTATTTTGTACTCCACTTGAGACATTTTTAGATTTGAAAGATTTATATTCTAGAGTTGTAAAGGCTGTGTGCCTTATTTCATGTATCAGATGTTATGTACTTTGAGACATGTTGAGATCTCCAGACTGTTGTTATTCATTTCAGACATTGACTATGTATTCTAACTTATTTGGTTGATGAGATGTATTAATTTGAGTTCCATCATTTCATCATGTATTTATTATAGAATCTTTTACTTGCTTTGTACCTACACCTGTTATTGATTCCACTAGAGAGATAGTAATTGTGATGGTGAAACATGTTATTGCACGGTGTGGTGCATGGTAGGTTTGACATTCCTGGTTTCACCTCGGACTGCAGCCTTGTGTGAACCTAGGAGCGTCACAGTCCTGACCGCGGAGAGGAGGAAAGCTGTGGCGGCATGGGATCAGAGACGGCGTGGTGGTGTTGGAGTTTGGGGGGGCGTAGTCGGAGTAGGGGCAGCAAGCAGGGAGGGTGGTGGCAATCTTGGAGGCATCTTGAAGAGAAGGGAGAGGTTACGGCGGTAGGTTGAGGTAGCAGAGGACTGGAGAGGACGCTGGGCGGCAGGTGTCGGTGGAGGCGCAGCGTCCGGCGTCAGTTGAGCAGGAGTTGGCCGAGGCGGGGGAGCTAGGTCTACTATAGTCGAAGCTAAAGGGACGGGGAGGCTCGCCAACGAGTGGGGTGGCTGAGGGAGAAGGCGAAGATGGGTGCAAGAGGTGGGCGGAGTTGGAGGCGACTGTTGAAGCTTGGCGCGGGTGGAGGTTAATGAGTCAGGAGGCGAGCGGCGACTGGGGTGTGTGGGGCAAGAGTCGGGGAGAGAGAGAGAGAAAGAGAGAGAAAAAGAGAGAGAGAGAGAGAGAGAGAGAGATAGAAAAGGCGGGCAGCGGAAAAAGAACACACGAGAGAGAGGGGAAAAGAGAGAGAGAGAGATTTTATATATATATAGTTATATTTATATCTATATATATATATATATATATATATATTAGGGTTAGGGTTAGGGAATTAAACAAAAATTAATTAAAATAAATAATTACGAGTACTTAAAAATTAAACTAATTGTAGAATAATCATCTACAAAAAAACATACCAGTTGTATTAATGCAACCGTTGATACGCGACTAAAGAAATAATACTATAAATTATACAATTAAACAAGAATAATTAATAAAACATATAATTACTTATTTTAAAAATCAAATAATTATGGAATAATTATCTACGCGATAAAACGTACCAGTTGTGCTAATACGACAGCTGATACGTAATAACTAAAATAATACAACAAATTATAAAATGATACGTAAATCGTAATACATGAATAATATGTAATAGTAATAATAATAAAATACATTATTTAAAATAATACATAATTGTAAAGATAACACAACAGATTAATTCTAAAAATTTTTACCACATAAAATAAATTTATAAATATTAAAACCATTTAAATAAATATAAAACCTGGATATTTAAATCGTAGAAAATTTTAGAAAATTGAGAAAATACAAATATTCTTTTAAAATTAATAATTAAATATTTTAAAATACCAAAAATTTATTTTAACTAGTATCAAAATTCACTGTCATTACAAATTATAAACTAGCAGTTGCATAGTAACAACTATTTTCAAGATTTTGTTGTTTTGTGATTTTTATGGGTTTTGTGTACTTCTTGGGTTTGGGTTTCATGTTTTTTTTATGTGAAGTGATTTTAACAAGAGGAAGAAGAGATCATCTTTTCATGTTTGGGCTTCAATCTCATCTCTTTCACTCTTATTTTTTTTCAGAAGATTTCTTAAACTCAACCTCTAGCCATTTATAAGTTTTGTTTATTATTTTTATAAGCTAGATTTCAATTGAGTATATATTACTTGTTATTTTTTACAAAAAACCACTTGAGCTTAAGTTATTATCACACATTATGTAATTTGGGTTGTGGGTGTGATTGAGTGAGCTTACACTTAGTTTTCATCTTGTATTAGAGAATAAACCATTTGTTATCGAGCTTATTTGTGAGAATCACATTGTATTACACTTGTACATTGAGAGGAGTGTGTTGTGAGAGCGGGATCGATTCCAAGAGGAGTGGTATCAGTAGTAAAGCCTAAGGAAAGGTTGTAAATCTGACACTTGAGGAAGGTGACATGAGCTAGACCAATACTTAGAGGGTGTAGAGTGTGTTTATATTGTGTGTGTTGTAAACGTTTGTCGGTGAATGTTAAAAACCGATTGTGAACATTTTGGGTGAACGTTGAAAACCCATTGTGATAGTGAATTCTCTCCGGGAGTGAGGAGCAGAGATGTAGGTCGGAAGGACCAAACTTCGTGATCATTTTCTTATGTTTAGATTGTTCATTTGTCTACTCTCGTGTTTATACTATCTCATATTTATTTGCCCTTAGTTTAATATCCTTGCTCATATAAGTTGTTGTATATCATACTCGCTAGGATATTTGCTAATAAGTTTTTAATTGCTATTAAATCAGATTAGATTAGCAATTTACCATATTCACCCTCTCTAGAGTAATTTTATTTGGTATCAGAGCATGATGATCTTTGATTTGTGGATTAACTGCCTTGAGTTAAATATCCGAGATTTCATATTATTGCTAATCTTATTTTCATAATATTCATATTGCTTGCATAATACATTATGGATATGCACGGTGAACCTAGCTTAGGCTATACCATTAATATTACTCCTAGATTAGATAATTTCCATTATGCTCAATGGTGTGTTAGATTTAAACTTTTTGTTCGATCTAGACATTTTAATTTATGAGAAATTATAGATTGTCCTTATAGTGTACCCACTTCGGAGAATCCAAGTGGAGTAAAATGATCATAAAATATTTACCATGAACAAGCTCTTGTTAAAATTTTTGCATACTGCTTTTGACTCATCATTTTCTAACAAGCTTGATTCATTTGATAGTGCTTATACATTATAGAAACTTATAGAAGCACATCAAGGGAATTTGGACGCGATCCGGCAAGCTTTGACGGCTTCCTCTTCAAGTTCATACCTCATCGTGCACATGGCCACTAGGCGATAGTCCTAGTATAGTAAGCGAGTCCGATTTTGATGATGAACTATCTATTAAAGAACTTTCATGTGTATATGATAGGTTAATGCATGCCTACACTAAGTTGCATAATAATTTTGTTAGTTTGAAAAGCAAGCATGTAGAATTAAAATCCGATCATGAGACACTAGTATCAAAATTTGATATCATTGCTAATAAAAATATAAATCTTAAAGAGAGCAATGAAAAATTAAAATTAAAAAATGCTAGTTTATTTCATGAGAAAAATAATGCCATATTAGAAGTAAAGAGCATGAAAAATGAAGTTAGTTATTTTTCTAACACTTATATATGTTCTACTTCTAATAACAATGCATTTGTGTAAAATAATGAGTTAAATCATGTTAAGGATCTTATATCTACCTTAGATTCAACCCTTAAAACATACATTGTTAATCATAATAAGCTTATGGACTTGTGAGCAAAGTCCCATATAAATTCTTCCAAGAAACCCACACACTATGCACACATGTATAACAAAATTTATAAGTATTCTATTTGTGGTCGTAAATATCATCTTGCTAAATTTTGTTATGATGCACAAAAATCCACTATATCTAAAAATATTAACACTTTTGTATCCATCATGCCTCATCACATCTTACACATACACATGCACATAAAGTTCATCATAAGCATGCTCATGTGTACAAATGTGATTATTATGGTAGATTTGGTCATTTGACCAAATATTGTTTTGATTTAAAAAAAGTTTCACATTTGAAAAATAATTTTAAAAGACCATCTATGTTTGCAAATACTTCTCGTGCACAAGTTTATGGTTAACGCAAATCATCTCAACCTTTTTATTGCACGTATTGCGATCGAAGGGTCATTTATATAAATACTATTTTGACTGTATCCGTACACTAAATGTGCCCAAATGGGATCATAACCCGAGGGTATTGAGCTTAAATGATAGGGGTCATTTCCCTAAATCTTTCGGCACCAAGAATATTTAGGTGCCAAAACCTTTTTGATTTTTAAATCAAGATTTTTTGTTTTTTTTAATTTTTTATTTCTTGGTTTTGAAAAACATGTTTTAAAATTTTTGAAAATAAATTTTTTTTTAAGTCAATACTTTTCTTTTTATTATTATTGGTTTTGATTTTGATGAGAGCCTTGTGTTTGAACAACCTTCCGGATTTATTGGGTATTTATTTCCAGATTATGTTTACCGGGTGCTAAAAGTTTATATGGGTTGGAATAAGCTCAAAGAGCTTGATATGATTGCCTCTCTTGTTTCTCTTATCAGATGTGACAAAAATTGATATTGGATTTGTTTTATCATAAGGATATTTCCTTTAACATTTATGGATAAAACATTTAAATATTTGACATTACTATTTGCTTAATCACTTGTTCTTCAAAAATAATATTTTGTAGATTAAGCATGTTTTATGTTATTATGGTTTAGATTTTGATTTATGATTTCATTTGATTGATTTGTTTTTCTTTTAAAATTTTATGATTGTCATGATTCTCATAGGTCTCATGATCTGTTTTCAATTGAAAATATTTTTCGTGAGTCTCATATTTTTCCACTCTTTTGATTTCATAAATCCATATATTATTTTTATGTTTGTGTATTAAGACACAATTTTCATAATAATATATCTATGTGTGTGCTCAATCAATCATGATTTTTGTATAATGATTTATGAACCTTTGATATATTGATCAAATATTTGAATTTCTTTGATTTCTGAATATTTAATTTTCATCTAGGGAATAATTTTTATTTATATTTAAGACCATTGTAACATATAGGGTACACTTTTTCTTAATGATATATATATATAAGTGTTCACTTCGTCTCTTTGCATGTGAGTTAAGATTAACATGATTTTATATTTATGCATGCTCACATATGTTTACCTTAGTTTTGTATTGTTACTAATGGGTTTGTGCTTATAGGATCATTGTAAACACTTAGATGATGGTATTTATATGTTTGAGCTTATGGATCACCTCATTTGTGATTTATAATGCATTCCTTTATGTGATTAGCGTTTTATGTTTGCTCACATTAGCTATCATGTATACATATTCTTGTGTGGAAAATGTATAAATATATTTTTGTTGCTTGCTTTAGTAACTGTTGCATATATTCTATATGGCATTTTGATAGGGGGAGTATTCCCTATATTTGTTTTATACTCATCGTGCTTATTGATAGGAGGAACTTTCGCTCTCTTATTCCTTGTCCCCGTTTTGATGTTGACAAAGGGGGAGAAATACGTGGTTTGTAAGTATTTATGAGTATTTTGCTTTATTGCATATTTTATATATATACTCTTTGTATAGATTGTTTGTCATCATCAAAAATGGAAAGATTGTTAGTACCTTTGTTTTGATGATGATTTACAAATAATCCCTAATATTGTTTGTCTAGTGTTTGTACTTGCCTATTAGGTATTCTAGACAAACAATATTGTCGGAGGTTGGTTGGATTATGCCTACACGATCATATCCTTTAGAGGATTGAAGGAATATCAGAATGAAGCAATTTGTAATTCAAGTTAAAAATTCAAGTTCAAGCTTCATCCATGTTTACCAAGACGAGCTTAATTGAAGATCAAGATTGCTTGGGTATAGGTTTTATAGTTTAGGGTTTATATTTGTGTGTTAATACTTAGAGCTCAATCTTATACACACATACACATTTTGGTTTCATAATTTTCAAGTTTGAATATGAAATAAATTTACTTAGTTATATACGTACATACATACATATTTCATATTTGTCATTTTTGGTTTGGTAAACAATGTGTTAAGCCACATAACCATGAAAACTCAATACACGAATATAAATATATTTTCATCTTTATTGTTCTTAAGATGATTTCATTAATCAACAAGTTTAAAATCAATGAAATCATATTTATTCACAAAAATATGTGTTTATGGATTAAAGACTAAATTACACCATTTTATATGCAAGTTTGTTTGTCAAAAATATGCATTGTTAAGTTTTTATGCTTTTGGACTATTTTGCAAAATGAAGAGTTTTCACAATTGGGAGATGCAATATAACAAATTCTTTTTGTAACATGTTCATTTTCATATTTATAAATATTTTTCAAAGTTTTATATGTTTTAGAATTTATTTACTATTTTTTATGGCACTTCAAAACTTAGATTTCATACACGAACAGTGCATGTGCACGTTCATGAGTCGACATATAAGAACTGACAAGTCGACTTATGAACTGCTCTAGAAAATACATTTTCTATTTGTTGAGCCGATTTATTATTCCAGCAAGTTGACTTATACTAAGTCGACTTATGTCTTTCGTTTAGTCGACTTATGAGCTATTTTGCAGATAGTGTTTTTAGTCTGTTAAGTCAACTTACTGATATGACAAGTTGACTTATTACATATGAGTCGACTTATAACTTCTGACAAGTCGACTTATAAACTAACTATTGGACAGTAACGAGTATTTTTCAGATTTTGTTGTGTTGTGATTTTTTATGGGTTTGTGTATACTTCTTGGGCTGGGTTCTTCTACCCTATATATACCCTACTGCATTTAACATTCTAAACTACTAAGAAAGTTTTAAAAACAAGTTTAAGGGTATTTAAGTTTAGTTTTAGTTTGGGTTTCAAATTTGTTTATGTGAAGTGATTTTCACAAGAGGAAGAATAGATCTTCATATTTTCATGTTTGGGCTTCAATCTAATCTTTTTCACTCTTGTTTTTTCAGAGAAGATTTCTTAAACTCAATCTCTAGCTATTTATAAGTTTTGTTTATCATTTTTATAAACTAGATTTCAATGAGTTTATATTACTTGTTATTTTTCACACACAATCACTTGAGCTTAAGTTATTATTACACATTGTGTAATATGTGTTGTGGATGTGATTGAGTGAGCTTACACTTAGTTCTCATCTTGTATTAGAGAATAAACCATTTGTTATCGAGCTTATTTGTGAGAATCACATTGTATTGCACTTGTACATCGAGAGGAGTGTGTGGTGAGAGATGAGGTCGATTCCAAGAGGAGTGGCGTCGATAGTAAAGTCTAAGGAGATGTTGTAAATCCGATCACTTGAGGAAGGCGACACGAGTTAGGCCAATACTTAAAGGGTGTAGAGTGCATTTACATTGTGTGTGTTGTAAACTTTTGTCGGTGAACGTTGAAAACGGATGGTGAATATTTTGGGTGAATGTTGAAAAACCGTTGTGATAGTGAAGTGGATTCTCCCCGGGAGTGGGGAGCAGATATATAGGTTGGAAGGACTGAACTCCGTGATCATTTTCTTGTATTTAGATTGTTCATTTATCCCCTATCGTCTTTATATTATTGTAAAACCCCGAAAAATTCCTATAATATATATGTGTGAATTATTAATAGTAAATAATTCCCGTATGATGAATAATCATAAATATATGCATATGTATATCAGATGAATGATTTTATCAGTGTTTGGGAACCCAACGGGTGTATATAAGTGAGAGAAATCGAGTGAAATATGGCCAGCATGTAAAATGCCATCAGCAGGCATTTTTGTGCTGATCGGTCGACCGACGCGGTCGACCGGCGTGGTCGACCGATCAGCGATCAGAGAGTTTTTACAGGTTTTGGTTTCGGGTTTTAGTTGTTGGGCTATTGGGTTTCAGGTCGGGTTGGGGAGTTGGTATTTATACCAACTCAACCCAAGAGAGCTCTCCCAACCTCAGACGTAAACCCTAGCCCCCTTTTCCTCTTCCCTCTAAAAAA
>BQKN01066601.1:0-16281 GCA_022839385.1 Asparagus kiusianus | reverse complement strand
ACTCTGCCGGATTCTTCCGGAAAGGATCTTGATCGACCGGCGGTCCATGGATATCGACATCCCCGTCACAGGCCAAAAACCCACGCAAGCAAGCACCGATAAACGGGGCTTGTGTTTATTTTCGAGAGGGTTGTAACTTTGATTTCTTTGTTATTCGATTCATTGTAACGACTGAAGTTTTAATGAAATCAGTAATGAAGGCAACTTTCGACGAAAACAAGCTGGCGACCACAGTGGGAGCCAACGATCTCGCCACCGAGATCGTCGTGATGCAACCGGCCTTCAAGATCCGGGTGAATAAAGAGATCGAATACGAATTCGATCAGAAGAAGTATGAAGAGTACCTCTCGTCCTCCTCCTCCAGATCCGCCTCCCCGAACCGGCGCAAGAAGACATCCTCTTCCAAGACCGTTCGTGGGACGTCCAGCTCCAAGGCCCAAGAGCCCGTTGCCGCCGCTGCCTTCGCACCACGCAACAACTCCGAGCTGTTCAACGTGGTCAAAGCAGCGAATCCAGCTCTCCCATCAACCTCAAAGGCGATGGATAACGCAACTCCAGCCCCGTCGAAGAGGGCACTCCAAAGGCGTCGTCAACGCCTCGCTCAGCAACTCGCCAAGGCCAAAGAGTCAAAAGACGGAGTGCGCTACACGGAGGATCTAAAATCCAGATACCGCCAAGAGCAGCGGCAAGCAATCAACCTCCCCTCCAAAACAGAAACGAACGAATGGGTTCGTGTGAAGAGGAACCGCTCTACTCTTGAGGAGCGCATCAGGAAGCGCAAGGCATTGCTTGCGCATGCCCGAGCCCTGCTGCAAAAGGCGGAGGGAATACAGAAAGAGGAGGTGGCCAAAAGGCCATCCACAAGCAAATGGGTGTGGTTGCCAAAGGCGAAACCAACACCTCAAACGCAAAAGGGTGGAGCTGCTGCCCGAGTTTATCCAACACCAGCACCTCCAACAAAGATGGGTGGAATTGTCCCCCAAGACTCTCCAAGATCAGCGCCCCAAACACAAGTGATTGGAGCCGCTGCCCGAGCATCTTCAAAACCAGATCCGGTGCCTTCAACGAAGCAAGGTAAAAATAGGGATCATTCAAGATCCCAAGTTCCTTTGATGGGTCGCCTCGGTCCTCTACCAGAGAACCAAGGAAGAGTACCTGTCAAAGAACGATTGGGACCATTGAAAGGTCCCCAAGTTAAAGATCAGACTGGGGGTGGAGTTAATCCCCCCAAGAAAATTGACAAAGGGAAATCCCCCATCACCGACCGCATTGGTTTGCGAGTCGAAATACAAGAGCCCGTTCATTTTCTACGCTCACAAAAGCGTAAAATTGAACGGGCCACTATTGAATCTAACCAAGTATTGCATTCCCAAAGGGAGGCGCCCTCATCTGAGGATGAGAGTGCTATATCGGGGAACACATACCAACACTCTGTAGGTTGCTCCAGCTACAAAGCTGATGAGTTGTACTACAGAGCTGGGGGTATGGAAAGACCCCGAAAAAGATGTATGCAGGATGGGGAGCCACGCTGCCCGTGTGCCAGTATCATTAAGGCGGTGCTGTCAGAATGCCGTTGTGACAGTCCACCAAGAAGAATCTCGGTGTTCGAGAGACTTTCCAAACCGAAGCATTTCCACAAGAAGAAATTGCTTCACCGGGGAGACGAATACTCAAGAGTGTCGGTCAACATGACTGGCAAGGGAAATTCAGCACAACCCTTCAGCATAGAACAGCTGGCCGAGATATCCCGGTGCATGACACGGTTGCGGCCCGGAACCAGCGGCCAAAAGAACTACCAAAGGGTGCCAATTGGACTCTCCCTAGAAGAAGAGGAATCAGAGGCTGAATCGGACTCTTGCTCGGCGGTGGCATCTGATGACACGGCCTCGAGTGCGGGCCAACCATACGAGTCACTCATGATCAGCGCTGAACAGGTATCCAAGATACTGGAAGAAGCCCTCGCCAAACAAAAGGAGAGCTTCAAATTCGAGATGGAAATGACCCTGCAGCGGATGAGGGAGATGCACGACCAACAAATCGCGGCATTGACGGTTCATCAAGGAGAGCCCGGTCGTCGCAATACTCCAAACCCTGAAGAGAATGAACGGGAGGCGGATAATCTCAACATCCCTCCTGTCAACACTGACAATGGGGGTGGTCCCGCAGAAGAAAATGCCAAGGAGGACCACGTCACCTCTCCCAGGAGCCACTCAAAGGCCGAGACGAGCGATGACAGGAAGATGAAAGACCTGGAGAGCAAGATCAATGCATTGATGAATGCTCAGGAGGTAAAAAGGTCCGGTATACCCTGCCCATATCCAAGGGAGTGGGAATCGATCCCATATCCGGCGAAGTTTAATCTAATTAACTTTACGCCGTTTGATGGGAAGGGTTCCCCTACCCAACACTTAATCTATTTCAAGTCTCATTTAGGAATTATTTCCGGAAATGAGCCCCTCATGGTGCGGTCATTCGTCGGCACTCTTCGCGGAGCTGCCTTCGATTGGTATCGCCGTCTCAAGCCCGGAAGCATCAACGGCTGGGATGACATGGAGGACATGTTCCTAACAAACTTCTTTGATGATGACACCGAGGTTTCAATCGGCACGCTGTTCGATGAAAAACAAAAGAACGGCGAGACGGTTGAAAACTTCGTGAAGAGATTCCGCAACAAAGCTATGAATTGCAGGGATCCGGTCAGCGAGGATTTCATCCTTGAGACCTGCCACAACAACCTCACGCTCGATATCCTTGAAGCCATGGGAATGGCGCCGTCCAAAACCTGGAAGGACTTGAAGATGCGTGGAGAGCGAGCTGAACGGTTTCTCAAGAGGAAGAAAGCGGAGAGAGGGCAAATACCCAACAATGCCCCGCAACCAAATTTTACCCCCAAGGGTAAAGGGAAGGCGCATGCAAATGCGGTGGTCGCAAATCAGATCTTTGAGGTGCAAGCACAGCCGCAGCAGCCTCAACAGCCCCAGCAGCCGCAACAGCAACAACAGAGGGCGCCTCAACAACCCAGGTGGCAACAACAGCCCCAGAAGCAAAAGGTTGGGGAACCGAGGTTCCCAAAGGTTTACTCATTCAAAGAGGATGAAATCCCAGGTATTTTCAAATACCTCGTGGAGAACAACAAGATCAAACTGCCGCCGATTCAGGATCAAGAAGATGCCAAGAGGGTCAATGATCCGAAATACTGCGCATTCCATCGAGCGGTGCACCATCCTACCAAGGTATGCTACGCTCTCAAGGATAAAATTCAGGCCCTAATCGATGTTGGGGTTATCACCATGAAGCAGCCCAAGGAGAAGAAGGTGGGTGCAAATACCGTGTCCATTAGCTTTGGATCTGTTCCCTCGAGTTGGTTCCAACACGAGTCGGTGATCAAAGCGGCGGTGAAGACGGTGAATGATGATCCGCACCAGCAGCGTCAGAAAGGGCTTGTGCCACACACAGCCCCGAATGGCGAGATCTTGTGGGTTCATCCGGATTTGATCGCAGATGAACAGTGGGCCGGGACCTCTTCCACAAAGAACAAGAAGAAATCGAAGAGGAAGGGCAAATCCTGTTATGGGGCCTCTGCCATACCGGGGGTGGATGATGACAAACTTCCAACTTTCCCACTTTCTGAGGACGAGCAAGAAGCTTTTGCAACCCGAAGCGGGAATGAGTATCACTTCAAGTATCCAGAGGCTACTGAACAGTTGGGTACCAACACCCCACCGTCCAAGACTCTGGCAGAACTAGGGATTGCCGCAATTCCCCAAATACCTGCGGTAGCTACGGAGAGAATCCCGCAGAAGGATAAGGGAAAGGAGCCTGTACGTCAAGAAGCTCAGAACTCGAGGCCGTCTCGATTCAATAATCCAATTGGACGAGACAAACCGGGGAATACAAGCTCTCAGCCCCATTTCGACATTATGGCGCAATTGGCCAACATCCCGGCCCGAATAACTCTATATGAGTTGCTGCGGTTGTCGAAGGATACACGGAAGGCACTACAAGAAGCCTTGAGTGATTCCGAAGCCTTCTTGACTCGGATCAAACCATCCTCCGAAGAACCAGAGTCGTCAGCTCAACAATGCAATTTGGCGGCGCATCACTTCCCCTGCATCTCTTTCACCAAAGAAGACATGCAGACGAAGAATTCAAATCATGATAGGCCGTTGTATTTCACCGGGCATATTGGCTCCAGCGTTGTCAACCGGATCCAAGTTGATCCGGGTTCCGCTGTTAGCATCATGCCATTCCGATTGATGCATCATCTCGGAATCCCGACTAGCAAATTAGCGTCCACTGGCACGACAATCTACGGATTCAATACCAGCGGGTCTAGGCCCTTGGGGAAGATCCGAATTAAGTGCCAGATCGGGGATTTGAAGTCGGAGGTCACATGCTATGTGATTGACGCGGAAACATCCTATAATTTGCTGTTGGGTCGACCTTGGATCCACGGTAACCTTATAGTCCCGTCAACTCTGCATCAGTGCTTCAAATATGTGGGCACAGATAATGAAGTCAAGACGGTGGTCGCGGATAAGCAACCGTTCAAGGGATTGGAGAATTACTTCACCGATTCCCTTTTATACGGCGCTGAATCCGATACTGAACCATCGGCCCAAGGAACGGACAGCGGAGATGAAGCTGATACCGAACCAGGGCTTGATTATGATGGCGGTTTTGTTTTAAACGACATTGTACCCATTGTAATCAATCTTGACGATGATGAATCATCGGAAGATAGTTGTAATTGGCAACTTGCCGAAGAACTATCAATAAACGATGATTTAGAGTACTCGACGGGTCTTGATGATATCACCAACGAACTCTATGCTAACCCTGATTTATATATGCCTCTTCAATCATTTTGTTTGACGAAGAAGCAGGTACGCGACCCTTGCGGAACAACACTCATCATCCCCGCAGGGATTGGGGGTGGAAAGGAGGTCGTCTACGGCAAAGGAAGAGCATCTCCGATACCCAACCACTTCCTGGAAGAGGAAGACGACGATGATAAACCAGCCCGTCATCTATCCAAATACGATGCGAAAGCACGCAACATGATGGAAAGGCACGGCTATGACTTCAAGATCGGGGAGGGTCTTTTCTTTGGTCGAGGTCCACGGGTTCCACCCCGGATGGCCTATGTACCGAAGGGAAAACCCGATAATTATTATCGCCACAAAAGAGGTCTAGGCTATGTCTCATCAGATGATGAGTGTGGCTGGCAAATCATTGACCAAATTGCTAACAAGACTAGGAAGGGATATTCTTCCGACTCTTCGGGTTGGGATTCCGACGCTAGTCTTGGTGAGGCGTTTAAGAAGCTAATGTCGAACATGGTCACGGTTGATCCAACGACAATAGAAGAAGATGACGAGATGCCAACATGGGAAGACCCGTGGGTTCATCACTTAAACATGCAATATGGCGATAGGTTCGAGCAAAGAGAGCCTCCTACCGAAGACCAAGTCGTTCAGGTGAATATGGGCACCGATGAGAATCCAAAGCCAATATTCATCAGCGATAGCCTCTTACCTGAAGAGAAGGAAGAGTTGATTTCTCTTATCCGGGAGTACATCGACGTATTCGCCTGGAATTATGAAGACATGCCAGGTCTCGACCCAAACGTAGCAGTGCATCGTCTCAACATCAAGTCGGAGGTTAAACCAGTCAAACAACAACAACGACGGTTTCGTCCGCAAATGATGGAAGCAATCGAAGCTGAAGTCAAGAAGCTCGTCGATTCAGGATTTATCCGAGAGGAACAACATCCCGAATGGCTTGCCAATATCGTTCCGGTCCTAAAGAAGAACGGGAAGATCCGGATATGCATTGACTACAGGGATCTCAATGCAGCTTGTCCAAAAGATGATTTTCCTCTCCCCATCACGGATGTTATCATCGACAACACGTGCGGGTTTGAGAGGATGTCCTTTATGGATGGTTTCTCTGGTTACAACCAGATAAAGATGCATCCGAAGGATGAGAAGCACACTGCATTTAGAACGCCTCTCGGCGTATTCTGCTACACAGTTATGCCCTTCGGCTTGAAGAATGCAGGTGCTACATATCAGCGAGCTATGTCGAAGATCTTTCAGGAACATCTCCGAAAGACCGTCGAATGCTACGTGGACGATCTGGTCGTGAAAAGTCGTGATAAGAAAGATCACATCAAAGACTTGAAGACCATGTTCGATTTGATGCGGGCCCATCAGTTGAAGATGAACCCTACCAAGTCTTTCCTCGGAATGTCCAGTGGCAAATTCCTGGGATTCGTCGTCACCACCAAAGGTATTCACATTGATCCGGATAAAGTGAAGGTGATCAATGAATTGCAACCTCCGAGAAACCTCAAAGAGCTCAGAGGACTGCAAGGGCGACTGGCTTATATCCGTCGGTTTATCTCAAACCTCTCGGGGAAATGCCAACCGTTCTCCAGGCTCACAAAGAAGGGCGTATCATTCGTGTGGGACGATGCTTGTCAAAAGGCGTTCGAGAGTATCAAAGAATATCTCTCGAAACCTCCCGTACTCGTTGCACCGAAATCGGGCAAACCGTTCTTGATTTATGTCAAGGCGACGAGCCACTCATTAAGTGCATTGCTTGCACAAGATGACGATAACGGTCACGAGCAAGCAGTATACTACTTAAGCCGAACCATGGTGGGCGCAGAATCTCGATATCCCATGATTGAGAGGGAATGCCTGGCTCTAGTGTTCGCCATCCAGAAGATGCGGCACTATTTGGTCGGACAGACCATCTACGTCATCTCCAAAGTTAACCCGGTCCGAGTATTCATGACTCAACCGGCTTCCATGAGCTGGCGATTAGCGAAGTCGGCTTTACTCTTGTCCCAATACGATCTGCACTTCAAACAGCAGAAGTCAGTAAAAGGACAGGCCATCTGCGATCTCCTGGCATCTAATCCAACGACGGACGCCGCCGAGATATATGACGATTTACCTGATGAAACCCACGAAGTCAACGCAACTTCACACCAACAAGTGTGGCGTTTGTACTTCGACGGTGCTTCACGAGCAGTTAATGCCGCAGGTACTCCTGGATGTTCAAAGGTCTCCTCCGGAGTTGGAGTTGTCTTAGTTTCTCCAGGAAAACATGTGATGCCTCGAGCCTACTCATTAACTGAGCCGTGCTCGAATAATGTGGCAGAATACAATGCACTGATCATAGGCCTCAACTTCGCCAAGGAGCTGGGGGTTGAGTATCTCGAAGCCTTCGGTGATTCTCAACTAATCGTCAAACAAGTTCAAGGGGAATACGAAGTCCGAAGTCAGGATTTAATTCCTTATCACAAGATGGCAGTGGAGCTAGCGGAGTCGTTTGAAGGATTCTTCATCGAGCACGTTCCGCGGCTGCAGAACACCTATGCAGATGCGTTAGCAGCTTTAGCTGTGTCTCTGGCACAGCCTCCCGGGACAGAACAATTTGTTACGGTAAGAACCCACCAACTCTTAGTGCCACTTTATGATGAAAATGGCAAGGAAGAAGAGGTTCAGGAAGCGCACACAACTCAGGCTGAGTTTGAACCCCGGGATTGGCGCTTCCCCATCATCGACTACGTCCTACACGGAATCTTGCCAGAAGACGTGAAGGAGAGAGAGTCGATCAGACGAAGAGCCCCAAGATTCTACTATAATACAGAGAATCGAACGCTATACCGCAGGGGGTATGATGGCGTATTGGCACGGTGTCTATCAGCCAAAGAAGCTGAAGAAGTGCTTAAAGAGGCACATGAAGGAGAGTGCGGCGCGCACCAACCTGGTCCCAAGCTTTATGATCGCATCAGGAGAATGGGATACTTTTGGCCCTCCATGATGCATGAGGCAATTGTATACGCCCGGAAGTGTCATGCGTGTCAGGTACACGCGAATTACATGCACCAACCTCCGGAGTATCTGCATCCTTCGGTTACGTCATGGCCGTTCGAGACCTGGGGAATGGACATTGTTGGTCCTATAAATCCCCCTTCGGTTAAAGGCGATCGGTTCATCCTGGCGATCACTGATTACTTCTCCAAATGGGCTGAGGCAGTCCCACTCAGAGAAGTCAAGACGAGCAACGTCATTGCATTCATCAAGCACCATATCATCTACAGGCATGGTGTTCCAAGACGAATCATACACGACAACGGTCCTCAATTTATCAGCAACGCCTTCATAAGGTTCTGCGAAAAGTTCAAAATTCAGGACATCTCGTCAACAGCCTATAACCCCACAGCAAACGGGTTAGCTGAAGCCTTCAACAAGACTATCATAAAGCTCTTGTCAAAGCTTGTGAAGAATAGCAAGCGAGATTGGGATGATAAGCTTGGCGCGGCTTTATGGGCCTATCGTACCACGGTACGTACGCCCACTGGCGCAACCCCGTACTCATTGGTGTACGGATGCGAAGCCGTTCTCCCTTTGGAAATCCAAATTCCATCTCTTCGGATCGCTCTCACAACCCAGATGACGACCGAAGAACAGCATCAGAAGCGTCTCGAAGAACTCGAGATGCTCGATGAAAAGCGCTTGGAAGCTCAGCAGCACATCGAGTTTTACCAAGCCAGAATTTCTCGAGCCTTCGACAAAAAGGTTCGACAAAGGAGTTTTAAGGAAGGGGACCTGGTCTTAACCGAGAAACGTCCTATGATCCTTAACTCCAAGAAGAAAGGCAAGTTTGAACCCAAATGGGAGGGACCGTTCGTGGTAGAAACAGTTTACTCGAACGGCGCCTATCGTCTAGTCACCAAAGATGGTGACCGACTCATGATGCCAATAAATGGCAAATTTCTGAAGAGATACTATCCTTAGTATCCTCAGAAGAATTGAGGTACCGGGAAGTTCCCGGAAGAATACCACATCGGGGTATTCATAGGGATAACCCGGTCGCTGATGAACAAGAAATCAATATTCGAATTCCGAATATTCTTGTTTGTCAGAATCTAACTCTCACAAACACTCTTTTGCTGAGATGAGATCTAATCGTTGATTCTCCCCTCGCAAAACTTTCAGTGGTTTCTAACTACTCATAGTCTCCACCACACCATTCCAGTTTGGTCAAACCTCACTACAGTTAGGGCCAAAGCCAAATTCCCCTCTCGATTCGCCCAAAGAACGAGAGGTCCACAAATCAATCGATCAAACCTTCTTTCGGTTATGATCATTCTCACACTCCCCACTTGGTCAAACCTTACTACAGTTAGGACCACAACCAAAATCCCCTCTCGATTCCTCCAATGAACGAGAGGTCCACTTTCAATTCAAATGACCAAACCTTACGACAGTTAGGGTCGTTTGAACCTTTCGATTCGAGTAACCAAACCTTACGACAGTTAGGGTTATCCGAATCTTTTCGATTCTCGGAGTGGAGATCCCACTTCTAGTTTCACCTGTCGGATCCTGGGGGTGGAGATCCCACCTCGAGTTTCCTCTCCTGCTGAAGATAGAATATAAAATTCTTCCTCTTCAGAGTCAAATGACCAAACCTTACGACAGTTAGGGTCGTTTGAACCTTTCGATTCGAGTAACCAAACCTTACGACAGTTAGGGTTATCCGAATCTTTTCGATTCTCGGAGTGGAGATCCCACTTCTAGTTTCACCTGTCGGATCCTGGGGGTGGAGATCCCACCTCGAGTTTCCTTTCCTGCTGAAGATAGAATATAAAATTCTTCCTCTTCAGAGTCGAATGACCAAACCTTACGACAGTTAGGGTCGTTTGAACCTTTCGGTTCGGTAACCAAACCTTACGACAGTTAGGGTTATCCGAATCTTTTCGATTCTCGGAGTGGAGATCCCACTTCTAGTTTCACCTGTCGGATCCTGGGGGTGGAGATCCCACCTCGAGTTTCCTTTCCTGCTGAAGATAGAATATAAAATTCTTCCTCTTCAGAGTCAAATGACCAAACCTTACGACAGTTAGGGTCGTTTGAACCTTCGATTCGATGACCAAACCTTACGACAGTTAGGGTTATCCGAATTTTTTGTTGGATTCTTGGAGTGGAGATCCCACTTCTAGTCTCCCACTTTCCCCTGTCTTTGCTTTTAGAAAAGACAGAGATGAAGTCGGCGCCTAACACGCGCTGCCGGGTAGTCTTTCCCGTGAGAAAGACGAAGCCTATGTATTCAAAGTCATAGCATAAAGTCTCGGAGGGCTCGCTCTCTTAGCACAACGTTACATGCGGAACGGACCTAGACAAATCGCATGCTAGCCCGACACAAACGGTAGTCGGTAAAGGCACGTCAAACCCGTTGAGGGCTGGGGGTTGGCCAATAATCCCAAAGTCTATACCTAACACGTATAGCCGGTTTAGTCTTTTACCGATTAAAGAAGACACCACGGCATATCAAGAGACATCAAGAAAGAAGCAAAGACGGAGTTCATAGTTATAGAATAAGCAAAAGCATACAACCAAGAGTTTATTAACCCGAGGGCAACTGACGGTTAAGAACATGGGACTCTAAGCTGGAGAGCCTGTCCATATAGCTCTGCTCGAACTCTGCCTGCAGGCTAGCTCGGACAGAATCCTCAGAACTGCTCAAGACCTCAGCAGCTTCACTTTGCAGCTTCATCAATCCCTCCTGTGTCGACCCCAGCTTATCAAGCGTCCACTCACGAGAACGCTCTAATGCAGCTAGGTCCTCGGTGATAAGAGCAGCAGACTCCTCAGCACGACTCAAAGCATCCTTCAACTTAGCTATCTCTTCATGGTTGGAATCCAAGGAACTGAGTAACTCGGCTTTACCGGCATCCTTCCTCGCTAGTGAAGCCATCAGCTGAGCCACAGAATGCTCACGTGATCGAAGCTCGTCGTCAATGGAAGATCTAAGGTCACGCCACTGCATCAGCTTATCCTCCACCTGGGAGGATACAAAAGAGGAAGCTCCACCAGCCTTCAACTCCCTCAGCTCACGGATCTCTGATTCCAGAACGGCAAACTCAGCAATGAAGGAATCGGCCAATTCGGGATGTCCCTCTTCTCTCATCATCATCATGTGGCGAGAAAAGGAACGTCTGAACTGGTCAAGACAGCATCCTTTGTGAAGAAGCTTCTCGATCATGCTGTTATGAAAGGCGGTGAAGAAGCCGAGGTCCATACGAAAAACATCTTTGTCTGGATCGGTGTTGGCCAAAAGAACGCGGACACGTTCATACAGAGAAGAGCAAGATCCTGCAAGCAGCGATATGGAAAATTGAGGGATTATACAAGACAATCAGAAAACCCGAAGGAGAAATTCGAGGTATACCTATACCGGCAGAAGTCCCTTCAGGTTGAGCTCTGACAGAATCCGAAATTACGACAGGAGTGGCCGTGTGGGGTGTATCAACCCTCGCAGGCAAATCAGTCGTACTACTCGGTGGAGGTGGGGAAGTGTCCGAAACTATAGCAGCATCAGGTACAGCGCCTGGTCCTATAGTTGCACTTCTTCATTAGCCAAAATGAAAATTTAGGCAAGTGAAGAAGAAAGGAAATCGGACATGTACCTGTGGAAGAATCACTCCCAAAGAGTGGTCTCATAGTTCCCCCAGAAGTCTGTTCGGCCAACATATCGGCCAACAGTCCGGAGTCAGGTTTTGAGAAAACTGGTGCAGGGACATATTCCTGCTCTTCGAAGACTCCATCCCCAACTGGCTGATCCGTCGCAGCACCCGCAGCAGGGACGGAAGAATATGGACCGGTGGACTCAGCACCATCTACTGGCTCAAGGTCGATATTTAAGTCAATGCTCAGGGAACCATCACGAAGAGCGTTGCACATTTCTTGCATAAAGCAATCCATGTGATCGGATCCAGGGAAAACCGGGTCTGGTGGGAGCTCACCCTCTTCAAAGATCCCTGGTACGTAAAACATGATCAGGAGTCTTAAAGATGAATCACCCCAAAGCAGCGAAAATATGGTCAAAAGATGTTACCTTCCTCATTATCGGCAATGTCGCCTAAGTTTGCTCCGCAACGACGCTGCTCGATCGAGGGTTTGTGAGCAGTCTTCTTCCTTTTCGAAGTACCAACCCGCCTAGAACCAATAGGTTGGTCGCGCGTCTCAGCATGCGTAGAAGCTCGGGCGTTAAGCCCTGAGGTCGTATAACGAAGTGAGCGACTCATGATCATCAAGGCGATAATGGTCAAGAAAGAAAATCAAAGGGACGTGACAAACCTGCATCAAGTGCCTCTTGGTCGGTGTCTATGCCCGCGTAGCCCTCCTCAAAAGTCTCGTTGTAATCTTCGGGAAGAAGTTCTCCATCAGCATTGTCTGGAAGAGAAGATCGGGCGGGCCTCTTTCCCCGCTTCCGAGCAAGCTCAGCCTTGCGAGCAGCCATCATGGCAGCATGCACCAAGTGCTCAGACTCTAGCTCTGAAAGACTCCTTACACGTACGGAGTCATTAGCAGAGAGGAACCATTTGCAGCTAAGGAAACTGGTCATTGGCTTGCGTTTATACGACGGAAGGACGAACTGAGCCCCGATGCAACCCACCATTGTCCATAACCATGCCCGTACGCCGTCAACAAGCCCTCCCTCAACATACAAGCCACGGCTCGGATTCCCAACGTATAGTTGGTCATAGCCAAACTGACGAGCGAAGCGGCAAGGAAGGTAAGGCTCTATATGGCACCTATTCTTTACCCGGAGGACTAGATACCCGACGCGGATATTCACCAGCCAGCGGAAGCAACCGACATCGAGAGTGGTCCGGTCAGTTCGGGGTTTCTCCACATCAGCCAGCACATCACCGTAACGGCCTGAGAAGTGGGGAAAGCACTTGAAGAACTCCCAGCTCCGACGGATTTGGAGTTCTTGTTGTACGTCACTAAACTTCTTCCCGATCCACCTACTCTTCTCCAATAGCTGTATGAAAGGAACAGGAGCATCAACAGCATGGGGCGCTGACATCAGGTTAGGGCGGTGAAGCACGAGCCACGCCATTAGATAAGCGTAAGGAAGCTCGACCTTAGGACAAAGAAGCTCAGTCGACGGCTTAGGACCCATCTGGGTAAAGCCGTTAACTACACCCCTAAGTCCGCAATGGATGCTGGCGACCATCGCTGGAAGCAGAGAAAGCTCCCTCCCATAAGCTAGTTGGACCGCAGGGAAGAGTACTTCAAGAGGTAGGGCATCGGAAGACTGATACGGTACAACACACTTCTTCAGCCAAAGAGCGAGGTAGCCAGCTAATAGAGACCGAGGTCCGATGGACTTCTGTGCATGACAGAGGAATGAACGAAACTTAGTTCCAGCTGGAAAAGCACCCTCGATACCAGCAGTGGTATAAGAATGGGTTTCGTTCTTCTCCATCAACTCGTTAATAGCGGCAGGAGTCAAGATATCTAACTCGTGTAGGGGTTCCCCGGAATCATTCTCCAAGTTAGGGAACAGGTAAAGAGCAAACTGCTTCAGGCTTATCTTCCTCTTCGTCTTTGCTGGAGGAGAAGTCAGAAGCAAGGAAGTATGATAATGGCACGTGAGGTCCCAGAGGGTATCATACATGTCGGGAGTATCCTTCTTCAAACACTCCAACTGCTGGTTTGAAGGAAAGTACTCCTGATATGGGCAATCCCCCATCGGAAGGCCCGAAATATGGTGCATCTCATGTAGAGCCAATCCTAGCTCTCCACTGCTGGTTAAGAAGGTATTGCTATCAGGTACATATGTCTCTAGCAACGCCAAGAAGTGGCGACAACTGACGGGGAGTCCATGCATAGTGGCTCGTATGGGCACATATAACCCACTGGTCTTCAAGTCCATCTCCCATCGCCCTAAGACGTAGCTGGTCAAGCGGGTCCACCACCCCTTGGTTAGTGAGGAAACTCAACCGTAGCATCTGTACTCTGGGTGAGGTAATTGTCTCCCAAGCTGAGCCAGACGATTCCTCACGGTGGGAGCTGCTACCGATACCTCGCCTGGGGGTGCGGTATCAAGACCCATGATCCCGGGTCGAAGACCGCAAACAGAATGATACCCGGCAGAACCAGGACTACTATGGTGAGAAACATATCCACACTGAACTTGGTTAGCAACATCGGTAAGAGGCCAGGACATCTGTCGCCCCACAGCCTGCCTCTCCAAGTGGGTAAAAGAACATTGGCGAGGAATGGAGGGGATGTACAAAAGAGCCCCTTCGTCCAGAGTCAGCCAGTGTTCCTCAGCAAGAGTCAATGCAACGGGATCCTCAGCGTGATCTCCGAACAGGAAATCGGGCTTCTTTAAGGCTTCAGTAGAGGTAGCATCTGCGGTAAGAGGAGCATCCGTGATTAGTTGGCGTAGACAATGACGCCCACCCTCTCGTATTAAGCGGCGGAACTCGTCAGAACGATCGATGTCGAACTGAGGGAGTGGGTCAATGATCTGCCTTGTGGAAGCCAATGAGAATACTTCTCTACTACAACCGGTAGGGGCATGCTGAGGGAGACTTCCCCCCGGAAACTCGACTGCAGCAAAGCATGAAAACGGAGTCAGTAAATCCGCGTCATAAAGGCGAGACGAGATTATTCGCAAGATAATCGGAGAGACGATTTCGAGTATCCTACACCGAGAGGACGGTATGCGTGATAACACACACCGACCTGTAAGGTGTAAGACGACACGAGATCGCCCCGATATATCCGAAGACTTGAATTGGCTAAGCAAAACAAGTCTGAAACCTTAACCCCCGCGGGAGGGGTATCGGTTCTTCCTTCATGACCCGCGAAAGGTCAATTCGGGATACAGAAATGCGAATACTCACCCCCGAAGAAAGAGGTCGCCGAAGAAGATGCCGCGGGAGTCTCTTCCTCGCCGTGCTGCGAGTAGGAGCGACTCCTGGAAGGCCGGGCGTGATGGGAAGACATCACAAACCTACAGTAAAAAGCAGAACGTCAGGTACGATATACAAACACGAAATATTAAAAAAGGAAATTAAGCACTTGGACTTGAAATCCTATAAACAAGTAGGATTTTGTAGTTAAAGTCTAATTAAACCTATAAATTTCGTGTGCGCGAGACGATAATCTTCGTTTTCGCGGTGAATGTTGGTGAAATACCCAAAATACCCCCCGTATTCAAGGCCAAATTCAGGTCAAGGATACACACGATCCGGGTTATGGTCATCATATTTGATCATTTAGCACCCCGGTACCCCATGATTTTGGCCAAATTTTGCAAATAAGCCCTTTTGCAAAATCTGGTCAATTTTACATAAAAGCCCCTCCACAAACTTTTGGTTTTGCATCCACATGCCTTTACCAAAAATTCAATCAGAGGCTTAGGGTTTAAGCATTATGGATGTCAGCCCCAAATTCGTGGCCTTTTGCAAATAAACCCTCAAATTTTTTAAGGGGCTGTTTTGCAAATAACCCCCTCAAACAACTCTTCAACCCTTTTGGCATAAAGCACCCCATTTCTGCATCAAATGGGCACAAACCCAAGTCCCAAAATTTCAGACCATTTTGACACAAGAAACCCCACGAAATTTCAGCCACATTTTGCAAATAAACCCCTAAAAGTTTCGGCCATTACCCTTTTGCATGAAACCCCTCGAAACTTTATGTAAGCATAATCCCTAGCCTATTGCAAGCATAAAAATGCAATTCTTTACAAAGAAATGGGAGGATGGAGGAGGGGATCTTACCAAAACCAAAGAAGTTCCCCCGAGCTCGGAAATGGAAGATGAAACCCGAGCTTGAAAGAGGAGAAGATTTCGGTAAATGGGTATTCACCAAAATTTGAGTTTGCCTTGAGGGTTGTTGGGTTCTTGGAGGAGTTCTTCAATGGAGAAAACTCTTGAGGAAGAAGAAGGAGAAAACCGAAATGGGGGGAAGAAGAGGAGAAGTCGGTTTTTTAAGGGGGGCTGCCCTCTTTTGAAATTCAAAATGAAAAGGGGGGGGACCATGTGCAACAAGACAAAACACCAAAGGGGGGGACCGCGACAAAGCAAGACACCCCTAGAGGTGTCTCGGCTAAACCGAGACACCCCAAGGGTGTCTCGGCTTGGCCGAGACACCCCATGGGTGTCTCGGCCTTGCCGAGGCACCCAGGGGTGTTTTGCCCGGGTTTTTGGCCCCCGCGCGATATTTCGACTCCCCGAATTGTTTTTCGACCCTCCAATTCTTTTTCCAAATCCAACACATGCCAAATCCACACCAATTGTGAATATGTGGATGAATTCCACAAGTCAACCCACGCGGTTCCAAAACCCTAAGGTGGTCGCCGGACAACGCGTAGCCTTAGGTCAACGCCGGACAGCGCGTTGCAACAAAAAGTCAACCCACGCGGTTTCAAAACCCTAAGGTGGTCGCCGGACAA
>BQKN01066599.1:25771-74360 GCA_022839385.1 Asparagus kiusianus | reverse complement strand
TTTCCCTTAGACCGCTGGGTATTTTGCTGATTGCGTTGTTGCTGCGGCTTGGGTTGTGGCTCTTCTTCAGCTTTGACTCGTGCCACTATCTCTTCTGCTTGTTCTCCTTGCGAAACTAATTGTCTCCAGGAGCGACACTCTGCTACTCCCATCTGAGCGAGGAGTTGGGTCTGCAGGTTGTGCCTGCACGTTTCAACCAGAGTTGATTGAGTCATACCTGAGGGGCATCGCAATGCCATGCTGCGGAACCTCTCTACGTAAGCCTTGATTGACTCTCCTTTCCTTTGCTTAGTGGCAAGAAGAGTTGGGACGGAGACTTCTGTATCGTCCTCAAAGAATCTGGCCAAGAATAGCCTTTCCAGATCTATCCATTTTTGGATAGATCCAGCAGGCAACTTCATGAACCATTCGAAAGCGACACCCTTAAGGGTACCGATGAATAACCTGGTCAGGATAGCATCATTCGCTACTACGTCTCCAGTTTGGGATTTGAAGTAGTAGATGTGTTGATTCGGCGATCCTGTACCATCGAAAGGTTGCAAGGTAGGGGCCTTAAATTTTGGTGGGTAGGGAGCTGTATCCCACTCAGCAGGGTAAGGCCGTACTACTCCCTCTTCGCGAAGCTCGCTCCTGTTGGCGATTGCGTTGAGGCGAGCCTCCAGTTCGTCCATCTTGGTGGATTGAGGATGCAGTTCCTTTTCTATCTCCCTCTCACCTTCGGAAGAAGATCCCAGATTGTGAGTTTCACGATCTGAATGTTCGTGCACTCTTTGTTTTCCCTTCGAAGTCGTTCTCCGGGAAGATTCAGGTTTGTGGCCTTTTTCAGCAAGAAGCTGGGCCAACATCTCCTTTAATTGGAGAAGTGTCTCCTGTTGCGTCTGGAGTATGACACTATGTTCGTCCACTCTTTTGGCTATGTCTTCGTGGTTCCCTGTTGTGTAAGCGGAAACCTCGCGTGCTCCAACAGAGCTTGAAGATTGAGATTCGGCTATTGCCGAATGTTCCTCACTTGTTGTGATGCCCTTGGCTAATTTTTGATAGTCAACCGGGCGAATAGTTCTCGTCCGAGTCCGAGTATTCTGATATACTCCTTCGAATTGGTCACAAATTTCCCTAACAGTTGGGGAATGACTTCTTTGCGACTCGTCGGAATCAGAATGCGAAGCTTTCCCTCGGCCGATCATGTTGATAGTGACCTGAGGGTACTCAGATTTCTTTTTGTGTCGGCGTTGACGTTTGGCAGGCCTAACGACATTTGTTAACCTTTCAAACACAGATTGCCGAGGCGAGGATGTGCAGCAATGGCACTCCGAAAGAACCGCCGAAATAAGTCTCTCACATTGGCATGAGTGAGTTGCTTGCGTTGTTGGTTTTCCTCTTGATAATAATTCCCGCAGATCAGGAACTTGGGAGGAACTTTTCCCCGGGCTTGGAAGTGGAGATGGAACCCCCTGCCCTTGGGTAGGTGAGACTAGTTCTTGTCGAACGTGGATTTTGAAACCCCGCTGATCTTTCTGAACCTGGCGGACCTCTTGAAGATCGCGTTCTCGAAGAACAGCACCAGAGTGGCGTTCTTGAAGATTAACGCGAGGGTCGCGTTGGGATTTGTAAACGTTAGGCCGAGGCCTACGTTTAAATGATGAAACAGACCCGCGAGGGTCCTGTTTTGTTTGAACGCGCCCCTGGGGGTCGCGTTTAATTGGTGAAACAGACCCGCGAGGGTCGTGTTTTGATTGAACGCTTCCCTGGGGGTTGCGTTTAATTGGTGAAACAGACCCGCGAGGGTCGTGTTTTAATTGAACGCTTCCCTGAGGGTCGCGTTTGACAGCTTCCTTCTGAGGGCTGCATTTTGAGGAGACAACACGCCACTCAGGGTCGCGTTTCAGCTGAATTAGCCGAGGTTCATAATTGGGCTCATTGCCACGAAGCGAGCGTTCTGTTTTGGGAACGCTAAGTTCGGCTGAAGCTTTAGGAACGCGATCTTCGCGTTGAGCCAACATTCGGCTCTCACGTAAGTGTGCTCGTCGTATGGATCTTCTCCGTCGGCGAGCGGCGTTCTTTTTGGCTTGTCTCAAAGCCTTAGCAGCAACATCATCGACGTTTACAGGACTCGTCTCTTCCAAAGGCCGTTTGTGGCCTGAAGCACGTTGGGTTGACGCGGAGGTGGGATTTTCCGCCTGCAGAGCCAACTTGAGTTCCTGGCCGAAGGAGAGGGCTTTCTTCGGCACTTCGACAACAGAATTGACCTTCTTGAAGGTCTTGTGTACATCGTGCTTAGCCTTGGGGCTAAGCGATCCAGAGGATAATGCTTCCTCATACTTTGCTTGATCAAACTCCACGATGAGAGTTTCTACTGTCGTTCCCATGAGGTGGACGTCGGACTGCGCCACCACTTCATCGTCGGAAAAGCTTTTCCCCAGCGGAGTCGCCATCTTTTGTATGTAGGAAAATTGCAATAAAGAAGATAAAAGAAAATTTGAATTGATTCCTTTGATCTCGATTACAACTTGATTACAAAAGAGAGGAGAACGAAATTGGTTCTTCCCCTTTGTTTAAAACTGGGTTCTTCTTGGTAGCGATGGAATGCCTCCTTCGATTGCTTGCGTCGAATTTGCTCTCCGTTGACGATCCGACCGTCTCTTATCTCGTGGGAACGATGAACTTCTGTAGGAGGTTTTATACGTAACTCTTTAATGAGTTTAAGAACTCTGAACGAGTTAAAACTCTATAGATAGAGTTGTTAGAACCGAAAATTCGGTTAATGATCAAGCTGTATCTGTTGTCGAAGAATCCTCTCAGATCTGATCTCCTGAGATTGATTCAAAAATCCTATCTCCAAGGATTTCGTTGCCGCTAAATCTCCAACCTGTGCGGTTTAGATCTCTCAAATCCAACCTGCTCACTCTTCAGTTTTCAAAGAGCCAGCCTCTAACTCTGTCGAGTTTGTTGAGCTTTTATAGGGGGATAAGGGGTTGTAACTGACCCCTATATCCGCTCCTACGTGGGCGAAAATCCCTCAGAACGTGGGATAAACGGTTCTGGAACCGTTCGACTTGTGTTTGAACAAGTCAAACGCCTACTCTGGCGTTCAGAACCCAACTTCGTGTCTTAGAATCGTGACGCGATGTTGGGTGTTAGCTGAACATTGATGAACGCGAGGGTCGCTCGCGTTTTGGCTTGTTGCCTGCTTGGTGACGCGGGGGTCGGTGTGAGTTGAACCCTTACGAACGCGAGGGTCGCTCACGTTGAGTTGTGTCTTGGAAACACGGGGGTCGCCTGCACTTCCATATTTGTGACGCGGGGATGACTTCCGCGTTTTAGAAGGAGTTTGTTGACTTGTAACTTCTTCTGTAAGGTGTTGCAAAGACCGTTGTTCTGTAATCCTCGCTTTAGCTGTGGTGGAGTGTGAAGGTCGTCAACTTGTAACCTTCACCGTAGATTGTGATGACTGCTGAATAGAGTTTCCATCAGTTGTCGGAAGTGTCGTCGAATTGTAACTCTTCTCGATCTATGTGAAAAGTCCTCCGTTTGCAGTTTCTTCGCTTATCGACCCGAAAACTATTTGATTATGGCTTCCGTTGTAGGAGCTTAGACGGGAATCAACATCCATGGTGTCTTTTAGACGAATATTTGCCCACAACTCTCTACCAAGCAACTCACTAACTAAATCCAACCTTTTATTTCTAAAATCATTACACTGCTCATCAGCATCTCTATTAGTCATGCTGTTGTCGCAGCCATCAAGATCAATCATCTCAGAAATGAGGTTGTGTTTGCGGTGGTTTGAAAGTCATTTGATGGTGACCTCTATCGTAGGGGCTTGTTTTAATCAGCTATCCACTGTGATTTTTAGACAGCCTACATTGACGAAAACAAACTGGCGACCACAGTGGGAGCCAACGGTCTCGCTGCCGAGACCGTCGTGTCGCAGCCGATCATCAAGATCCCAATTGAATCAGCGGTCGAGTATGAGTTCGACCAAACGAAGTTTGAGGAATACTTGTCATCCTCATCTGTAAAGATTTCCTCGCCTCGCAAATGCAGGAAGACTTTATCTTCATTGAAGCTCTTTAAATGGTCAAATGCTACAAATGAAGACTCTCGTCTGATTGTTGCTGAGAATTCTACTCGTAACATCTCTGCTCACAATGACTCTTCCCCAGTTAAAGAGTCATGGAATCAAACCCCACCGGTACTGACAAAAAGGACTCGCCAGAGACAACGTCAGCGCCGCGCTCGCCAAATGGCTAAAGCCTTGGAACAAACCGACGGAGTTCGTTATCATGCGGACTTAGAGTCGAGGAGGCATCGAGTGAGTCAGTTGTTTCAACAAGCAATCACTCATGTCTCTACTAAACCAACGATGGATGAATGGACTCTTATCAAAAGGGCTCGCTCAACCCTCAAAGAACGCATACAAAAGCGTCGTGCAAAGGTCGCTCATACCCGTGCTCTTTTACAACAAAGGATTAAAGGGAAGAAAGAAACGGTAACCAAAGAACCACCAAAACTCTGCAAAGTTTGGATCCCAAAGTCTGGAGTTGTACAAAACCAACATTCGGAGCCCGTGAAGATTCCATACCCACAAGGGGGTGGTTTTAAACGTGTGACTCTTGATATAACCTTGGATCGCTCAAGGACAGTGATAAATCGTCCCGAGAATGCCAACAAGGTTTTACACCCTCAGAAGAAGACGTGTTCACTAAAAAGTACCGTCATACCTGAGAGGTCATACCAACGGATGATAGGATTTTCCGGCAATCATACCGACGAATTGTACTATCAAGCTGGGGGTATGAACAAAACCCGAAAGAGAACTGTCCAGGAAATAAACTCTCATTATTCCTGTACACGACTCATTAGAGCCGAAATGTCAAAACCTAAGCTGAGACATTTTCACATGGTTGATAAAAGAAAGCATGAAGGGATATCCTCGGAGGATGAACTTTCAGACACTTGTTCAGCCATCGCTTCAGATGATACGATGTCTAGCACAGGACAAGCCAGAGAAGTGTTCATGATCACCACTGATCAGTTCACTCAAATACTTCAAGAAGCCCTAGCCAGACAGCGTGAAGAAATTAGGGCTGAAATGAAAACAGAGATGGAGTCAGCCATCAAACAAATGAAAGAGCTGTTAGCTCAACAGCCTTAAAATCCTGAGTCTAGTCAACGAGCTGAATCCAGCCGCCACGCTCAGAATGTCATAGACGACAGTGATCCAGAAGTGGATGAAGTTATCTTGGCTGATACACCTCCCAATAGCAATAACGCTGGGGGTGGTTTAACGGATTCTCCCAGCAATGACATTGGGGGTTGTAGGCGTCAAAAAATGCTTACGGGCATCCAAATACCACTCAAAGCAGAGAGAAGAAAATGAATACAGATCTCTCAATCAGAGGAAACAACTCAACAATGAAGCTCATGGTGTCGCGGCTAAGGCACGGCAGCCATTGGCGCCGCGGCTAAGGCGCGGCAACTATTGACGTCGCGGCTAAGGCGCGACAGCCTATGGTGCCGCGGCTAAAGCGCGGCAGCCTATGGTGTCGCGGCTACTGAAGAGGGTTGCCGTGGCAGTTATGAGGCAGTTATGCGATAATTTTTGAAGTCTACGTGGCGATATATCAGAAACAGAACGTGTGCTGACGTGGACAAGCAGTTAAACCACGAAGAAAGTGGTTAAAGGTCGTGGGAGAACGGTTTCAGGCACGATGAAAACGTGTTTGTAACCGTCTCTTTGGCCGTGGCAGTCTATACTGCCGCGCCAACAGCCGCGACAGGGTTGGCTGCCGCGGTCAAAGGGAGGACACTTGATCAGTTATTTTTGCCCTATTTTCGCTGTGGTGCACTTCTACCCCTATAAATACCCCCCTATGCACGAAATACAGGGGAGAGCAGACTTGAGCTTTTGGAGATTTTTGAGGAAGAAAGAAAGAATTTTCATCCTTTGACAAGCATCATTCGGTGATTCCTAGAGATCTAGCTCAGACTTGATCTTTGGAAGAGTGAATATCTTACATCGATAAGATACTTACTTCAAATCCCTACTTCGATAAACGAAGGAAGGATCTCAATACAACCTCACGATCTTCGAATCGGTGGTCAACGAGTTAAAGCACTCCCGGCACAGGCAAAGTCCCACAAAGCAGTTTTCGATAAACGAACTCTGTGTTATTTTCTTCAAGAGTTGTAATTTTTCTTATTTTCATTGTAATTTCTCTGTAATCGAAAGAAGATTAATGGAATCTACAATGGAATCAACTTTTGCTGAAAACAAACTGGCGACCACAGTGGGAGCCAGCGGCCTCGCTGCCGAGGCCGCCGTGTCGCAGCCGATAAGGATTATCGTTACTGAAGAGATCGAATACGAATTCGATCAGGCCAAATTCGAGGAATACTTGTCATCCTCATCCGCAAAATCTTCCTCGTCCCGTAGGTGCAGGAAGATTTCTTCTCCTAAGAAAGCTTACAAGTCCACGACGCCTAAGAAGGCCGCAGATGAAGATTCTTGCCCAATTGTTGCTGAAGAATCTGTCTACAACACTTCTGCTCCAAAAGACTCCGCCCCCATTAAGGAGTCATTGATGGATAGTTCCCCAGTGTTGACGAAAAGAGCTCGTCAAAGACAGCGCCAACGACGTGCTCGACAACTGGCTAAGGCCATGCAACAAACTGACGGGGTCCACTACTATACGGACCTAAAGTCAAGGAATCAAAAGGTGGTTCAGTTGCCTCAAAGGCAAGATAACCATGTTTCTGCAAAACTTACAAAGGAAGAATGGACCCTAGTCAAAAGGGCTCGTTCAACCCTGAAGGAACGGATTCAACGGCGTAAGGTAAAAGCCGCTCGTGCCCGTGCACTTCGTCAACAAGATCAAAAGAACAAGAAGGAAATGGTGTCTAAAAAAACACCAAAAAATTGTAAAATTTGGGTTCCCAAGACTGAAAATACACAGAAAGTATAGAACGATACAGTCTGCAACCGCGGCAGCACAAACTACCGCGGCAACGTTTTCGACCGCGGCAGTCAAAGCTGCCGCGGCAATCTGCTCAACCGCGATAGTTCTGACTGCCGCGGCACTTTAAGTGGCCGTGATGTTCATCGTCGTCACCAGACTGTATCTGTGGTTCCATCTACACCAAATCCTGGTCCTTCTACTGCAACAGCGTCTGCTTCATCACTAGTGAAACCCTGGGTTAGCCCAGATTTGTCCAAATTCAAGATTACTATGACGGATCGCCTTGGTCCTTTGGCTGACGATCGAGGCAAAGCCCCAATGAAAGAAATTCTAAGCCCAGCAAGCAAACCCTTGGTGGTTTCTTACACAGGGGGTCGCAAACACCCACCTGTCAGAATTAACCCGGTCCAAGACAAGAGAATATCAGTTCATGATCGTCTAGGACCCGTGAAGACTCCACCCCCACAAGGGGGTGTATTTAAAGATTTAGCCTTGGGTCGCCCAGGAGCGACGAATAATCGTCCTGCGCATGTTAACAAGGTTCGCAAACCAAAGACAGGTTGCTTAAATCACGGTAGTGATGAGCTGTACTATCAGAACAGTAAATCAAGAAAAAGGATTGTCCGAGAAGATGAATCGCATTGCGCATGCGAAAGACTCATCAAAGCGGTGTTGACGGAATGCGGTTGCTCACAAACCCCAAAACGAGTTTCCGTATTCCAAAGACTTTCGACAAAAACGTCAAAACCCAAAATGAGACGTTTCAACCAGAGGAAACCTACAAGGCAACAAGATGAATTCCCTGAGGTCACCATTAACATGACCGGCAGAGGAAAACAACCGTTAGTCAATCCGGACCCTGATTTCTCTTCAGAAGGAAGAGTTGAGCGAGGTCTTTCTCAAAGAATGGAGCGGTTACAACGGAGGGCTAACCGACGCCGAGATTACAAAAGGATGCACGAAGGTTTATCATCAGAAGACGAATTATCAGATAATTGTTCTGCGGTCGCTTCAGATGATACTACATCCAGTGTGGGGCGAGCGAGAGAATCATTCGCCATCACGCCAGACCTGTTAGCTCAAATTCTGCAAGAAGCGTTGGCCAAACAACGCGAGGAAATCAGAGCTGAAATCAAAATGGAGATGGAGTTGACAATGCAGCAAGTACGAGATCTCCAGGTTCAACAAAGTCAACCGGAATCGAGCCAAAAGGTAGAATCCAGCAAACGCAATGCCAAACCTGTACAAATAGCTGAGAATGATGATAAAGAAGATGAAACTATCTTCGACGATCCTCCTCTCGATAAAGACGATTCTGGAAGCGGTCCGGTTAAATCAACTACTCAAATCCTCTTGAAGAAGAGTGAGGAAGAAGATAAGAAGATGCATGATCTTGAGAGTAAAGTCAATGCTCTGATGACGGCCCAGGAAGTGAAGAAAACGGGCATTCCATACCCGTACCCGAGGGAGTGGGATTTGATTCCTTATCCCCCAAAATATAATTTGATTAACTTTACTCATTTTGATGGCAGGGGTTCACCAACTCAACACTTGATTTATTTCAAGTCACATCTTGGCGCGAAATCAGGAAATGAAGCCCTGATGGTTCGGTCATTCGTAGGAACCCTACGCGGGCCTGCCTTCGATTGGTACCGACGCTTGAAACCCGGAAGCATCACCAGCTGGGGAGATATGGAAGAACTGTTTCTCACCAACTTTTTCGACGATGACACAGAAGTTTCCATTGGTTCGTTGTTGGACGAGAAGCAGAAGAATGGGGAGTCGGTCGACGTGTTTGTCAAACGATTCCGGAACAAAGCGGTGAACTGCAGAGATCCACTCACCGAAGAATTCATCCTACAGACATGTCACAACAACTTGTCTTTGGATGTGCTGGAGATAATGGGGGTTGTACCCTCTAAGACCTGGAAGGAGTTGAAGGTCAGAGGTGAGCAAGCTGAACGGTTTCTCAAGAGGAGGAATTTGGAGAGAGGTCAGCCACCAAATAATAATCAAAATCAGAAGCAGAACTTCAATCCTCGAGGCAGAGGAAGAGGGTCGGGACCCGCTGTCGATGCGCATCAAACGTCACAGCAGCCGCCACAACCGCAACAGTCGTCGTTCCAACTGGCACCGAATCAGAATCAACAGCCTCAGAAGCAATTTAAACCCTCTGAGCCTAGATTCCCAAAGGAATACTCATTTAAAGACGATGAAGTTCCAGTTATATTCAAGTACCTGCTAGAGAATAACAAGATTAAGCTTCCACCAGTCACAAACCAAGAAGAAGCAACGAAGATTAATGACCCAAAATACTGTGCGTACCACAGAAGGGTCCACCATCCCACTAAGGCGTGTTATGTCTTGAAGGACAAAATACAAACCTTAATTGATGTTGGTATTGTGACACCGAAGCCAAAAGAGAAGAAGGTGGGCGTAAACGCGATCTCCATTAGCTTCGGGTCGGTTCCTTTGTCCTGGTTCCAAGCCGAACCAGTGCCAGAGGTAAAGATGCAAACTATCAATGATGATCCTCATGGACAGCGCCAAAAAGGGTTAGTATCACATACAGCCCCTAACGGCGAAATCCTTTGGGTTCATCCGGATTTGCTTGAAGACGAACAGTGGACGGCATCCACATCGAAAAAGAAAACGAGAAGTAAAGAAAAGGGAAAGTCCTGTTACGGAGCCTCGGCGATTCCTGAGAAGAACGATGAGGAGATAGCAGCTCTACCACTCTCGGATGAAGAGCAAGAAGTTTTGGCGACGAGGGGTGGAAATGAATACCATTACCAGTATCCTGAAGCTCCTAATCCTAATGGTAAAACTCTAGCAGAACTGGGGGTGGATACGACCCCACCCGTAGCAACCGAGAGACCTCAGAGAGTTGTTAAGCAGAAAGAAAAGGAACCTCAACCCAAAGAAGTTCAAATTCCGAAGCAGTCTCGTTTCAATAAACCAATTGGACGAGACAAACCGGAAAGTTCAAATGCTCCATACCGGTTCGACGTCATGACTCAATTAGCCAATATCCCAGCAAGGATCACACTGTACGAGTTATTGCGCCTTTCAAAAGAAACCAGGATAGCATTGCAAGAAGCCTTGGCTGATTCTGAGGTATTCCTCACTCAGATCAAACCAACTCCTGAAGAGCCAGAGTCGTCGGTGCAACATTGTAATCTGGCAGCCACCAAATTCCCTTGCATCGCTTTCACAAAAGAAGATATGCAAGTCAGGAATTCAAAGAATGATAGGCCGTTATATTTCACAGGATATATCGGTTCGAGCACGGTCAACCGGATTCAAGTCGATCCGGGTTCCGCTGTTAGCATCATGCCACTCCGGTTGATGTACCACCTCGGGATTCCCGCCAGCAAGTTAGCCTCAACGGGAACTGTCATTTATGGATTCAACACTAGCGGATCAAGACCGTTAGGAAAAATCCGGGTGAAGTGTCAACTCGGAGATTTGAAGTCTGAAGTCACATGCTATGTGATCGATTCAGAGACTTCCTATAATTTACTGTTGGGTCGTCCATGGATCCACGGTAATCTTATAGTTCCCTCCACCCTCCATCAGTGTTTGAAATATGTCGACACTAATGAGGAGGTTAAGACAGTGGTCGCGGATAAGCAACCATTCAAGGGGTTAGAAAACTATTTTACTGACTCCCTTCTATATGGTGCTGAGTCCGAAACTGAACCATCGGCCCATGGCACGGACAGCGGAGATGAAGCTGATACCGAAGCCGGGCTCGATTATAGTGAAGGTCTTGTATTAAATGACATTGAACCTCTTGTAATCGATCTTGACGGTGATGAATCGTCGGACGAAAGTTGTAACTGGCAACTTGCCGATGAAATAATAAAGAATGATTTAGGGTATTCGTCTTGTCTTAATGATGTAATGCAGGAATTGTATGATAATCCTAATCTACACATGCCAATTCGTTCGTCCTGCACGGCGACGAAATATCTGCAAAATTCAGCCGGGTCAACGGTGATCCTACCTGCAAAGACAGGGGGTGAGAAAGAAATAATCTTTGGAAAAGGGAATCCATCCCCAGCCCCTAGTCTTTTCTTGGACAGCAACTCAGATGATGAAAAGCCTGGATGGTATTTCTCTCGATATAGTTGGCAAGCTAATGATTACATGGAGAAGCAAGGCTATGACCTCTCGCATGGTGAAGGTCTTCATTTTGGTCAAGGAGTTAGGGTTCCACCCCGTTCTACTTATGTACCAAAAGGAAAACCGGATAATTATTATAGTCATAATAGAGGTCTAGGTTATGCTTCGTCATCTGATGATGAAGATTGCCAACAGATCATTAGTCAATTGATAAATGGAAGCGGGCATTCATCCGATACTTCAATGTGGGATTCCGACACGAGCATCGGAGAGAGATTCAAAGCCCTAATGTCGAACATGGCGACAGTTGATCCTTCTACAACTGAAGAAGACGATCAATTGCCTATTTGGGAAGACCCATGGATGCATTACATGAATATCCAATATGGCGACCGATTTGAACAAAGAGAACCTCCGACTGAGGATAAAGTGGTCCAAATTAATATGGGTGACGAAACTAATCCGAAACCTATATTTATCAGTGGTGACCTTCCATCGGACGAGAAAGAAGAGCTAATCGCCCTCATTAGAGAGTATATCGATGTGTTTGCTTGGAACTACGAAGATATGCCGGGACTCGATCCGAATGTAGCAATGCATACCCTCAACATAAAATCGGATGTCAAACCTGTCAAACAACAACAAAGATGGTTTCGTCCGTAAATTATGGAGGCAATAGAAGCTGAGGTCAAAAAATTGATCGACTCAGGTTTTGTCAGAGAAGAACAACATCCTGAATGGCTAGCTAACATTGTTCCAGTTCTTAAAAAGAACGGAAAGATCAGAATCTGTATTGATTTTAGAGATCTGAATGCCGCCTGTCCTAAAGATGACTTCCCCTTACCAATTACGGACGTCATTATCGACAATACATGCGGATTCGAAAGAATGTCATTTATGGACGGTTTCTCAGGGTATAATCAGATCAAGATGCACCCAGACGATGAAAAACATACAGCATTCAGAACACCCATGGGGTCTTTTGTTATACTGTTATGCCTTTTGGTTTAAAAAATGCTGGCGCCACATACCAACGAGCAATGACGAAAATCTTTCAAGAGCATCTTAGGAAGAACGTCGAATGCTATGTTGATGACCTGGTCGTTAAGAGTCGTGATAAAACAGACCATATTAATGATCTGAAGACGATGTTTGATCTTATGAGAACTCATCAATTAAAGATGAACCCGACTAAATCCTTCCTTGGGATGTCGAGCGGTAAATTTCTTGGATTCGTCGTTACCACAAAAGGTATTCATATCGATCCTGATAAAGTGAAGGCGATAAATGAATTGCAACCTCCGAGAAATCTCAGGGAACTCAGAGGATTGCAGGGTCGATTGGCATATATCCGTCGGTTTATCTCAAACTTGTCCGGAAAGTGTCAACCATTCTCTAAACTCGCAAAGAAAGGCGTGTCATTCATTTGGGATGAAGCATGCCAAAAGGCGTTCGAGGATATTAAAGCATATCTAGCGAACCCACCTATTCTCGTTGCACCGAAATCAGGCAGACCGTTTTTGATTTATGTCAAAGCAACGAGCCATTCGTTAAGTGCATTACTTGCACAAGACGACGATAACGGTCACGAACAAGCAGTATATTACTTGAGTCGCACATTGGTAGGAGCTGAATCTCGCTATCCAATGATCGAGAAGGAATGCCTTGCATTGGTATTTGCCGTCCAGAAAATGCGACACTATTTAGTGGGGCAGACGATTTATGTCATCTCCAACATAAACCCTGTCCGCGTATTCATGACCCAACCAGCATCCATGAATTGGCGTTTAGCTAGATGGGCTCTACTTTTATCGCAATATGACTTGTACTTTAAACAACAAAAATCGGTTAAAGGACGAGCTATTTGCGATCTTCTGGCGGAAAATCCTACAAAGGATATAGTCGAATTGTATGACGATCTGCCAGATGAAACTCACGAAGTTAATACTACCTCACATCAACAAGTGTGGCAGTTGTACTTCGATGGGGCTTCTCGCGCAACCAATGTGGCAAGCGCACCCGGATGTTCTAAAATCTCCTCAGGAGTGGGGGTCGTTTTAGTTTCCCCAGAAAAGCATGTTTTGCCTAGAGCATACTCGTTGACCGGACCATGTTCTAATAATGTGGCCGAATACAACGCATTAATAATTGGACTCAATTTTGCCAAAGAGCTGGGGGTCGAATACCTTGAAGCTTTTGGGGATTCTCAACTGGTAGTGAATCAAATACGAGGAGAATATGAAGTCAGAAGTCCAGACCTGATTCCATACCATCAGGTGGCTATTGAGATGGCAAACTCGTTTGAAGGATTTTTTATTGAGTACGTTCCACGTCTCCAAAACGCGTATGCAGACGCATTGGCGGCATTGTCAGTATCATTGGCTCAACCTCCCGAAACAGAGCAATTGATTACAGTGAGGACTCACCAGCTTATCGTTCCAATCTACGACTCGGATGTTAAAGAAGCATACTCAACAGCAGTTGAACCCGAAGTTCGAGATTGGCGCTTTCCCATTATCAACTACGTCCTACATGGTATATTGCCTGAAGATGTAAAAGAAAGGGAATCGATTCGGCGAAGAGCACCGAGATTTTACTACAACGCCACAACACAAATGTTGTATCGACGATCGTACGACGGTCTTCTACTCCGTTGCTTATCCGGCAAAGAAGCGGAACAAGCACTCAAAGAGGCGCATAATGGAATATGCGGTGCGCATCAGCCCGGTCCTAAACTTTGTGATCGACTTAGAAGAATCGGGTATTATTGGCCAACTATGGTAAAAGATGCAGTTGACTACGCACGGCGATGTGAAGCGTGTCAGTTACATGCAAATTATATGCACCAACCTCCCGAGTATTTACACCCATCGGCGACGTCGTGGCCATTCGAAACTTGGGGCATGGATATTGTAGGTCCTATTTTCCCACCTTCGGTTAAAGGGGACCGCTTCATTTTGGCAATCACCGATTACTTCTCGAAATGGGCAGAAGCAGTTCCACTTAGAGAAGTAAAGACAAGTGATGTCATCAAGTTTATCAAACACCATGTTATATATCGGTATGGTGTTCCAAGGTGAATAGTGCATGATAATGGTCCTCAATTCGTCAGCAACGCATTCATCAAGTTCTGCGGTAAATTCGGGATTAAGGACGTTTCATCGACGGCTTATAACCCTACGGCTAATGGATTGGCTGAAGCTTTTAATAAGACTATCATCAAAATTCTGGCAAAATTGGTGAAAACCAATAAACGAGATTGGGACGACAAACTCGGCGAAGCCCTATGGGCTTATCGCACAACCGTCCGTACACCAACCGGAACAACCCCATATGCCTTAACATATGGATGTGAAGCTGTTCTGCCACTGGAAATACAGATTCCTTCTCTCCGTATCGCCCTCACAACGGGAATGACGACGGAAGAACATCATCAGAAACGTCTCGAGGAATTAGAGATGTTAGATGAGAAGCGCTTGGAAGCTCAACAACAGATGAGTTTTATCAGGCCAGAATTTCTCGGACTTTTGATAAAAGGGTCCGACGACGAAGTTTTAAAGAAGGAGATCTAGTTCTTGCTGTCCGAAGACCTATGATTCTCACTTCCAAGAAGAAAGGAAAATTTGAACCCAAATGGGAAGGGCCGTTTGTAATAGAAACAGTCTATTCAAATGGTGCATACCGTCTGGTCACTCAAAACGGTAATAAATTGATGATGCCAATAAATGGGAAGTTCCTGAAAAAGTATTACCCATAATACGTTCAGGATAACCTATGTAAAACGGAAAGTTCCTAGAGAGTCCTATGCGGGATATTTCGGGATAATCCGTTATCAGTTGATTATCATGAATAAAAATGAAAATGATCATATGAATAAGATGTTTTTGCTAATTTTGTTGAGATGAGATTTAATGACAGTTGATCTTTCCTCACGAAATCTTGTAACACGATCATGGAAGGGGAGACTCGAGGATTCGTAACCCCACGCCATGGAACCTCCACCGATCAGACCAACTAAAAGTCATCGGTCTATCAAGTTTTTGTGTTTGAAATCAAAATTTCCCACTGAGTGATTTGTACAAATCAGCAAACTCGTTGTTAACTGTGCCCTACTCCTATTCTTCGTTTGGTCAAACCTTCCTACAGTTAGGACCAAAGCCAAAATCCCCTCTCGATTCGTTCCATGAACGAGAGGTCCACAAATCAAGTGATCAAACCTTTAAACAGTTAGGATCATCTCAAAACCCCCACTTGGTCAAACCTTCCCACAGTTAGGACCACAACCAAAATCCCCTCTCGATTCATTCCATGAACGAGAGGTCCACAAACTGAATAATCAAACCTTATGACAGTTAGGGTTATTCAAACCAACTCGGATTCCCTAAGTGGAGATCCCACTTTGAGTTTCCTTCGCATCCGGAGATAGAATATAAAATTCTTCCTCTCCAATTCTGGGTTTATCTCTACCAACAAACAAGAGACCAGGAGATAGAATATAAAATTCTTCCTCTCCATTTCTGGGTTTATCTCTACCAACAAACAAGAGACCAGGAGATAGAATATAAAATTCTTCCTCTCCATTTCTGGGTTTATCTCTACCAACAAACAAGAGACCAGGAATCGGAATGTGAAATTATTCCTTTTCCAATTTTGGGTTTTTCTCTACCAACAAACAAGAGACTCTGAACTGGAATATCCAAGTTCTTTCTTCACAAACTCAGGTTAGTTTTCATAGAAAACATGACCGACCTACACTTTAAAATCCATGTCATTCACACATAGGGGATGTTATCTCTACCCCTTATTAGAGATAAGTCTACATCTAACACATGTAGCCTACACATTCAATGCTGTAGTTTAAAGTCTAAAAGAATTTAAGTCTTTTAGCTCAACGTTATATGTGAAACGGACTTAGATAATTCACATACTAGCCCGATTCAAACGGTAATCGGTAAAGGCATATCAAATCCGTTGATGGCTGAGGATTTGCCAAAAATCCTATAAGTATTATGGTTATTTATCCCAAACAAAAGTGAATAATCATAATAAAATTTCAATGAGCAAGAAAGTTCACTATATTAACCAAAAGAGTTCAAACAAAACAGCGTAAAAAGAAATGTTTTCAAGATTACAATAACTTGTAATGGCGAAGTTCATCTTCTAATTGGGAAAGCTTTGTGGCATAAGCCAGTTCAAGCTCAGGTATCAGATTGGCTTTAAACTTCCTTTCATCGATGCTTTGAATTCTGGCCATCTCTTGTTCCTTGTCAGCGAAAATCTTGTCCTGAAGATTCAGCTGTCGGAGTGTATCCACCTCAGCTCGGGTTACCTCCGCTAGATCAGATTCCAAAGTCTCACAAGCATCCTTAGCTTTGGAAAGTTGCTCCTCTAATTGGGCTATCTCTGCTCGACGTGACTCCAAGTCACGATACAGGTCCGTCTTAATTTGTGTCTTCGTGGCGGCGCTCACCCGGAGTTGATTAATGCGAGTTCTCAGCATTTGAAGTTCAGATTCAGCGGATTTTTGAGAATCACGCCACGCCTGCAGTTTCAGATCCATTTGGGAAGCAATGTACGAAGACGCACCACTAACACGAAAGCTCTGCAATCGTTCGATATGTTGTCTAAGATCGACCAAGTAAGCGTCAAGTGAGTCGGATAATTCAGTGCATCCATGTGCTCTGATTCCGGATACATGATGATCAAGAGATTTCTTGAAAGGTTCAAAGGATGAACCTTTAAAGAGAATTCGATCAATCACGATGTTTAAGAAAGTGACAAAGCTTTGGACGTCAGCGCAAATGATGATTTTGTCCGGATCTTCATCCGCCAATAAAGCTTGAATGCGATCAGACAATGGTAAAGAAACTACAAAGTGAACAGACGAAAAGAATTTGAGATATACAAGCCTGCGCATAATAGTGAATGGAAGCATATAAAATTCGTTAGAGAATATCATAATTGAGTTACCTTGGCTTGGCAATACTACAGCGGGTTCCGTAACAACTGGAGATTGCTTAGGAATGATACTTGGCTGGCGATCAACTACTTCAGACGTTTGTTCATCTGAAACCCCTAATGACTCTGGATCCGGAGCTATAAATCCGTGAGGGACAATTTCTATAAAAGAGAAAGGGATGAATCAGTATTCTACTCTATTAATTTGATTCCTAAATGCATCAAAGAGGAGACGTACCAAGTTGAGGTGAAGTTACGGGAGGTTGCTCTTCTACGGTAACCTTCGACCCTCCCTCTTCATGAACAGCCGAGGTTGGATCGGAAGTTATAACGGGTTCAACTTCGACAACGTCAAAAGTTGGAGGAACAGTAGTTGGTGGTTCAACTGCAGCTGGAGGACCTACCAAAAGTATAAAACCCAAGCCTTTAGGTTGATCACATTCACCAACGACGGTAGATGCATCAACTTCACTTGTTGGTCCTACGTCTAAAAATCTTATTTCAGTCATTAAAAAAAATGATGACGAGAAATACAACTTAATTAAGGGTTTAAGTCCGAAGGTACGTACCTCCTGATGTACCTACTTCAGCTGAATCAACTCGAGTAGTTGGTCCTGCAGTAGCAGAGGGAGCCGGAGCTGACAGTATATCGAAGATTTTCTGGTGTGCCTCATCGGAGATATCAAGATCAAAATCACGTTCATCAAAATCTCCGACACCCATATTATAGGTAAGTTCTGTGTCTCTCGGTTCATTGGCAGGCACGTCTGTTAAGCGGAGGGGTCCGTCAATACATATGCAAGGAATATAAGGGAATCAAGACAAACAAAACCAAGATTACCTTCAACAGCGGGTATAGGTTCAACGGCGCTACTACTCATACTCACCTCCTTTAGTTTGACTAAAAGAAGATACAGCGCACAAGTTAGTAGAAGAGGAACACGTTCCGATTCATCTATTTTCCGAAAATATCCTCCAAATGAAGAAGCACATGTACCTGTCTCGGTAGTTGGAGAGGTCGGTGCAACAACCGGAGGAATGGTGGCGTCCACATTGATGGGTCCTTCACTCATTGCTTGGTGTACTTGCTGAGTGAAGCCGGATTCATCAACGTCTATCAAACCTGGAGAAGAGGATTCTGGCATGATTTCCCCTTCTTCTTCTGACTCAACTGCAATAATGAAAAGAATGAATAAAATTCTAACTTCAAAAGATAAGATGACGAAGAGGAAACAATAAAGTGAGTTTACCTCTCTCATCAACTGGAAGGTTCTGGAGGATTTCCTCTTCACGTAAAGGAGAAAGTCGGCGTTCCCGATGAGCAGCCTTCTTAATCCTCTTTGACGAACGAATATCCCCGGAAGCTTCTAAACTTTCATGACGAAATTTGGACCGTAGCTCAGTTCCTTGAGCAGGGCGAGGTTGAATTTCAGAAGGAGTAGAAGATCGGGATCGTTTTTTGTTAATAAGCGGGGCAACGTATTCTTCTTCTTCTGTTTCTTCCTCCCCCTCAGGCCATCTGACGGTCATCTTGTTGGAAGTTGATAAAGGAATATTCTGCTCTTTCATTCGAATACCTCCTGAAGGAACACTGGGCGGCTGAGGTGAAGAAGCCCGACGGGTTCGGTGAGCCACAGGAGAAGAAGGAATGTCGGCCTCTCCTCCACCTTGTGTTTCATCCTCCTCACTGGAAGTGTCAAAGTCGTCGCTTCCCTCAGAATCAATTGCTTGTTTTCCTTTGCCGGAAGACGTAGCGGGCTCCTTTCCTTTTCCAGATACAATTCTCCGAACCACAGCTTCAGATTCTAGTTCGGAAATCTTTTTCTTTGGGACAGGAGTGTTGGCAGCTAAAACCCATCGACAATAAAGAAAAGTCAAAAGAATATCGGGTTCAGCGACAGGCAAGCTAAATTGAGCTCCTGTACATCCAGCAACATTCCAAAACCAAGCTCGCACTCCATCAATGAGGCCTCCACAATTTATCAACCACTTATTGGAATTCCCAACGTACAGTTGATCATAGCCGAATTGTCGCGCAAAACGACAAGGAAAATAAGGCTCAATCCTGCAGAGATTCTTCGATCGGAAAACATTATAACCTGGTCGAATGTTCATAAGCCAATGAAAGCTACCCGTGTCGAGAGAAGTCCTGTTGGCCCCAGGTATTTCCTCATCAACGAGTGTGTCATTATATGCGCCAGAAAATCGAGGGAAACATTTGTAGAATTCCCAGCACTTGGCATTCTTGAACTGCTTCACTCGTTCGGCCCACGATCGGGAAGGATATAACCACTTACATCCTTCTAAAAGCTGTAGTAAAGGGATCTCTGGATCAGACACGTCGGGTGCTGACATCATGTCTGACCGATGGAGAACTAGCCACGTCATTAAATATGTGTAGGGTAACTCAACACTTGACAAAGGAATCTTGGTTGAAGGCTCCGCACCCACTTTTGTAAAAGTGTTGGCTAAAATACGCAAACCGCTATGAAGGGCAGCAATCATGGCGGAGAGAAGAGATAACCTACCTCCGACGGCTAATTGTACGGCGGGAAAAAGAACTTCAAGAGGAAGCGCCTCAGAAGATTGATGCGACACTACACATTTCTTTAGCCATATGGCCAGATAACCAGAAAGAAGAGTCGCAGGCTTCATTCTCTTGGTGGATTGCCATAAGAAAGTACTGAACTTGGTGCCTCTAAGAAAACCGCCCTCAGACGACTCAGTTCTATAAGACTGAGCGTTAATCTTCGTAATCAGACCATTAACTTCAGAAGGAGTCAGAATTGGTGATTCACAGACAGCTTCACCAGTCGAACTCTCGAGATTCTGAAACAAGTAGTCGGCAAACTGTTTCAAACTGACCCGAGCAGCTTTCTTACTCTTTACTTCGATCTTGGCTATCGCTATTTGGTAGTGACAAGTCAATTCCCAAAGAACATCATAAGCAGGAGAGCCAGCCTTCTTCATCGCCATGAGTCGAGGATTGTTGGGAAAATATTCTTGATAAGGAGTATTCCCCAATGGCAATCCGGATACCTTCATCATTTCATGGAGTGGAAGCCCTAACTCCCCATACTTGGTAAGAAATGCATTGGTCTCCGGAATATAAGATTCGAATAAGGCAAGGAAGTGATCTACACTTACGGGGAGACCATACATGCTGGCTCGAATCGGAACGTGTAATCCCAAGTTCTTTAACTCTTGATCCCAACGATTGAGTACGTAGTCAGTCATCCTAGCCCACCATCTGTCCTTAAGAGAGTGAACCCATCCATAACACCTGAATCTTGGAATGGGAAGTTCTCGACCAACCCGAGCAAGTCTATTCTTTACCGTATTGGCCCTGATCATCAGTTCGTTCTGGGGTCCGCTATCTGGTCCAAATATTCCCGGGTGGAGACCACGAATATTATGTCTACTAAGGGAGCCAGGAGCGCTAATATCTCTACCAATGAAACCACAATGGATGTGCTCATAGTCTTCTGTCAAGTGCCATGTCATTCTTCTCTGAACAGCCAAATTCCTTAACTGCAAAAGTGAACATTGTCGAGGGAACGGAGGAAGGAATAAAAAAGCACCTTCGTGTTCATTCAACCAGATTTCGGGGCCACGGCAAAGACTGTCTGGATCTTCTACCGAATCTCCGAACAAATAATCAGGCTTCTTTAATGGTTTAGTAGAATCTAGAATTGGAGTTAAGGGTGAGTCGGTCAACAAGGCACGCAGTGTGCGACGACTTCCTTCATGGATTAATTCTGGAATGCTGTCATCACGATCCTCATTAAACTGGCGAGCTTCTCTAACCAGGAACTCACCGTTGAAAGAGGCATGAAGGGTACCGCTTTGTCCAGGGTCTTCTCTATTAGAGAAGGCTACAGAAGGGAAAGGAACTGCAAGAAGAAAATTTGAAGACAGGGTTAACAAGACCAAAACCCCCGCGCTAAGTGACCGCGGCATTTGTTGATACCGTGTATTACCGCGGCAGCATATACTGCCGCGTTCAACCGCGGCAGTACGAGCTGCCGCGGTAACTAACGATAACCCTGGGTTCGAAAAGAACAAGGTTTTGAGCCAAGTTCATAGTTTTGGCTGTGGTACTTATCTTGATTTAACAAGATATGTACTTGGCAGTGTCAATCCCCTCGATGGGGGATGTCAACTCTTCCCGAATGCCTCTCAATGGAGACAAACGAGGCGGTATGTACAAAATCAACGGTTTCAGATAAAGAGAAGTTGAAGAAACTCACCCCCAAAGGAAGGAACAGCAGCCTCAACCTCCTCAGGTGCTGATGCCGTCGATTTCCCCTTCGAACCACGGGTTTTCTTGGGTGACATAGTGAAAACAACCTAAAAGCAAGGACCAATTAGGGTTTTCGTGGAATCCCAAGCAAAAGAACGAAATCAAACCTTAAAATATGACCCATAGGTACGGTTCTTACCTGAGGTTGAATGAAAACAAGTTTGATCAAAGGAATTTCGGAATCAAAGAGAACCCAAAACCCTAGATTTCAAAACCCTAGATCCGTTCAAAATGAAAATAGCCCAAGGATGAAGACGTGAGGAGAGGAAAAGTCAGAAAAATCTCTTTATAGGGTTTTGGAAGAAGTTTCGAACTCAAAACAGCGGGTAAAATGACCCGAGATGGCCCAAATCGACCTTATAAAACCGACTGGACGAAACGTTGCGCGGCACTACGTGCTGTCGCGCTCAAGCGCGGTACTACGTGCTGTCGCGCTCAAGCGCGGTACTATGTGCTGTCGCGTTCGGAGCGGCAATATTGACTGTCGCGGCACTATCGCGCAGGGGCACTGTGCATACATGATGATCCCTGGAGCATTTGAACACATACATCTCTCATGTTTTAATTCAAGACTTCGACAACGGCTACGCGATAAACGCAACACCGGGGAAATCTTAGCTATTCTACAAAGCGCTGAATAGACTAGAAGATGGAGAAGTCAAGAATTGAAGCCATTCACAAACCATTCTACGCAACTTCCTCAACAAAGCACGGAAGAAATTGCAAGAAAAACTTATCATATCCAAAGTGTCACAGACTCCTCTCTGAAAATGCTGAGTCTGAGATACTTTGGAGGGGGTATCTGTAGGCGTCAAAAAATGCTTACGGGCATCCAAATACCACTCAAAGCAGAGAGAAGAAAATGAATACAGATCTCTCAATCAGAGGAAACAACTCAACAATGAAGCTCATGGTGTCGCGGCTAAGGCGCGGCAGCCATTGGCGCCGCGGCTAAGGCGCGGCAACTATTGACGTCGCGGCTAAGGCGCGACAGCCTGTGGTGCCGCGGCTAAAGCGCGGCAGCCTATGGTGTCGCGGCTACTGAAGAGGGTTGCCGTGGCAGTTATGAGGCAGTTATGCGATAATTTTTGAAGTCTACGTGGCGATATATCAGAAACAGAACGTGTGCTGACGTGGACAAGCAGTTAAACCACGAAGAAAGTGGTTAAAGGTCGTGGGAGAACGGTTTCAGGCACGATAAAAACGTGTTTGTAACCGTCTCTTTGGCCGCGGCAGTCTATACTGCCGCGCCAACAGCCGCGACAGGGTTGGCTGCCGCGGTCAAAGGGAGGACACTTGATCAGTTATTTTTGCCCCATTTTCGCTGTGGTGCACTTCTACCCCTATAAATACCCCCCTATGCACGAAATACAGGGGAGAGCAGACTTGAGCTTTTGGAGATTTTTGAGGAAGAAAGAAAGAATTTTCACCCTTTGACAAGCATCATTCGGTGATTCCTAGAGATCTAGCTCAGACTTGATCTTTGGAAGAGTGAATATCTTACATCGATAAGATACTTACTTCAAATCCCTACTTCGATAAACGAAGGAAGGATCTCAATACAACCTCACGATCTTCGAATCGGTGGTCAACGAGTTAAAGCACTCCCGGCACAGGCAAAGTCCCACAAAGCAGTTTTCGATAAACGAACTCTGTGTTATTTTCTTCAAGAGTTGTAATTTTTCTTATTTTCATTGTAATTTCTCTGTAATCGAAAGAAGATTAATGGAATCTACAATGGAATCAACTTTTGCTGAAAACAGGGGTGGTTCGATGGCGCCTCTTACAGGGGGTGATCAAACTCATTCTCCTCAAGGTCCTTCGAATGAAGATGATGATGAGAGAATGAAAGAGCTTAAAAACAAAGTCAATACTTTGATGACGGTTCAAGAGGTAAAGAAGACGGGTATTCCATGTCCTTATCCAAGAGAATGGGATTCAATTCCATACCCGACAAAATTCCATCTGATCAACTTCACACCGTTTAAAGGAAAGAGCTCGCCTATTCAGCACTTGATTTATTTCAAGTCTCATTTGGGCATGATATCTGGAAACGAGGCTTTAATGGTCCGGTCATTCGTTGGCACCCTTCGTGGACCCGCCTTCGATTGGTATCGACGCCTCAAACCAGGGAGCATCAACTGCTGGGATGACATGGAAAATTTGTTCCTCAGCAACTTCTTCGATGATGATACCGAAGTGTCAATCGGAACCCTTTTGGATGAAAAGCAAAATGACGGAGAGTCGGTCGATAATTTTATCAAACGCTTCCGTAACAAGGCAATGAATTGCAGAGATCCTGTCACAGAGGAATTCATCTTGCAGACATGCCACAACAATCTTTCCATCGATGTCCTGGAAGTCCTGGGGGTCGTACCATCCAAAACTTGGAAGGATTTGAAAATACGCGGTGAACAAGCTGAATATTTTCTTAAAAGGAAGAAAACTGAGAGGAGCCAACCGACGACGTCTGCAATCACTGGGAATGCGACTCTCGACACGAGGTTCCAAAAGGAGTATTCCTTCGAAGATGATGAAGCTCCAACCATTTTGAAATACCTCCTGGCCAACGACAAAATCGAGCTGCCACCTATTAAAGATCAAGAGGGTGCTCAGATGGTTACGGATCCAAACTACTGCGCATACCACAGAAGGGTTCTTCATCCCACTAATATTTGCTTCGGACTCAAAAATAAGATCCAAGCCTTAATTGACTCCGGCGTCATAATGGCAAAACAAGCCAAATGAGGACGCATCTAACTCCATTGGGTACACGAGTATAAACTGTTTTCCCTCACTCCAAAGAGTATACGAGTATAAACTGCTTCTCAATCATCCGATTAAATACAACCCGGCCTCACAAAGGAAGCTGGGGGTGGATGATTTATGTAACGGGAAGTTCCTAGAGAATCTTATATTCTTAAGGATAACCCGAACATGCAACTAATGATAACGTATTTCTCGTTATACCCAGTTTTGCAAAGAAAGCTGGGGATCGATAATTCATGTAACGGGAAGTTCCCGGAAGGATGTTAAACATAATATTCTTAGGGATAACCCGATAAACGTTAAAACCCTATCTCTGCGTTTTTTAGAATATTCTTTTATTGAGATGAGATTCAATGACTTCATCAAGTCGATCTTCCCTCACAAAAATCTAAAATCATTCATCTGTTGCTCAATTGGTTTCAATCGTCGGGATCAATTTTACCAATTCCCACTGTGACTTTCCAAATACTTTGTCATTGAAATTACGAAGTGCTTGACGATTCACAGTCCCCCACTATAAAATCCCTCACCGATCAAATCAACTGACGATGGGTCCACCAAAATACTTTATGGTTAAATCCACCTAGACTCCTCTCTTGGTCAAACCTTTAAACAGTTAGGACCATAAACAAAATCCCCTCTCGATTCGTTCCATGAACGAGAGGTCCACAAATTGAGTGATCAAACCTTTAAACAGTTAGGATCATCTCAAAATCCTCTCTTGATCAAACCTTTAAACAGTTAGGACCACAACCAAAATCCCCTCTCGATTCGTTCCATGAACGAGAGGTCCACAAATTGAACGATCAAACCTTTAAACAGTTAGGATCGTCTAAAACCATCACATGGTCAAACCTTTAAACAGTTAGGACCACAAACAAAATCCCCTCTCGATTCGTTCCATGAACGAGAGGTCTACAAATTGAGTGATCAAACCTTTAAACAGTTAGGATCATCTCAAAACCTCCACTTGGTCAAACCTTCCTACAGTTAGGACCACAAAGCTAAAATCCCCTCTCGATTCCTTCCATGAACGAGAGGTCCACAAATGGAATGATCAAACCTTTAAACAGTTAGGATCATCTCAACCCCTACTTGGTCAAACCTTACTACAGTTAGGACCACAACCAAATCTCCTTTCGATTCATTTTGCGAACGAAAGGTCAACTTTTGAATTGGATAATCAAACCTTATGACAGTTAGGATTATTCAAACCAATCCAGATTCTCTAGGTGGAGATCCCACTTCGAGTTTCCTTTGTACCAGGAGATAGAATATAAAATTCTTCCTATCCGATTCTGGGTTTATCTCTCCCAACAAACAAGAGACCAGGAGATAGAATATAAACTTCTTCCTCTCCGATTCCGGGTTCATCTCTACCAACAAAAAAGAGACCTGAATACTCCAATAGGTACACGAGTCTAAACTGTTTTCCTATCCTCAACAGGTAGTTTCTGGAGAATATCACTCAAAATATTCTTAAGAATAACCTGAATACTACAATAGGTATACGAGTATAAACTATTTCCTTAATTTTAACAGGTAGTTTCTGGAGAATATCACTCAAAATATTCTTAAGAATAACCTGAATACTCCAATAGGTACACGAGTATAAACTGTTTCCCTACTATTAATAGGAAGTTTCTAGAGAATATTACTCAGAATATTCTTAAGGATAACCTGACAATCCGTGTTCTCATGAAGACCGATACAATGTGATGATAAAAGCTGAATCCACCAGTACAAGTTCCGGCTTCAATTCAAGATTTCGATAACGGTCAAGCGATAAACGTGACACCGGGAGAACATTAGCTATTCTACAAAGAACTGAATAGGCTAAAGAAAGAAGAGATCAAGAGTTGAAGTCATTTACACGATCTACTCAACCAAGTATTGAAAGGATCGTAAGTAAAATCCATCTTATCCAAAGTATCCCAGAACTCCTCTATAAAAGAATGAGTATGGAATACTTTGGAGGGGGTATCTGTAGGCGTCAAAAAATGCTGAAAGGTATCCAAACACAGATCAAAAGGAAGTCATCCAAAATATCAAGAAAGAACACAAGTGTGGACTGTCTCGCCGCGCGAGACAGACTTTACTGTCTCGCACGTGCGAGACAGTGTTTACTGTCTCGCCTGTGCGAGACAGTCTTTTATTGTCTCGCCCACGCGAGACAGTCTTTACTGTCTCGCCCACGCGAGACAGTATTTACTGTCTCGCCCGCGCGAGACAGTATTTACTGTCTCGCCATGCGAGACAGCATTTACTGTCTCGCAGGCGAGACAGTTATCAGAAGGTCAAAACCGCTTTGTGAAACTGCCGACACGTGGCCACTAACTGTTCAAGAACGTGGGGAACGTCGTGGGCGAGAATCACGTTGATAACTGCCAGAATAACGGAGTTTCAAAACGTGAGAAGGCAGTTACAAGAAACTGTCAGGCAGTTAAAGATTTCCGAGACACTGTTTTACTGTCTCGCCGGGCGAGACAGCAAATTTGCTGTCTCGCTGGGCGAGACAGCAAACACTGTCTCGACCAGCGAGACAGCAAACACTGTCTCGGAAGACAGTTTTCTTCTCGGGGCTATAAATACCCCCTGAGATCATTTTTTTGAAGAGGAGGTTGGCACAAGTACGATCCAAGGCTGACCAGAGAGCATTCCAGAGCAGAAAGAGCAGAGATTTCAGTTCCTGGAGTGATTCCTTGACATTCGAGCTTAGACTTGATTTCAAGAAGAACGACTATCTTACTCCGATAAGATATCGTTTCATATTCTCACTTCGATAACGAAGGAAGAATCATAAGCCCCTCACGATTCAATCAGAATCTGTGATTCGGTGGTCAACGAGCTAAAGCGTTCCCGGCACAGGCAAAGGTCCCACAAAAACAGTGATCCAAACAACGATCCTGCGTTTATTTTCTCAAGAGTTGTAATCTTCAATTTTGTTGTGTAAAAGAGTCTTATAAAAAGGCTGTTTTCTTTGAATTTATTGTAATCGACCGAAGATATAATGAATTCGACAACAAGATCAACTTTTGACGAAAACATATGTATGCTAACATTATCTATATAATTTTAGTCTAGAAGCTAAGGTTTGAATTGTGATATATATAATTTGTACATTAGTACGTAATACGGATTACTTCAATTAATTAGTCTAGGTATACGATTCGCCGAGCTAGGCGTTTACACTTGTTAATCCCTTATTTAATTTGTATTGTTTAATCGCTAGTGCTAAGTAATTATGACCCTAATAGAAATCATTCCTGGTCATGATATGGAAAGTTCCTAGCATCGGTCGTTATATGATTAATTATGTTATTGCCTTACTTTGATCAAGTCTTTAACAGCTAATTAATTATCTCAAGCCATTCTTAATTCACTTCATTGTAAACGGCCATGTGAACTTAAGAAACTAAAATGTATTATGTTACATAAGTTAAACCTTTGCGTCTATAAATTGAGTCCCTAGTCTCATCCTTAATCTTCACCACTATCAACTAAAAATTTGTGGACCAAAAGTTTCTTGTTATATTTACATTATTGAAATGGGAGGAGGAGGAGGTGGCGGCGGCGGCGGCGGTGGAGGAGGAGGAGGTGGTGGTGGCGGTGGTGGAGGAAGTTGCGGTGGTGGAGGTGGTGGTGGTGGACGAAAAGTTGTCTTTTCATGTAATGGACGTGTATGCTTCTCATGTAATGTACTTGAAATAAAGTTGTCTTTTTATTGTTGAAAATATATTTCATTTTGTCTTTTTTTTTCCTTTAATTTCAATATATATATGTTGCAAAGAAAATAATGACCTAACATCTTGTGTTTTTAGATAAAGACAAGTTATATTTTGTGTGTGCGCGTGTCTGAAATAAATAAAGGTTGAAGTGCTTGTTACTGTTTTCGCTTATTTGCTATCATATGTTTTGTGATATTTCAGTGTGTGTTTGATATTTAAAATGTCGTAAGATGGGTGGAATATATATCCCCTACTTGAAATAAAGTTGTGTTTTTATTGTTGAATACATATTTCGTTTTTATATATTTGGTTATGTTTTTTCACCTCTCAGTATTTACTAATTATTGTTATTAAGAAATTAAAAGGCCAATGATTTTGGGTCATTTTAAATTCATCTCCCTAATTAACCACCATCTGAGCACGGAGAGTAGTACACTTTTGCGTTCATTGTATATTTAAAATCAGCAATTTAATAAAAACGGAAGAATAGTTAGGCAAATCTCACCGAAATTCAAAATCTTTTCGTAAAACTTTGAAATCAATCAATACAGTAATAAGGTAAGCAATTATTAAAAGACTTCAGACGCGATTTTTCTCTCGAACCTTCGCATTAATGACGAACGTCGTGACATATACAAAGCTTTTTTGTAAAACGCCTTGGGATATTAAATGTGCAATTTGAGTTTACGGATCATCCTGTGTCAGGACCTGATGAACAGCCCTGTCAATTGCGCCAAAAAACCTCTAAAGCTTGAAGACTGATGGCTTGAGAAGCTGAGGACTGATACGCAAAGTGGACTGAGGAGTTAGGGCTGATATGCAAAGACTTTAAGTACAGGGTCCTTGTTATAAATGTTTCAGTTTTAGTTACAAACTGTTTTTAACTGATTCCTGCTTTTCTGTTAAGTTTGTTGTGCACGTTTACTGTTGGTGACATGTTCTGAAGTCTAGAATCAGTTTGTATAAATGGGGAATTGTAAAATCAAGGGGAACAGGATATGAATGAAATCAAGTTTTCTTTCTCTCATTTCTTAATCCCTGTCTACAATTTCTCTCAATTCTTCTCAACTATCTTCTACAACTCTTCCTCAATCTTCTCTCAGCTTCAATCATGGCCAGCAACAGAGGCAAAGGAATCAACAGAGGGTCCAGTTCCTCACATCCTGCTAATAATTATGAATCAAATAAAATCTGAATATTTAGCTTCTGAAGGCAGCACTAGTGATAACCAGCATGGATGAGAATGCGAACATGAACTGCAAGCATTTGAGTCTAGATTTTTTTCCATGAAACATCCTAAACCACATATCAGTACTAAATAAGAACATGATTTTTTCCATTTTAATCTTGCAAAGTTGTGAGCCAATGCGAAAATGATCTCTTCGCGAACCTTCGAACCAAGGCACTAAGGTAAGTAGGAGGTCGAAAACACTATAAAGGTGAGTTTTCACTTGAAGCTCCACATTTATAACAAACATCATGACATAAAACTTTCTTCAGAACCTTCACATTTGCAACATCAGGCATTTTTAAAAATCAAACACTGACAGGTACTATCCATTAAAACATATGGTTAGTTAAAAACATCCCCATAAAGTTCAATTTTTTTGTTCACATCGTAACTTTGAAATGAACGCATTTACTCAAAAAACACTTTAAACGTGAATCTCTCTCGAACCTTCGCATTGCATAAAGCTTTGTCTGGAAATTTCAAATAAAAACACAATGGTTATCAAGATAAACACAATTCGATCAAATCATTAACAAGACACTTCACATCTCATCAAATCCGAAAATGTAGTCAACCATCACAATTCCCCTATATATCTTCTTTTCTTTGCCAATGCAGATATCTCAATCTTAGTTTTCTATACTTGTCCTATAACATCCATGCCTAAGTTTGGCTCTCTCTTCTTTGTTGATGTTTACAAGAGTTCGCATTCTCTGTAAACAGAAGATCGAGATGAAGATCGACCTGAAGGAGACTGTCAACCAAATTACGGTCAGAAAAGATCAAATATGGAAGAAGACTTGAAGGGTGTTGTAAGTTGTATGAGAGACTAAATACATGTAATATGTTTTTTTTTGTTACAGAAAATGTGTGACGCATGAAAGAAGCCCGTTGTTATATATTTCTCTGAAGTGTATTTGAGATTCATGTACGTACCCAAATATTTGATGTGTACTTGTTCTTTACTTTGCTAGTACGTCGAAGATTTTATTATGTATTCCCAAAAAAAACAAATTTCATTCTGTTGTTTTTCCTCAGTCAGGTTGGAGGAGTTGTCTAAAGTTCGATACTGTGGCCTACAGTAAGGAGCGATACCAACAGAAATTTCATCTTAGAGCCAATTCGAGCTCTCCAATCAATATATATCTCAGTACTTCCAATGGATTACACAAATAAATCAGAGCAAGGGAATTCAAAGAATAACAACACTGTCTCTTTCGCTCCTCAGAGTGCAAATACATAGTCTTTATAAACGCATTTTCTGCCTACGAGTCATAGGCTGAATACTACAGATTCGCACTTCCACCGTTACAAGCCACAAACCACTAAAACATTCTTACATAAAAAAGAATAGAACAAACGCTCGACGAAAAAACAAGACAGAAGAAGATTGAAAAAAGAATCACCAATGCCGTCGGTTAGCAGTAGAGTCAATGGCATCAAAATTCATCAGACTGGTCAGTAGATGTACAAATCTGCATACTGTATCCTATACCGATATAGAAGAAAGATCTTCGTACACGGTTCCAATCTCAGGCCTCTCTGGCGCTGATCTTATACACCTGAGAGCAACTTGTAGCATAGCTTCCAGAATCTTTGTAGATTCTTCAGAATTACCCGTTTCTTGAACACGCTTATCAAAGCACTCGTAAGCGCGATTCTCGCTCGCCAATAGTCTCACCCAATCAGTTAAATCTACTACTCCAGGATTCCCCGATACAATCTCTCCAGCATTTTTTCCAGTCAAGATTTCAAGTAAAATTACACCAAAAGCATATACATCGCTCTTTAGAGAAGGGCAGGGCTTAATTGTGTTCGCAAATTCCGGAGGGCGATATCCAAGAGCACCGGCATTCAGAACTTGGTCAGCCATTCCTGCTGGATTCATTATTCTGTGAAGACTGTAATCAGTGAGAAGGGTATTTATGTCTGTAGACTGGATTATGATGTTTGAGGATTTGAGATTTCCGTGGGGTATCGCTCTCTCGTTGTGCAAGTAGTTCAGGCAGGAAGCGACATTTACAGCTATAGCAAGTCTCTGGCTCAGGGATAATGGTTGAAGCCCTCTTTGTTCAAACTCTGTAAACAGACAAAAACAAGAATTATGGTCACGTGCGGATTTGGTGTAGCAGAGGCATGAGATGAAATTTAATCCCATGTTGGAAAAACAGCTAGATGTACATGGCTAATTATGTTTGGATCATAACTCAAATAGGGCAAATGTTTTTTTGTCAGTTTTGATCCATCTCGACGGAAGCTCATCATGTATCGTTGTGACCCAACACGAGCTGATGTTAACTTACACTATAACAAGTAACATTTAGAAGGGATTCTAAAGGTAGATGACAGAGAAGAGCACCAGGAGTTGGTAAAATTGAACATATAAGTCAATAATAAAATAATGGAAGTGTCCAAAACTTTCTTAACATGAATTTTATTCCACAAGGGAAAATTAACCAAGGAACAATGAAATCAATCCTTCTAGCATGTGAAACGGCCCATTTCACAGTAACATTGCTGGCAAGACCTTGATTGACAAAGGATCCTTGGTCCGTAATTGACACCATTTTGATTGGAAACGTTGGATAACGATGATTGGTTTTAAAATTATATATTTCGTTAGAGAACAACTATAAATCATCCCCTAATATGCGTTACAGATGGAGAGATTGTATTTAGTGATTTCTGCATGCATGTAGAATGGCCTACTTGCAAAATATTACTCTTTATTCCTACCTTCACAATGACTAGATGATCAATAAAAAGATCAGAAGATAAATTGGGTGTAAATGAAAATGTAAGATAGCACTGAAGTTCAAAGAAGAATTAGAAAGATTCTTCCGAGTAACTAAGCAAGAGAAAAAGATAAAAAAAAGAAGTTAGCAAGAAATGATAGAGTGGCAGATGGTGTTGTCACATATAATGAAGCTAGGTGTATGCGTACTATGGAAAGTAGCTCAGACTCATAAGAAAGTTTAGGAGGAAATACTTGAGAGCATGGTATAATTTACAGAATAGAGTAAAAGTTCTGATGATCTAGATAGGATAACTGCCTGTGATATGTTGTCCATATCTGGCATTTTACCCTAACATATAGCGAATCATAAACAAAGTCCTAGAATGTAACATTAGAACTATGTAGCAAACAAATATTTCAGGTCTGAAAATCTATATAAAAAATTTGAACTTTTCTGTCCTTAATTACACTATCCATGAGACTATGAGTACAATGGATCCGTACATAAAAAATTGTTAGCTATTCCGACAATGTGGCGTTCACATAAATCATGGTAATATGAGGTACCTAACAACTATTTGAAACATAGATTTAAGCCATGATGAAGTAATACATGCTCTAAGATAAAAGAACAAATCAAAGCATAACCAACAAAACAGAAAGAGAGAAGCAATCCATACCACAGAGGTGTGCCGTCAAAGATGCTGCACCAATATAATAATCATATATGATAAGTCTCTCGTGTTCTTTTGGACCCCAATAAAAACCCCTCAGAGATACAATATTGGGATGCCTAATAGTCGCAAGTTTTTTTGCTTCCCTAGAGAATTCTTTCTTACTCTTTGAAATGCCTTCTCTTAGCCATTTCACAGTGATTATATGTCCACTGGCTAATGTTGCCTTATACGAAGTCCCATGACAACTTCTCCCAATAATTTCTGCAGGTGCACGAGAAAGTTCCTCTGCTGAAAATAGGATTGTATTGTCAAATAGATGCAAGTCACCTGCTAGTCTATCAGGAGAACATACATTGAGCACCGAAGGATTCTCAGATGAAGTAGGATCATTAGGAGGCATCATAAGAGACATTGAGGAATTTCCTTTAACTTTTGGTGGTGACCCATGAACGTCAGGTTCTTTAGATTCTCTCGAAATTGGCAAAGAAGCTGACCCTGATGGAAGCAAATGATCTTGAGAAAAACTTGTATTCAAAGCAGGTGCCTTTGCATTTTTTCGTCTACCAAAAACGTTAGTGCCCGTAATTTGTTGTTGCTCAGTAGCATCGGCTTTGTGAGAAACCCTACGGTAAATAAGAATCGCCACAAGAACAAGGATCGCAATTGTGACAACACCCGCGATAAGACTATACATAATTATCCTTCTCATTCGATGACTATGCTTCTCGTTATCAAGATCAGGATTATTTGAAGGAGGTGAATTAGGGATAACCAGCAAGTTATTCCCTGGATGAAATGATGAAGTAGGAAATTTCAGCAAATTGTCAGGTACAGTGCCAGAAAGGTCATTGTATGAGACATTGAATTCCAGAAGGCCATCAGGAAAATTGTCAGGTATGCTGCCTTCGAAGTGGTTATTGGACAAGTCAATGTATAGCAAGCTATGGATCGAGCCAATTTCTTTTGGGATCTTTCCTGAGATATTGTTCCTTCCGATATTAAACAATTTTAACTCAGTCATCGCACCGACGTTTTCGGGCAATGAACCGTTCAATGAGTTATTTGAAAGATCAAGAGAAGCCAGACTGAGACCTTGGCTGTGAAGTGAAGGGATATCTGAGGACATGGAGGCCGCTGAATTTGGAAATGGGATGTGTCCACTAAAGCTATTTCCTGAAAGATTCAGATCCGTCAATCTCAATGATGTAAATAGAGTAGAAGGTAATATCCCATATAGTTGGTTGAGACTAAGATCAATGACATTTATCTCAGGATATGTCCCAATTACTGGAGGAAGTTCTCCAGATAGCAAGTTATTTGAAGCCTTAAAAGCCATCAGCCTCAGAAACTGAGATGTTTCATTCGGCAATGTTCCTGTCAATTTGTTTGAACTTAGATTGATAACTTCCACATAATTTCCCCAATTTCTAACATCTGAAAGATTCCCAGATAGCATGTTATTGCTAAAATCAACAGTGGCACAACTTCCAACTCTGGCAGGCAAAGAACCTGTCAGTTTGTTGGTGGAAAGATTGAGAGTCTTCAGAGAAGAGGAGGTTATGATCTTGATAGGACCTGCATTAAGTAAATCAACTTGAGATAACCTTGAAATAAGAGTTGCATGATATTACGTAGGAAAGAATTGCATGGTGAACTTCCAGATATCAAATATTGATAAATAGTCCAATTCTGTTTCTAAAATGTCTTGAAAAAGAGATGCTCAGCTGAACCAATTTTAATACGAATTTATTGTACATAGTATTGATATCAATACAACATTATGAAATTAAAAGAAGGGAATGCCAACAGCTTACGTAAATTTAAGTAATCGTCTCTTACTGAAGGATAAATTTCTATGCACAACTGTGCTGCCAATGTGGGATAGATGTAGAAGTAATATATAAAATGATATTTGTCGTAATCGCATTAAAGTTATTATAACAAAATCATGCAACGGTGACACAGCAAAAGTAAAATTTAAGTAGGCTAGAAATGAGAAAGACAGATATAAACAAAGTGTGCTAGTATAGAAAACTTTATCCTTGCACGTAAGCTTTTTGAAAAATATAAGAATCTGGAAGGGTTAAGGCTATGTCACCAGTCTGTAGAAAAACTAGCCGAGGCTCAGGTAAGGAGGCAGAAAAGTGAATTAATTGACAATTTCTTGGAGATGCCTACGGCAACAATAGAGCAAAGCAATAAGAATCATAGTTTTAAAATATTATTTTTTTTTAAAAGAAAGGAATTCTATAATGAGCTTAGGTTTAGATGGTTTGTCTTGATCCTGATTGAAAACAATCCAAAATGGTGTCAAGTATCATACCACAGGTCATCATTAAAAAGACCCCCCCCCCCCCCCCCCCCCCCCGCCTATTTCTTTCTAACATGACGAAGGAACTGATATTATATGTATTAGTGGTTTTAGACAAGACAAGATTGCTACTAAAGCTAGTTAACTTCACAAATGTAGGTGTCAGTATGAAAATCATCGACTTTGCAATTATTTAATAGAGTTGTGTACTATGAAATATGAATACTAGTCCACAAATGTAGGTGTCAGTATGTGCAGATACTTAATCAACCAGAAATAGCTTCAGGTGCAGGGCTTATATTTCAAGTAAACATTCTAGAGATTCAAAGAGAAGACTCTGACCTACAGCAGGCATCTTTTTTTGTAAAATTCTTATTCCACGAAACCAAACCAAAATCAGGAGAGTCTCCTTAAAGAACAATATCAAACATACTGAGGATGTTGTAGAAGGGATTAAAACAAACTGAAGAAAGTTTCTGTCAACCAGGCCAGCGAGCATGTGTTTGCTCATACAATGTGAGATATTCTATACCTAGTTTTAGGATCTATCAAAGGGCATTTTCCCTATTCAATCAATTAGCAAGTTCAGACACAACCTCCTCATATGCATCTCTCCATCCCAAGACAAAACTTTAATTGGTAGTAAACCACAAGGAGAGTGACAAGGATCAATAATGCTATTGATTCTTCCCACTTAAATTTTGTATGTAGCCTATGAGGTTCAAGTTTCCGGGGGCATTTACAACCAAACTTAGTCATACTATGGTATTACTAATCTACCAAATTATATATCTCGATGAATATATATACATATATAGATTGAACAGAACATAACTGACAGAACTCAAGTTGGATTACATTACCTGTAAGTTGATTGCAGCTCAGGTCTAGTTCAGCCAAGACCAATGAACTCTCCTTAAACAATGCCTCAGGCAAAGAGCCAGAAAGCTGGTTATTTTCCAATCTTAGAACTTGAAGAGAAAACATAAAATTGAAGGATGGAACATTTCCACTAAGTTGATTAAAGCCGGCATCAAACACCTCCAAACTGTCAAAAACCGGAGCTGGATCTTTAGCGAATAGGTTGCCAGACAATTTATTGTGGCTGATATTTAAGTACTGCAACGAATCAATAATACTCGAATTGTCAGAAAGTGACTCAATAGAGCCAGATAACTGGTTCTGGCTGAGATCAACATAGACCACGCTCGGCAATTCACTAAGTATACCATCAAGGTCACCAGAAAGACTGTTGCTTCCCAAATCTAAGTACTTCAGCTTCTTCAAATTGCCAAACCCAGAAGGAACCGGACCTCTGAAATTATTTGAAGACAGATTCAAAGACACCAAATTTCCAATTTTAGTCAAATCATCAGGTATCGACCCGTCAAATGAGTTACCCGAGAGATCGAGAAACTGCAACGAACCAATAAGCGCAACTTCAGGAGATAACTTCCCATTGAAATGGTTATTTGACACTGACAAATTCTGAAGCATCTGCATTTTGGCAAGAGCAGCAAAATTGATGGTTCCAACCAATCCCATATCATTCAAATTGATGGAAGACACTCGGTTAACATTACACTGAACCCCATTCCATTTTACAGGACACCCATCAGAATCCTGCAGGTTAGCTTGATCCCATGAATCCATAATGCTGCCTGAAGGATCTTTTTGGATCCCTTTCTTGAATTCCAAGAGAGCATCTATATCTGAACTTGCCGCTGCAAGGCCTAGCCATAGGATAACTAACAAGATACTGAGCTGCATTCCCTCTTTAATAAAATAAACAACCAAACTGCAAATACATAAAATAACAGAACTTCAGACGGAGCTAAAAATCCAACCTTTATGCACTCTACACTGTAAATGCTGATTTTGAGAGAAACCCAGATACAATGTACCTAAGAAAGAGAAGCTAGCAAACAGTCCTCAACAACCCAATAAAATGAGATTTTGCACTTGACCCAGAAAAATTCAAGTCAACCCCAATTCACAGCAGTAAAGCATTAGCATAATGACGCGAGAAAGAGGCCAAACCAATGGAATTGAAATCTGAACAGACCCGGACGGAATTGAGACCAGAAATCACTCCCAAAAATACCCAAATTGGGACTGTGAAGGACACAGCATTGGCAGTGAGAGGACAGAGAGGGGGTGGGAGGAAAAAAGAACAGATCTTGGATGAGAGAGAGAGAGAGAGAGCAAAGTGGGAAAGGGAGGAGAAAGGTGGAGGACGAAAAGGATTGGTTCCTTTTGGGAGATGGACAGCTGGGTTCTTTTTATTCGGGGGTAACAGCTTACATTCCCTCTTCTTCTGCTCCTCTCCCTCTCTCTCTCTCTCTCTCTCTATTTTTTCTTTTGGAGTGGGAGGAACAGAGAAAGGATCCAAAGGATGAAGAAGGTCCGATCTCTTTCTCTCTCTCTCTAGTGAGGAATTGATGAGAGAGAGTAGAGAACGAAGAAAGAGAAATGAAGTGGGGATTCTTTTATTTCTCCTCTCTCTCTCTCTGATTCCCTCTCTGGCGATATTCAGAGAGACAGCTACAAGAGTGTCGTCTCCGTAGGGCCCCCAAAGTCATCTACCAAAATAATAAGTTGTAGTAGGATACTACAAATTTATTCCTTTTTTTTTTGGAAGTGGGTCAACTATTCCCTTATTATTAACATGATTATTTTCCTAAAATGTTTTAAGGGGATTTATGTAAATTTAAAGTCTTTTAGGATGGCATCCGAGCAATCTGTAGTATCAGCGAGAAATTTTGGATCAGAAGAGGTTTGGAGGCGCATGAGTCGTTTTGGGTGCTGCGCGGTCGACCGCGGCGCAAGGTCGGTCGACCGCGAACGTGCACAAGCCAGAGTAGGAGTCTGGATTTGGCGCGGTCGACCGCGAGACCTTGTTGGCGAATTTGGTCTCTGTCGCTGGATCGCGGTCGGCCGCGAACGTTGGGCGGTCGACCGCCAATCGGGTGAGGGTCTGTTTTGTGTTTCCTGTTCTTATTGGGTTTGGTGTTTGCTATAAATACCAACATACGAATTAGGGTTTCTTTGGCTTTGTTTGGAGATTGGGTTGGGATATTAGGAGTACAGAAAAAGGAGAGTTTTTCTGAGCAATTGTTTGAGGGTTTATTTGGAGAGATTAAGAGATTTGATGGTGAGATTAGTTGATTGGTTTGAACGTTTTGTAATCCCAGCTTGTACTCTTCTTCTCTATTAGTGAAAACTCAATCCCCTTCTTACCCCGTGGACGTAGGCAATTTGCCGAACCACGTAAAACTATTGTTTTAGGGTATATAGAAAAATACTCTGTTAAGGTTAAACAAATACTTTTTTTTTTAAAAAGTTGCATTTACCATTATTCCATTTTCGATGGCAAAAAAAACATATTTTGGGAGGGGTACATCAAATAAGAAAGATTTTCAGGATGTCATATCTAAGAAAATCTTTTCGTTGATTACAATAAGTTTTTTTTTCATAATTGTCCTCATTATTATACAATCTTTCAATGATGCTAATCACACACTCACGTTATATGATGGCATATGCAAGATACAAAAAAAAAAAACCAATTTATGATTAAATTTCTGGTAACTGATCTCACCTCTTTTTTAGTACCTAATCGTAGCGTATGCATACTAACCATGACAAATAATATATCAACCACTCCCTACTATATGATGGTAAAGTTGCGCTTGCACAGCTCTCAGAGTTTCTAATCATGGTTATTAATGAGTAAATAAACCAAATTTATGTAGATCCAAGCATTTGGTTTAAGAAACGAAGGTTAAAAAACAAAGCAGAGCAAGCATGTTAACTTGAATCGTAAGGATTATGATTATGATTTGGTCCTTGCGATCATTATTATTTTCTTATTGGCGCTGATACCCAAGTAATTGTTTACTACTTAATCACTGCGCATGGTAACTTGTACGCTGTTGAGCTCCCAAAGAGACGGACTCACCCTAAAATTTTTTACAAATGCAGTCCGTATTTGGCTTTATAATAATAAATGGTTCGAGGAGAAGGACCCATATTATTATTTTTTTAGCTAATTTAGCAACTTACATAACTTCCTCAAGAATGAGCATTTAAGTCCATCCAAAACAAAATAACAAATAATAACATTGCTTTCTTTGTGGAGAAGTTGGTACAAGATAACATCACACCAACCTTTAGAGAGAGAATCTTTAGCTTCTGATGCTTTGCTCAGTCAACTACCACAAATATGTCCTCTGCCGGGGAAATTTGCAAAATAGTCCTTTTTTGCTAATTATTTAGTAAAATAGACTGTTTTGCTAAATAATTAGCAAAATAGACTTCCTTTTGGCCAACAGGCAAAAAAGAGGTCTATTTTGCAAAACAGCTCAGAAAACATACGGGACTAGTAATCCCGTATGTTTTAATCACGGAATAGTGAACTTAGAAAATTTCACAAAACATTAAGATGAACTCAGAAAACGTACGGGACTACTAGTCCCGTATGTTTTCTGAGTCACTAATCCGTGATTAAGTTGGCTCTAAACATACGAGACTACTAGTCCCGTATGTTTTCTGAGTCTTGTTTTTTAAAATCGACCTCTTTTTTTCAAAAGAGGTCTATTTTGCTAATTATTTAGCAAAACAGTCTATTTTGCTAAATAATTAACAAAAATGGACTATTTTGCAAATTTTCCCGTCCTCTGCCTCCTCTTAGCTTTAAAAGTGGTGCAGGTGTATGATCCCCCAAAAAAATATATATATATAGACGAATTAGAAAACTACTTATGTACGTAACCCCCTTATTTTAATTTGAACCCTCTTCACTTTGACCATTCAAATCATAATCATTTATCTACAAAAGCCAAGGATTAAAGCCTGTGAAAGTTACCCTCACCAAATGAAAAGAACCGTGATTGAGCCATTTCCTTAAAATTGAAGATTACAACACATAATTATTTGCTGGAGCAATGATTGCTTCAAAATTTATGAGCTAATCCTCTTCTCCTTTGGCAGCATGCACAATGATTTAGGAGAATGCTTACAGATGACAGCTTGCGCATTGTCATTTTTCAGAGTTAAAAGACTTACTAATAGTGATGGGGCAATTTTCCAGCCCGAGTTAATTAAATCTGTAATAGCGATTAGCCAGACGTCTACCTTCTTTAGTAAAAAAAACCTAGAGAAGTAATCAGTTTATTTGAGGTACAACCTAAAAAGCTAATACAACCTCGAACAGCAAGCCTAAATGACATCTTGTGCATTGCCATTTTTCAAAGTTAAAAAAGATTTCTAAAAATGATGGGTCAGTTTCCAACACAAGTTACAACAAACTCGCGTCCTAAATACAAGAATGAAAATGTCTGCCAAAAAAAGCCTAGGCCACATTAACATCTACAGCCTCATTACTAAATAACTAGAGACAAGCTGATTTACAAATCATAGTTCGTTTCTATCACAGGCCTGCGCAGGGGAGCTTGGTTCGTATCCGTGCACCCTGAATCGATATATGCATGTTAGTGCAGAGCTTCCATGGTTTGAGTCTATCTCAAGACGAACATTGTTGATGGGTGAGGCAATTCCTGGCTCAACGTTAAAGGTCTGAATATTGCTCTTCTCAAGGTCATAGGAGAATCTTGCGATGAGATATAATGTAGGTGGGTTTGATGTATCGATTATGGGCTCTCCAAACCAACCAAAAACCATACCATCCTTGGGGGCACTGGATCTGTCATACGCCACACTCTGCAATAGAATTAATATATATTGAGACGTTGGACTAAGCAAGAAAATACAAGTGTTACTTTTGGTCAAATTGCACCCAAAAAAAAGAAAAGAAAAAGAATGAACCTAATAAATCATAGAAATCATCCTGAACTGTCAAAATTATACTAAACCCCCTCAAACCATTCGAAATTCTCGTAAACGGTGTTAACTAGTAGATTAAAAAGCCTACACTACCCTTTCTACTCTTTAACACATCAAGAGGGTTATATATAATATATTTAGTAAAGATAAAATTGTCATCAGTGGGGTTATTTGTGATATACAAAGTTCAGGAGGTTTTGAGCAACCAACACCCCCCAACCCCCAACCCCCAACCCCCCCCCCCCCCCCCCAACAAAAAAAAAAAGGGAAAACGCACTCTAGTGCCAAGGCTTGTGGGGTGTGGGGTGTGGGGCGGGGGTAGGCTGTTTGTTACTTCTCTTGTTAAATTATAAGATAAGATACTCTGTAATATAATATGGCTTGGCTTATAATGGTTCAAAAGAATCCACAAGCATGTGATAAGCATCAGTACTTGAATCAAGACAATCAGACACCACCAACTCAGGTACGTCTCTCTTTATTGCTGTGTTAAAAACTCTGGTACCTGTTTCTTTATTATTGTGTTATGGCTTTAAAAAACGTATGGGATATGGACTGAACTATGCAAACACGTGGCTTTTTCGACATTGATGTACAATTACATTCAATAAGATGTACAACATGCGTAGTGAGATCCAGGTTAGTCATCAGTTATCCTCCCCGAGCTGTTCCGCTAATCAGAGAAACGAAATCCTGAATAAAGGACTAATTCATTTTTTTTACTCAAAGCAATATCATAGGTGAGGAGTTGCAGTAAAAAAGACATCAGACTCAGACTATGCAGATATCTGGGGAAAAAGTGACAGTCCAAAGTTATAACTGAAGTGCAATAATGGAGTATCCAGAGATCTGGGAGGAATCAGTAGAAATAACTTGGACATCAATTGTCACTGATTAGTTATTGTTAGCATTTATAATAAGCATATAGCATAAACATTTTTATTATGGCCTTGGACTGTTGGACATGTGTTAGAACCCGACACGTACACATGTTGGGCACTCCTTAAATATGTGCAAAGTTACACAGTAATCTTCAATCTAGGGCACTGATTGGACACCTAAGGGCTACAGGCACATGCTAAATATTTCTCATATACTTCTTTTAGTAACATTTCTCATAAACATACGAGTTCATTACATGTTTAGGGCATTCAGTTTCATTTATATATCAAAGAAGATACTTCAGTGAAAAAAGAGCATCAAAATTTTGAGAAAAACTACATTTTAAATATTTTATGTAAGTAGCTTACATCGAGTTATTATACAAATAAAACATCAAATACTGTCTATTTTTGAAGGGCCACGAATAAATTGTATTCCTAGATGACTGGTGGTTCGATAATCTGATAGCTCAGATCAGTAACTTTCAAACGGTTCTAAGCAAACAAAGAAGATTTATTGAATGTCTCCTTAGGGGGGGTTATTGATTGAGACAAATTGGGGCCAAGTACGAAAATTGTTCCAATGGAACAATTTTATCCCTAGGATATTTTGAATGGGGTAAAGTGGGATAAGTGGGATAATGAGACAATTTGAGCATTTGATTTGACAATTCATGTGGGATAATTGATGATGTGGCACCTTATTAACATATAATTTTATCTATTAATTACTTCTAAATTAACTTATCGAATTGGTTTAGTATATTATTGTAATATAAATATTGTTTTACTTTAAATTAAAATATAATATGTTGTACTATAATTACTAATTAATATTATTAATTATTATATTACATTATACTATATTATACTATATAATAATTAATATAATATAAGATCAAAATATTTAATATTATATTTTAACAATATAATATTTACTATAATATATTTTTTATTTATACAAAAATATAATATGTTATACTATAATTTCTAATTAATATTATTAATTATTAAAATTATAACATTATATTAGTATGCTACATTATAAAATAATTAATATAATATATGAACAATATATCTAATATAATACTTTAATAATATATTATTTAATTTAATATATTATAATATAATATCATAGGATATAATATACTGTATAAAATATTATAATATTTTACTTTATTCAATGTAATATTTTTTAAAATATTATATTATAATTAAAATATTATATATATATTACATGATAATTGCAATAATATATATTAAAAGGTATCAAGTTATAGTATAATACATTATATTATTTCAAACTATAGTATTATATTATATCATATCATAATATTTTATTAATATTAATTATTATTATATTATATTATAATAGTATGTCATATATATAATAACTGATAAATATATAAACAATGTATTTAATGTAATACCTAATTTAATATATTAGAACAGAGTCATAGGTTAAAATTTACCACATAAAATATTAAAATATTTTTATTCAATACAATATTATTTAAAATACTATATTGTAATTAAAATATAGTATAATATTATATGATAATTACTATGATATATAAAAAATATCTAAAATGTATTATATTATAGTACAATAATAAATTTATTATATTAATTTAATATAATAAAATATAATCACATAACATGATTTATATTATATTATATTTTATAATTAAATGTCATATACTAACATATTTATTACTTTTAATATGTTATATTATATTATACTATATTATTCTATTGGTTTACTATAATACACTATAATATAATTGCTACAATAAAATATCAACTACAATTGTTAGGGATTTTAAGGAGATTAATCTGCGGAATTAAACACTAAACAAATAACAGCACCGATGAAAATACCATAAGCAAGCAAACACCAAGATCTAACGTGATTCGGCAAATCGTGCCTACGTCCACGGGGCAATCCAGAGAGAAATATTTTACTATGAATCAAGAGTACAATCCCTCCAAGTTACACCTAAATTTGAGGATTAAATCACAAGAAAAAGATACAGTGTTACCTCTAGGGCACCAAAACCCTAAAACCTATCTCACCAAAAGTCTCCAACTCCCGCGAAGAAATCGACACCGTACTCTCGACGGCGTCGTCGTTCTGAAGACAACGGCTTTTGAATCACTGCAATCGGACAACTGAGCGATCCAAAATCTGAACTTTTCTCTCTTTCTTCTCCTCTCTCTCCTCTTGGGTACTGTAGCAACCCTGTTATTAGGTTACTATAGCCAACACTGTTCACCCGAAAATTATATATATAAAAATTGATCTCAGAGCTCTCTTATATAGAATTCTCCAAACCTATTCCTATTTCAAATAAATCATCCAAATCCTTTTCTAAATAGAGTTCTAATCCATGTAGACTTCTTATAGATAGAATTCTAATTCATGTAGATCTCCTCATGTGTGTCTTATTTTGGGTTGGACCCACAACAATCTCTCCCTCCAGCCCAAGGAGGAGATATGTTATTAAAATATTATATAATATTATAATAAATATGTTGTACTATTATATAATATAGTATGTGATATTGCATAATAATATATAATAAATATCATAAAATAAATTATACATATAAATTAAACTATAATAATATTTTATTTTATTACATGATAATATAATATAATTTATTGAATATATTATTACTTTATATTTTATATATCATGTCATATATTTATAATATAATTAGCATGTATTAGTTAAGTAATACAAAAAAGTTTGAAAATTATCCTAATTGCCTTCAAAGTGGAACAAAATTGTTCCAATATGGAGGATGAGGTAAATTTTTACTATTGGGACAAAATTTTTGTATATGAGTGGGGTAATTTTATCCCAAATGGTGAAATTGTCTCACTAATGTTCTAAAAAATCAATAACACAAAAGATAATATCATTGTTCCATTGTCCCAATGAATAACACTATGAAATAGAATCCTCAAAATTATCCAATTATCCCCCAAATGTCCCTACAAATAACCCCCCTTAGATGATTTGCTTTGACTGTATGCAGTTCAATAAGAATATTTGCAACAAATTATTAATGAATATATGCCTAAACGTAAATACATCCAGACAACTTGGTGTTTTTACTAGTTTATCGTAAAACGCCTGCTACTACACCAAAACTTTGACGTTATAGTGAGGGTTAAGGGCTATAATTTTATATCTAACATATCCCTGTAGGTTGAGCGTCTTTTTTATGGGTCGAAATATGGAGTCACACAACAACATCAATTTTTTTAATCCACTTTAAATTCATGGCCTCTAGGATTTGAATCTGGGTTTCTCTGATACCATTTTAAAGGCCTTGTCATTGCACCAAAACTCCAAAGTTATATTAATAGTTGAGAGTTATAGTTTTATTATCTAACATGTCCCCACAAATTGAGCGTCCTTTTTATAGGCTGAAATTTGGACTCATATAGCATTAACAACTTCTTTAGAATCCACATTAAATTTGTGACTGGTGAGAATTAAACCTACGTTGCTTTGATACCATCTAAAAATCTCTGTCACTGCACCTGAACTTTGAAGTTCGGGTTATATTTTTACATTCTAACAGCTTATTTGATATATAATCCTCCCACCCTCTCTCCTTTTTCTATATTTGTGGGTGTGGGCACGTGCTCACGCTTGTCAATTACCGGGAAACATGCTTCAGTCTATGGGACCATATAACAACCATCCTATAACCGATAGAATGGAAAATTGTTTCAATATCTTATATGCATCAATAGCGATTACGAAAACATATCGGAATTGGATGTAGCATAAGCATATGATTCTGGATCAAAAAGTTCTTCATTGTAACTTTGTAAGTGCCCCAAACCACAAGATGCAATTCAAAACTGAAGTTTGGCATTTAGCTCCATCGACCTACATCTGGGCTCAAACTTGGCATGGCCAATGAAGCGAAAACCAGTCTTGTTGTTAACTCCATTAGATGAAGAAAAATGCCCTTGCTATCAGAAGCTGAAAAAGGCAGTACCAGGAGGAAACTTTCAATCAGTTGTTTGGTTTACCACCAACTCCCTTGGCTTGGTGCTAGTTTAGTTCTTTTTAGCTTCTATGGCCTATCTTAGATTCTCAATATAATTGGTCAAAGATATCGTTGAAGAGGCCTTTCTGATGGGCATAATTTACTGTAGCTAGCATGTGATATCCTCTTTTTTCGTATCTATCTTCATAATTTACACACCCCCAATCCATAATTTCCACCTATTCAAGATCATTTATTTATTTACTTATTCTTTCTTTCATTTTTTATTTTCTACTAGTTCATTTCTTCCTATGATATTACTCAACCACTTCATTATTTTGTCATCTTTGACATTTTCCTTTTATATATCACAAGTGGCTGATAATGTTTCTGATTCCCAACTCATGACTTTAAACAGATAGACAAGCTTCACCATAAGCAACATCAACCTGGACCATATATCCTCCTGTCATGGGCATCAAGGGCACCATCTACCCCCAACAGATATATCCAGTTTCAAAGCTATATGGTATTTACTCCCATAAAAATGAACGTACATCTTCAATCCTACAAGTATGATTTCTAGTCATATTCCCCAAGAACACATATAGCAGCTGACTAATACAAGAGACATCCATTTATATTTAGCTTGTGAATCAACAAACACTCAAATAATAATTAGCCTGTAGGCCCTGTACGTATCATTCCATTTTTCCATCTTAAATCAACAACTCCAATGACAGGCATCTTCCTATGGTTTCACTTTCATCCACTTACTTCATACTTCTGGTTTGCCACATCAACCAAAGCGTAATAATACACCACCATCGGTGTTCTGAATCATTACATGAACTTTTATGTTGTGGGGTGATGCATATCACATACACACAGAAAATTCAAAGATGATCAATAAAGAGTAAGAAAGGGAGGACTTTTCAGAGTTTTGCAGTGTCAAAGACAAAGAGGTAATTGGAAGGGTTAGATTGAACCCCCAACCCTGCCATTTTTAAGTTATAAATTTGGTTAAACCCACTTAATAACTTACAGGCAGTGGGTCATGATTCAAGGCTAAGCAAGTGCTATTTTCCTTCTCTTCCCCATGCTTCTCTAATGTCTAATGTTTCTACATACAACTGCCACAAGTTTAAAAAGAGAAAGAACGGTACCCGCTGACATATCTAATAGATATTGGAGGTAATGTTTAAAAAGCCAAGCGTGGAAAGTTTAACCCATTTTTCGTCATCAATACCACTGCCTAATGCCTACATGATTCAAGATTCAACATGCATTAAATTAATACATCAAAATGTTAATCTTTGCTTAAACAGCAGAAATTTTTTATAAACAAAAACAAAAATAGAAATTGACTGACAAAGTCCAAGATGTCAAGAGTAAAAGGAACATAGAGAATGTACATTACCTTTGACACATGCTCAAGTGTGACAGCCTCGGGTATAATTGCAGTTCTAAGCCTTATCTGAACATATCCAGAGCTCCCTTCCAAAGCAAAACACTGGCCAGGTTCCCCAAAACTTGGTTCCAGCATCTTATGTGCATTACCATGAACTCGACGTCGACGCTTAAGAGCAGCAGACCAGCTGTCAGTTCCCCCAATACGATAAGGTTGTGAATGCTCGATAACCCTTGCCCCACCAGATGCTAAAGCATAATCAACCCTCCCAAGACCATCAGAAGCATGCTTCTCTATCTCTTTTTCAACAATATTCCTCGCAAAGGCCCGAACCTTGTCCAAATCCACTTCTTTATCACTACCATCAATTTTTTCACTGTTCCTTAACTCATCCCAAAATTCCTGGAACTCTTCCTTTGAGACGAAACCCATGTCTTTGAATTCGCTGAGGGACTTGTCCAAACTGTCAGTTTTTGCGTCCAAACTCTTTAGCTCCTTTCCTAACAAGGCACCTTTCTCCTCAACTTGCTTCATCACTTCACTCCTCGCAATCCCAACCTCGTTTCCAATTTTCCTATCCAAAACCTCCAATTGAACCTGGAACATCTTTCCCATGCTCCTCAAAGAGGTCTCAACTTCCGAAACACGACCCTCACGCTCCGAACTCAGAAATGCATTATGAGTAGGGTCCTGGATTTTGTCAGCCCACTTCCATATCATCTGGCCGAGCCATAAGAGAGCTGCGAGGAGCAGGCAGTTCTTGGCGAGAACACTGAGAATAGTCTGCCACCTGGGTTTCTCGGGTCTGGGCACCGGCTTCCTCCTACGAGGAGATATGCTGGCAGAAGTGACTAATCCTTTCTTCAAAAGCGACGGATCTCCCGGCCTTTCAAGCACGGACTCCCCCCTTATTGTATGGATCAAATCCTTCCCATTTGCGACCACCCAATCACTGGTTACCCCGTTGTTACCTCCCTCGCTTTCCAATTTCTTCTCTATCAGGACTACCGCTCTTCTCCTGGAGTTTGTTTTGGGGCTCGAACCCATGGACAACTTTTTTTTTGCCGTCGACTGCTGCAAACAGATAGCCGAGAGCAACGATTGGCAGAACCAAACAAAACGGAAAGAAATAATTAAAGGCACGCTCTTTTTATAGAAAACCACATTTCTCCAAAATAATCACCAAAATTAGCCGGGAAAAAACAAGAATACTGCACACAATTCCGAACAAAAATTGGGCGGCGAATTCCGAAACCCTAGGATGGGAGAGGATGCAGCGAGTAACCGAATCAAGAAGGGGACCTGATCTGAGCGCGCGCGCGAGAGAGAGAGAGAGAAAGAAACTTACCGAGTTGTAGATCTGCGTCGTCTCGAACCTCGAGGCGGTCGCCTGAGCTGCTCTCGAGCGCCAAAATGAGGAGAACCCCTGGGGCGAATTTTTTATTATTTTATTCGGAGATTTTGAAATCGGTTATATACGGTGGAAGATGATGGGGACAGGAGGTGGGGGCCATTAATGTGTAATATTTGGCGGTCGTCAGATCTTGGGTAATTAATGGGCCATTAAGTAAGTAGGCCCATTGGGCTAGCATAGAGTTGGAAGCTCATGTGGGAAATCTGTTGGCAGTTTATCTTATA
>BQKN01066598.1:372279-398592 GCA_022839385.1 Asparagus kiusianus | reverse complement strand
AAAAACAATAGTCGATAAACAGCTATTGTGTTATTTTCTCAGAAGTTGTAATTTCTTGTTTTGTTGTAAAGAGGTCTTATAAAAAGACTATTTCTGTGAATTTTATTGTAATCAAAAGAAGAGACAATGAATTCAACAACAATCCCAACTTTTGCTGAAAACAAACTGGCGACCACAGTGGGAGCCAGCGGCTTTGCTGCCGAAGCCGCCGTGTCGCAGCCGATAAAGATCGTCATCAGCGAGGAGATCGAATACGAATTTGATCAGGCGAAATTCGAAGAATACTTATCATCCTCACCGTCAAAATCGCCCTCCCCGCGCAAGTGCAAGAAGACTTCCTCTCCCAGGAAAACTTTCAAGTCTGCAACGCCAATAAAGGCCGCAGATGAAAACTCTCTCCTGATCGTTGCTAAGGAACCTATCCGCAACGCTTCTGCTCCAAGTGACTCCGTACCAATTAAGGAGTCTTTGATGAATAGCTCACCGGTGCTGACGAAGAGGGCTCGTCAGAGACAACGCCAGCGCCGTGCTCGACAACTGGCCAAGGCCATGCAACAAACCGACGGGGTCCACTACTATGCGGACCTAGAGTCGAGAAGACAGAAGATGACTCAGTTGCCTCAGCGGCAAAATAACCATATTTCTGCAAAACTTACGACGGAGGAATGGACCCTCGTCAAAAGGGCCCGTTCAACCCTGAAGGAACGGATACAGAGGCGAAAAGAGAAGGCCGCCCGCGCCCGTGCTCTCCGGCAACAAGCGCAAGGAATCAAGAAGGAGTTGGTGTCTGAAAAGCCACCAAAGAATAACAAAGTTTGGATGCCGAAGGCATTGCAAGCATCTGTTCCGGGCCCGTCTACCGCATCAACGGTAAAACCCTGGGTTAGCCCAGATTTGTCCAAGTTCAAAGTCACCATGGCAGATCGCCTTGGTCCCTCGGTCGATGATCGAGGCAAAAAACCAGTTGAAGAAAATTCAAGTCAAGCGAACAAACCCTTGGTGGTTTCATACACAGGGGGTCGTAAACACCCTCCTGTCAGAACTAATTCGGTCCAAGACAAGAGGATATCAGTTCATGATCGTCTAGGACCCGTGAAGACTCCACTCCCGCAAGGGGGTGTATTTAAAAACTTAACCTTGGATCGCTCAGAAACGACAAATAATCGTCCTGTGCATGTTAACAAGGCTCATAAACCAAAGATAGGTTGCTCAAATCATGGTAGTGATGAGCTGTACTATCGAAACAGTAATTCAAGAAAAAGGATTGTCCGGGAAGATGAGTCTCATTGTGCATGCGAGAGACTCATCAAAGCGGTATTGACAGAATGCGGTTGCTCACAAACTCCAAAACGAGTTTCCGTATTCTAAAAACTTTCAACTGAAACGTCAAATCCCAAAGTGAGACGTTTCAATCAGAGAAAGCCTGCAAGACGGCAGGATGAATTCCCTGAGGTCACTATTAACATGACCGGCAGAGGAAAACAACAGTTAGTCAACCCAGACCCTGATTTCTCTTCAGAAGGAAGAGTTGAGCAGGGTCTTTCTAAAAGAATGGAGTGGTTACGACGGAGGGCCAACCGACGCCGAGACTACAAGAGGATGCACGAAGGTTTATCATCGGAAGACGAATTGTCAGATACTTGTTCTGCAATCGCTTCAGACGATACCGCGTCCAGTGTGGGGCGAGCAAGGGAATCCTTCGCGATCACGCCAGACCAATTGGCTCAGATACTGCAAGAAGCGTTGGCCAAACAACGCGAAGAGATCAGAGCCGAAATCAAAATGGAGATGGAGTTGACAATGCAGCAAGTACGAGATTTGCAGGTTCAACAAAGTCAACCGGAATCGAGCCAAAAGGCAGAATCCAGCAAATGCAATGCCAAACCCGTACAAATAGCTGAGGATGATGATAAAGAAGATGAAACTATCTTCGACGATCCTCCTCTCGATAAAGACAATTCTGGAAGCGGTCCGGTTAAATCAACTACTCAAATTCTCTTGAAGAAGAGTGAGGAAGAAGATAAGAAGATGCATGATCTTGAGAGTAAAGTCAATGCTCTGATGACGGCCCAGGAAGTGAAGAAAACGGGCATTCCATACCCGTACCCGAGGGAGTGGGATTTGATTCCTTATCCCCCAAAATATAATTTGATTAACTTTACTCCTTTTGATGGCAGGGGTTCACCAACTCAACACTTGATTTATTTCAAGTCACATCTTGGCGCGATATCAGGAAATGAAGCCCTGATGGTTCGGTCATTCGTAGGAACCCTACGTGGGCCAGCCTTCGATTGGTACCGATGCCTGAAACCCGGAAGCATCACCAGCTGGGGAGATATGGAAGAACTGTTTCTCACCAACTTTTTCGACGATGACACAGAAGTTTCCATTGGTTCGTTGTTGGACGAGAAGCAGAAGAACGGGGAGTCGGTCGACGTGTTTGTCAAACAATTCCGGAACAAAGCGGTGAACTGCAGAGATCCACTCACCGAAGAATTCATCCTACAGACATGTCACAACAACTTGTCTTTGGATGTGCTGGAGATAATGGGGGTTGTACCCTCTAAGACCTGGAAGGAATTGAAGGTCAGAGGTGAGCAAGCTGAACGGTTTCTCAAGAGGAGGAATTTGGAGAGAGGTCAGCCACCAAATAATAATCAAAATCAGAAGCAGAACTTCAATCCTCGAGGCAGAGGAAGAGGGTCGGGACCCGCTGTCGATGCGCATCAAACGTCACAGCAGCCGCCACAACCGCAACAGTCGTCGTTCCAATTGGCACCGAATCAGAGTCAACAACCACAGAAGCAATTTAAGCCATCGGAACCCAGATTCCCAAAAGAGTATTCGTTTAAAGACGATGAGGTCCCAGTTATCTTCAAATACCTGCTGGATAATAATAAGATCAAACTTCCACCGGTCACAAACCAAGAAGAAGCAAAGAAGGTTAATGACCCGAAATACTGTGCGTATCACAGGAGGGTCCACCATCCCACTAAGGCGTGTTATGTCTTGAAGGACAAAATACAAACCTTAATCGATGTGGGTATTGTGACACCAAAGCCGAAGGAGAAGAAGGTGGGCGCGAATGCGGTCTCCATTAGCTTCGGATCAGTTCCCTTATCCTGGTTTCAAGCCGAGCCAGTGCCAGAGGTAAAGATGCAAACTATCAATGATGATCCTCATGGACAGCGCCAAAAAGGGTTAGTATCACATACGGCCCCTAACGGCGAAATCCTGTGGGTTCATCCAGATCTGCTCGAAGATGAACAGTGGACGACATCCACATCAAAGAAGAAATCAAAGGGCAAAGGAAAAGAGAAGTCCTGTTACGGAGCCTCGGCGATTCCAGAGAGAGACGACGAGGAAATAGCAGCTCTACCACTTTCTGATGAAGAGCAGGAAGTCTTCGCGACAAGGGGTGGAAATGAATACCATTATCAGTATCCTGAAGCTCCTAATCCTAACGGTAAAACTCTGGCAGAACTGGGGGTGGATACGACCTCACCCGTGGCAACCAAGAAACCTCAGAAAGTTGTAAAGCAGAAAGAAAAAGAACCTCAACCCAAAGAAGTTCAAATTCCGAAGCAGTCTCGTATCAATAAACCAATTGGACGAGACAAACCAGAAAGTTCAAATGCTCCATACCGTTTCGACGTTATGACTCAGTTAGCTAATATCCCAGCAAGGATCACACTATACGAGTTATTGCGCCTTTCGAAAGAAATCAGGATAGCATTGTAAGAAGCCTTGGCTGATTCTGAGGTATTCCTCACTCAGATCAAACCAACTCCTGAAGAGCCAGAGTCGTCGGTGCAACATTGCAATCTGGCAGCCACCAAATTTCCTTGCATAGCGTTCACAAAAGAAGATATGTAAGTCAGGAACTCAAAGCATGACAGACCGCTGTATTTCACAGGGTATATCGGTTCGAGCATGGTCAACCGGATTCAAGTCGATCCGGGTTCCGCTGTAAGCATCATGCCACTTCGGTTGATGTACCACCTCGGAATTCCTGCCAGCAAGTTAGCCTCGACGGGAACTGTTATTTATGGATTCAACACTAGCGGATCAAGACCGTTAGGAAAAATCCGGGTGAAGTGTCAACTCGGAGATCTGAAGTCTGAAGTCACCTGCTATGTGATCGATGCAGAGACTTCCTATAACTTGCTGTTGGGTCGTCCATGGATCCACGGTAATCTTATAGTTCCCTCCACCCTCCATCAGTGTTTGAAATATGTCGACTCTAATGAGGAGGTTAAGACGGTGGTCGCGGATAAGCAACCATTCAAGGGGTTAGAAAACTATTTTACTGACTCCCTTTTATATGGTGCTGAGTCCGAAACTGAACCATCGGCCCATGGCACGGACAGTGGAGATGAAGCTGATACCGAAGCCGGGCTCGATTATAGTGAAGGTCTTGTATTAAATGACATTGAACCTCTTGTAATCGATCTTGACGGTGATGAATCGTCGGACGAAAGTTGTAACTGGCAACTTGCCGATGAAATAATAAAGAATGATTTAGAGTATTCGCCTTGTCTTAATAATGTAATGCAGGAATTGTATGATAATCCTAATTTACATATGCCAATTCGCTCATCCTGCACGGCGACGAAGTACCTACGAAGTTCAGCCGGGACAACAATGATCCTACCTGCAAAGACAGGGGGTGAGAAAGAAATAATCTTTGGGAAAGGGAATCCATCCCCAGCTACTAATCTTTTCTTGGGTAGTAGCTCAGATGAGGAAAAGCCAGGACAACATTTCTCTCGATATAGTTGGCAAGCTAATGATTACATGGAGAGACAAGGTTATGACCTCTCGCTTGGTGAAGGTCTTCATTTTGGTCAAGGAGTTAGGGTGCCACCCCGTTCTACTTATGTACCAAAAGGAAAACTAGATAATCATTATAGTCATAATAGAGGTCTAGGTTATGCTTCATCATCTGAGGACGAAGATTGCCAACAGATCATTAGCCAATTGATAAATGGAAGCGGGCATTCATCCGATACTTCAATGTGGGATTCTGACACAAGCATCGGAGAAAGATTTAAAGCACTAATGTCAAATATGGCGACAGTTGATCCTTCCACAACTGAAGAAGACGACCAGTTGCCTATTTGGGAAGATCCCTGGATGCATTACATGAATATCCAATACGGAGATCGATTCGAACAAAGAGAACCTCCTACTGAGGATAAAGTGGTCCAAGTTAATATGGGTGACGAAGTTAATCCGAAACCTATATTTATCAGCGGTGATCTTCCACCAGATGAGAAAGAGGAACTAATCGCCCTCATCAGAGAGTATATCGACGTTTTCGCTTGGAATTACAAAGATATGCCAGGACTCGATCCAAATGTAGCCATGCATACCCTGAACATAAAATCAGACGCTAAACCTGTCAAGCAACAGCAAAGACGGTTTCGTCCACAAATTATGGAGGCAATAGAAGCTGAAGTCAAAAAACTGATCGATTCAGGTTTTGTCAGAGAAGAACAACATCCTGAATGGTTAGCTAACATTGTTCCAGTTCTCAAAAAGAATGGAAAGATCAGAATCTGTATTGATTTCAGAGATCTGAATGCCACCTGCCCTAAAGACGATTTTCCTCTGCCTATTACGGATGTCATCATTGACAATACATGCAGGTTTGAGAGAATGTCATTTATGGATGGATTCTCGGGATATAATCAGATCAAAATGCATCCGGATGATGAAAAGCATACAGCCTTCAGAACACCCCTCGGTGTATTCTGTTATACTGTTATGCCGTTCGGACTGAAGAACGCCGACGCCACATACCAACGAGCGATGACGAAGATCTTTCAAGAGCACCTTCGGAAGACTGTCGAATGCTACATTGATGACCTGGTCGTGAAGAGTCGTGATAAGAACGACCACATTAAAGATTTGAAGACGATGTTCGATCTTATGAGAACTCATCAGCTAAAGATGAACCCGACTAAATCCTTCCTAGGAATGTCGAGCGGTAAATTTCTCGGATTCGTCGTCACCATAAAAGGTATTCATATTGATCCCGACAAAGTGAAGGCGATAAATGAGTTGCAACCCCCGAGAAATCTTAAAGAACTCAGAGGATTGCAGGGTCGATTGGCATATATCCGTCGGTTTATCTCAAACCTATCGGGAAAATGTCAACCGTTTTCTAAACTTGCAAAGAAAGGCGTATCATTCATTTGGGATGAAGCTTGTCAAAAGGCGTTCGAGGATATTAAAGCATATCTAGCGAACCCGCCTATTCTCGTTGCACCGAAATCGGGCCAACCGTTTCTGATTTACGTCAAAGCGACGAGCCATTCGTTAAGTGCATTACTCGCACAAGACGATGATAACGGTCACGAGCAAGCAGTATATTACCTGAGTCGCACACTGGTAGGAGCTGAATCTCGTTATCCAATGATCGAGAAGGAATGTCTTGCATTGGTATTTGCTGTCCAGAAAATGCGACATTATTTAGTGGGGTAGACGATTTATGTCATCTCCAACATAAACCCTGTCCGCGTATTCATGACCCAGCCGGCGTCCATGAATTGGCGTTTAGCTAGATATGCCTTACTCTTATCGCAATACGATTTGTACTTTAAGCAACAAAAATCGGTTAAAGGGCGAGCTATTTGCGATCTTCTAGCAGAAAATCCTACGAAGGATATAGTCGAATTATACGACGATCTGCCAGATGAAACTCATGAAGTCAATACTACTTCACATCAGCAAGTGTGGCAGTTATACTTCGACGGGGCTTCCCGCGCAACCAATGTGGCAAGCGCACCCGGATGTTCTAAAATCTCCTCAGGAGTGGGGGTCGTTTTAGTTTCCCCGGAAAAGCATGTTTTGCCTAGAGCATACTCGTTGACCGGACCATGTTCTAATAATGTGGCCGAGTACAACGCGTTAATAATTGGACTTAATTTTGCCAAAGAGCTGGGGGTCGAATACCTTGAAGCTTTTGGGGATTCTCAACTAGTGATTAATCAAATTCGAGGAGAGTATGAAGTCAGAAGTCCAGACCTGATTCTATACCATCAGGTGGCCATTGAGATGGCAAACTCGTTTGAAGGATTTTTCATCGAGTACGTTCCACGTCTCCAAAACGCGTATGCAGACGCATTGGCGGCATTGTCGGTATCATTGTCTCAACCTCCCGAAACAGAGCAATTGATTACAGTAAGGACTCACCAACTCATCGTTCCAATCTACGACTCGGATGTTAAAGAAGCATACTCAACAGCAGTTGAACCCGAAGTTTGGGATTGGCGCTTTCCTATTATCGACTACGTCCTACATGGTATATTGCCTGAAGATGTAAGAGAAAGGGAATCGATTCGGCGAAGAGCATCGAGATTTTACTATAACGCCACGGCACAAATGTTGTATCGACGATCGTACAACGGTCTTTTACTTCGTTGTCTATCCGGCAAAGAAGCAGAACAAGCACTCAAAGAGGCGCATAACGGAATATGCGGTGCACATCAACCCGGTCCTAAACTCTGTGATCGACTTAGAAGAATCGGGTATTATTGGCCAACTATGGTAAAGGATGCAGTTGACTACGCACGACGATGTGAAGTGTGTCAGTTACATGCAAATTATATGCACCAGCCTCCCGAGTATTTACACCCATCGGCGACGTCGTGGCCATTCGAAACTTGGGGCATGGATATCGTAGGTCCTATTTTTCCACCTTCGGTTAAAGGGGACCGCTTTATTTTGGCAATCACCGATTACTTCTCGAAATAGGCAGAAGCAGTTCTACTTAGAGAAGTAAAGACGAGTGATGCCATTAAGTTTATTAAACACCATGTCATATATCGGTACGGTGTTCCAAGGCGAATAGTACACGATAATGGCCCTCAATTCGTCAGTAACGCATTCATCAAGTTTTGCGGCAAATTCGGGATTAAGGATGTTTCATCAACCGCTTATAATCCCACAGCTAACGGATTGGCCGAAGCTTTTAACAAGACCATCATCAAAATCTTGGCAAAATTGGTGAAAACCAATAAACGAGATTGGGACGACAAACTCGGTGAAGCCTTATGGGCTTACCGTACAACTATCCGTACGCCAACCGGAACAACACCATATGCCTTAACATATGGATGTGAAGCTGTTCTGCCACTAGAAATACAGATTCCTTCTCTCCGCATCGCTCTCACAACGGGAATGACGACGGAAGAACATCATCAGAAACGTCTCGAAGAATTAGAGATGTTAGATGAGAAGCGCTTGGAAGCTCAACAACAGATCGAGTTTTATCAAGCTAGAATTTCTCGGACTTTTGATAAAAGGGTCCGACGACGAAGTTTCAAAGAAGGAGATCTAGTTCTAGCCGTCCGAAGACCTATGATCCTCACTTCCAAGAAGAAAGGAAAATTTGAACCCAAATGGGAAGGACCGTTTGTAATAGAAACAGTCTATTCAAATGGTGCATACCGTCTGGTTACTCAAGACGGTAATAAATTGATGATGCCAATAAATGGGAAGTTCCTGAAAAAGTATTACCCATAATACGTTCAGGATAACCTATGTAAAACGGAAAGTTCCTAGAGAGTCCTATGCGGGATATTTCGGGATAATCCGTTATCAGTTGATTATCATGAATAAAAAAAAATGATGATCATATGAATAAGATGTTTTTACTAATATCGTTGAGATGAGATTTAATGACAGTTAATCTTTCCTCACGAAACCTTGTAACACAATTATGGAAGGGGAGTCTCGATGACTTGTAATCCCACGCCATGAAACCCCCACCGATCAGATCAACCAAAGGTCATCGGTCGGTCGAATTCTTATGCTTAAAATCAAAATTGCCCACCGAGTAATTCGTACAAATCAACAAATTCATTGTTATTTGTACCCTACTCTTATTCCTCTTTTGGTCAAACCTTCCTACAGTTAGGACCAAAGCCAAAATCCCCTCTCGATTCATTCCATGAACGAGAGGTCCACAAATCGAGTGATCAAACCTTCAAACAGTTAGGATCATCTCAAAACCCCCACTTGGTTAAACCTTCTTACAGTTAGGACCAAAGCCAAAGTCCCCTCTCGATTCGTTCCAAGAACGAGAGGTCCACAAACTGAATAATCAAACCTTATGACAGTTAGGGTTATTCAAACCAATTCGGATTCTTTAAGCGGAGATCCCACTTTGAGTTTCCTTTGCATCAGGAGATAGAATATAAAATTCTTCCTCTTCGATTTTGGGTTTATCTCTACCAACAAACAAGAGACAAGGAAACAGAATATGAAATTATTCCTTTCCAATTCTGGGTTTATCTCTACCAACAAACAAGAGACCAGGAGATAGAATATAAAATTCTTCCTCTCCGATTCTGGGTTTATCTCTACCAACAAACAAGAGACAGGGAAATGGAATATGAAATTATTCCTTTCTAATTCTGGGTTTATCTCTACCAACAAACAAGAGACTCTGAACTGGAATATCCAGGTCCTTCATTCACAAGCTTAGATACGTTTTCATACAAAGAAAACATAATCTATCTACACTTTAAAATCCATGTCATTCACACATGGGGGATGTTATCTCTACCCCTTATTAGAGATAAGTCTACATCTAACATATGTAGCCTACACATTCAATGCTGTAGTTTAAAGTCTAAAAGAGTTTAATTCTTTTAGCCCAACGTTATATGTGAAACGGACTTAGATAATTCACATACTAGCCCGATTCAAATGGTGTCGGTAAAGGCATATCAAATCCGTTGATGGCTGAGGATTTGCCAAAAATCCTATAAGTATTATGATTATTTATTTTTATTTTTTAAAAATGAGTAATCATAATAAAATCTCAATGAGCAAAAGAGTTCATTATATTGATCGAAAATGGTCAAACAAAAAAAAGTATACATGTTCTTCAATTACAAAAATTTATGCTGACGAATTTGATCTTCTAGTTTTGAAAGCTCTATCGCGTAGGCTTGTTCAAGCTCAGCGGTCAGTTTAACTTTGAAGGTTTCTTCGTCAACACTCTGGAGTTCGGCGACCTCTCGTTCCTTCTCAGCAAGCCTCCTATCCTGGATATCCAATTGTTGGAGCAGGTTTTCTTCAATTTGAGTTGTCTTCGTCAACTCAGATTCTATAACTACACGAGCTTCCTTGGCGTTTGCAAGTTGTTCCTCCAGGCAGTTTATCTCAGTTTGGTTCGATTCTAAATCCCGCTGTAGATCGACTTTAACTTGTATTCTCTTGGCGACATGCACCCTGAGCCGATGACTGTGGGCTCTTAGCTTTTGAAGTTCGGAGTTAGCAGATTTTTAGGAATCGCGCCATGCTTGCAACTTGAAGTCCATATGAGAAGCGATGTAGGAGGGTACGCCTTTAATGCGAAGATCCTTCAGGAGTTCAACATGTTGCTTCAGCTCGACTAGATAAACGTTGATCGAATCGGCCAAGTCGTTATATCCTTCATCTCGGAGGCCCGACATATAACGATCAAACGGTTTCTTAAAAGCCTCAAAATGTGAGCCTTTAGAAATAATGCGATCGACCATAGAATTCCAAAAATGGACGAAGCCAAGAAGATCAGAGCAAATGGCTGCTTTTTCAGGATCCTCGTCAGCCAATAACTCTTGAATGCGAGTTGATAATGAGATGGAAGAAGCTGCGACAAGGGTAAATAAGTCAGTACAAGATATATATGTATACACTGCGATTTGGAGTATACCAAGTTTAACGGAAGAACCTTCAACATGACCCTGTGTGTCCGCTGGGGGTAGTCCGGTCTCCTGAGTAGTCGAAGCTGGTTCAAGAATAGCAGCTTTCGATACACCAGCTACGTCAGAAGATTCTATAATTTCGACCTCAGAAAGTTTTGGGCTTAAGCCGAGAGGTCTCTCAGGGGATTCTACAAACAAAAGAATCATAATGAACATAATTGGGTGTTAAACGGAAACTTGAAGCAAATGAGATTTAAAACTCACCAACTCGGGGCACAACATCCGCCGATGTACCAACTTCTTCAATTGGTCTTGCTTTTGTTGCGACTGGACTGATCTGAGGAGTGACATTGACCTCTATCATCATAGGATCTGCAGGAGTTGCAGGTCGGGATTCGAGAATGGACGATTGAAGATCAACATCAGTCCCTGCCCATGATGAATAGTCACGACCCTCAGGCTGATGTTTGGTCTCAGTGATTATAGCAGTATCGGTTCCGGTAACTGGTCCTATAATTCAGATATTTAGACAATCAGTCGGGTAAAAATATATATGTAAGATAAGGAGTTTACAGAACAGAAGCCTTACTCTCAGAAGGACCTGCCTCTGTTAGACCAGCGCCAATCGCTGGTTCCGTGGCCGCATCAGTCGCTTTCCCGAACAACAAATCGGAGATTTCTTGATGATCGCCCATCGAAATATCAATATTATAATCAAAATCAGTGAAATCGTCAATTTTAGGAGTGTGGGTGATCTCTCCCTCTGTTGGTTTGTTCATGACGACGTCTACAGGAACCATGGAATCGTAAGTAACAGGTGAAACCAGACAAATTTACCCAAGTTAAAGAATAATCCTACCTTCGTTCGTCGGGACGAGTTTAGGAGCCTCGCTACTTGAGCCAACTTCTTTTAGTTTAACTAAAAGAATAAAAAGTGCACAGGTTATTAAAAGAGGCACACGATCCGATTCATTCATTTCTCGGATTTCTCTTCCGAGAGGAGAAAGATCAGTACCTGCGTCTGTAGCTGATGGATCCGTGTCAGGAGGTGGTGGGATACCAGCTGGTCCTTCTTTCAGAGCATCCTGCATTTGTTGGACAAAACTGGTCTCCTCAGTTTCCATACCTCCGGGAGAAGCGGCATCATGGGGTAGTTCTCCTTCTTCTCGACTCCCTACAGAAATTAAACATGAAATAAGTTTGAGTATTAAGAAGTGTAAAAGTGATAAAGACAAATAGTTACCTTGCTCATCTGAAGAAGCACTGCGGTCAGACTTCTCCTCTACAGTCGGAAGATGAACACGTGGCTTAGAAGCAGCTTTCTTTTGCCTTTTCAATGGACGCGCCTCATCCCCGACTACAGACCCCTCATGACGATGCTTGGTACGTAATTCAGTTATGGGAGGGATCTGGGTTTGAGCTTGAGTGGAAGGTCGTGATCTTCGTCGACGAGCAAGAGGCACTTCATCCTCTTCATCTCCTTCATCCTCGCTAAGGACTTCCACTGTCATCTTGTTCGGGTAAGTCATAACGACTCTTTCTTTTCTTTTTCTCTGAGCATCTGGTGGTTGAGCAGGCACAGCAGATGGATGCACAAGTCCTCTCTCGAAGAAAGAATCGGGGAGACCAGCTCTTTCGTCAGAACTTGAGCCAGTCTCACCCGCCTCCTCGGAAGTCTCCGTCTTCTCGGAGTCGAATTCTTCTTCACTACCAGCCGAGCGAGCCGGTTCTTTTCCCTTCCTCGACGATTCGGCGGCCTCTTTCTTTTGAGATGAAGTCCTAACTTCACGTGTCGTTCTGCTTGAGCGCCGCGGGACTATCTCTTCTTCTGGTACCGGCATGCTTCGGTATGGAGTGACAGTATTGGCGGCCATCAGCCACTTGCAATACAAGAAGGTCATCCGTAGAGGCGGCGATTCTAAAGGGAGATCAAACTCAGCGCCCGTACAGCCAGCAATACTCCAAAACCAGGCTCTCACGCCATCAATGAGTCCCCCTCGGAAATTTAGGTGACGATTCGGGTTGCCGATGTATATCTGGTCGTAGCCGAATTGACGAGCAAATCGGCATGGAAGGTATGGTTCGATAAGACAAACGTCTCTTACCCGAAATAATAAGTAACCGGGTCGAATGTTCATCAACCATCTGAAGCATCCAATATCTAAAACGGTACGATTCTGTCTTGGATCTTCAGTATCCAATAAAGTAGTATTGTAGGTACCAGAGAACCAAGGGAAGTAGGGGAAGAATTCCCAACACTTGTGAATTTTGAACTGCCTTGATATGTCCGGCTCTCGATGTTTGATCCATTTGCAAGCTTCAAGATTCTGCAACAGGGGAAGGTTGGGATCTACCACCCTAGGAGCTTCCATTAAATCTGGCCGGTGAAGTACTAACCAGGCCATTAGATAAGTATATGGCAACTCCAGCTTCGGAACTGATAGGCTGGCGGAGGGTTTCTTCTTCTCCAGAGTAAACACAGTGATTAACTGTCGTAATCCACTGTGAATGGCAGCCACCATAGCAGGAAGCAAGGATAATTTGCGACCTGTAGCTAACTGAACGGCTGGATACAATACTTCTATCGGCATCATATCAGAGGACTGGTGGGGAACCACGCATCTCTTTAGCCACAAGGCCAGGAAACCAGCCAGCAGAGCAGTAGAGCTAATCGGAACACCGGCCTGCCACAAATAAGAACGGAATTTTGTCCCATACGGAAACCCATCTTCTGAATGAGAGGTGTAAGTCTGGGCGTTTGTTTTCTCCAACAGCCGATTGATTTCACTTGGGCTTATAGGAGACAAGCCGCATACATCTTTAGAGCGGTCTTCCAGGTTCTTAAACAGATAATCGGCGAATTGTTTTAAGCTGACTTGAGGAGACTTCCTCCTTGCTTTGGGGTCCATCTCGGCCGTAGCTATGTGATAATGACAGGTCAATTCCCATAGAACGTCATGAGTCACAGCTGAACGATCCTTTATCTTGTTCAATTGATTGGTGGTCGGGAAGAACTCTTGATATGAGACGTCGCCCATTGGTAAACCAGACACCTGCATCATTTCATACAGTGGTAGTCCGAGCTCCCCGTTCTGGGTAAAGAATGTATTAGTGTCCGGGTTGTAAATCTCGAACAAACAGAGAAAATGACCCACACTAATCTGCAGACCACTCATGGTAGCACGAATCGGGATCGCTAACCCCAAATCGTTTAACTCTCGCTCCCAACGTGTCAACGCATAACGGGTCATTCTGGTCCACCACCATTTCTCTCTGAAATAATGTACCCATCCATAACATTTGAAACTCTCTCGGGGTAATATTTTGCCCGCTGCTGCTAACCGGTTCTTCACGGTATTGGCTTGCACTGTCTTTTCATTCTGAGGGATGTTGTCTTGTCCTAAGACACCTGGATGAAGCCCTCGTATCGAAGCTCTCTCACTTGAACCTGGGGTGGCTTCCTTCCCTATAAAACCACAATGAATGCTTTCGTGGTTTTCGGTCAATCTCCAGAACATCTCGCGGTTAACTGACAAATTCCTGAATTTCAACAGTGAGTGATCCCAAGGAATCAAAGGTAAATATAAGAATGACGACCCGCTTTGATGTAACCATTGTGCGGGCTTGCAGAATGCGACCTCCGGATCTTTCATAGAGTCACCAAACAAAAAATCCGGCTTCCTTATGTACTTGTTATCATCTCGTTCTGAAATCAAAGGAGTGTCCGTGATTATTCGTCGCAGAATACGGCGACTACCTCGCTGAATCAATTCTCGAGCCCCTTCACTATAATCTGATTTAAATTGGGGAGCAGACTCTATTAAGGGTAATCCCTCATAAAGAGAGTGAGTAATGTTACTCCGACCCGTGACAGCATCAGCAGGAATAGCAGTAGGAGGAAAGTGGACTGATTAAGAAAACATACATATAAAGGGTGTAAGAATATTCCTAAAATTACAGAAGAAGCGGTATATCTTACTCTATAAGATATAATCGCTATCTCATAACAGGTGTGACGATTTTCCATCAATCACATGTATAAAAGAGATATGCGTTACTATGCACGAGCATTATAACGGCATATCAAAACCTTTTAACACATGTGGGATGATATGAAATCGACCCTGCATGTTCTGAAGTGTGTTTTGTCTATGCAAAACGAGCACTTTTAAGCGTCGATCCCCTCAAAGGAGGATGCCGGCTCTTCTCGAAAGCATCTCAAAGGATACAATCGAGGATCTGCATACAAACACTGATATATATATATATAGTATTAACGGAATGCAGTATTTAAAGTTGTGAAAAGATGAAAGAGATATACCCCCATGCGAAGCGGCAACAGGGATAGCCTCCTCAGGAGACTGAGCAGTCGAACGGCTTCGGGAACCTCGGGATTTACGTGGAGACATGATGATTATATGATCTACAGTGAAAATCCAACAAGAAAAGTCAGTATTTGAATGAGAAATCGACCAAAATGTGTCAGAAACAGTGCATGTGAAGCCACGTTCGCAAAAAGTTCAAAATCTGAAAGAAAAGGGGAAAATATACCTTTGAAATCTGAAGCAAATCTCACCAAACAGAAGCACCACACAAATCGGCAACAAAGAGGAGAAGAGAGGGAAGAAAACTCGTCGAAAATCGCCCAAGAAATCGCTGGAAATCGCTGGAAATCGCCCAAAATCCGACGTGAAAAACCCTAAAAAAATCCTAAGTCCCGATTTTATACGCTGTCTCGCTGAGCGAGACAGTAAAATACTGTCTCGCCGAGCGAGACAGTAAAATACTGTCTCGCCGAGCAAGACAGCAAATACTGTCTCGCCGAGCGAGACAGCAAATACTGTTTGCTCAGCGAGACAGCAAATACTGTTTCGCCGTACGAGACAGCAAATATTGGGGAATTGTCTCGCGGCATGAGACGGCAAACATTCTCTTAGTCAAAAGCCAAATGTGATACGATTAGATACTCCAATAGGTACACGAGTCTAAACTGTTTCCCACACCCAATAGGAAGTTCCTGGAGAATATTGATCTGAATGTTCTTAAGGATAACCTGTTGAATTCTCAGTGAACATGTCAATTCAATGACAAAAGCTGAACCTATAAGAACAAATACCAGCTTCGATTCAAGATCTCGACAACGGTCAAGCGATAAACGCGACGCCGGAAAAACATTAGCTATTCTACAAAGAACTGAATAGACTAAAGGCAAAAGAGTTCAAGGGTTGAAGCCATTTTGCAAGTCCTACTACACGATCTACTCAACCAATCATTGAAGGGATCGTAAGTAAAACCTATCTTATCCAAAGCATCCCAGACTCTTCTATAAAAGAATACGTCTGGAATACTTTGGAGGGGGTATCTGTAGGCGTCAAAAAATGCTAATAGATATCCAAACACAGAAAATCATTCAACATTGGGAAAATCACCCAAAATTGACAAATATGAACTGTCTCGCCAGCGAGACAGTGTTGGCTGTCTCGCCAGCGAGACAGTGTTTGCTGTCTCGCCAGCGAGACAGTGTTTGCTGTCTCGCCAGCAAGACAGCGTTTAAATGGTCAATAAACACCTCAATAACTGCCCTACACGTGTCCATTAACCGCCAATGGACGTGGGAAATAACGTGGGCGAAAATCACGTGAATAACTGCCAAAATAACGGAGTTTGAAACGTGGGGAGGCAGTTACAGCAAAACTGCCAAGAATATTCGTTTTGCGCGACAGTATTTTACTGTCTCGCTGGGCGAGATAGTAAATTTACTGTCTCGCAGGGCGAGACAGCAAACGCTGTCTCGACCAGCGAGACAGTAAAACACTGTCGCGCTGTACTGATTTGCTGTTTGTTGAGTTTTTGATAGTTGCAGACCCCTGAGGCTATAAATACCCCCCTAGGTTCACTTCTGACGAGGATCGAGCATTTGTTAGAGTATTCCAGAGCAGAGAGAGCAGAGATTTCAGTGTTTTGTGTGATTCCTTGACATTCGAGCCTCGACTTGAGTTCAAGAAGAACGACTATCTTACTTCGATAAGATATCGTTTCCAATTCTCACTTCGATAACGAAGGAAGAATCATAACCCCCCCCCTCACGATCTGTGAATCAGTGGTCAACGAGCCAAAGCACTCACGGCACAGGCAAAGTCCCACAAAAACAATAGTCGATAAACAGCTATTGTGTTATTTTCTCAGAAGTTGTAATTTCTTGTTTTGTTGTAAAGAGGTCTTATAAAAAGACTATTTCTGTGAATTTTATTGTAATCAAAAGAAGAGACAATGAATTCAACAACAATCCCAACTTTTGCTGAAAACAATAGTATTCACGCAAATACCTTCAATCAACATAAAATAGTTGTCATAATTTTTTTTTCAATTTTTGAGATATACGCATATATCATCCTCACTCATACTAGGAAATCCTTACGGACTCTATACATGAATCGTAAGAAACTCTATCCTAGCTCCACGACTCGACACAGGATGATCCTAAGGATACTGGAACTAGAGCTCTGATACCAACTGTGACGTCCCTGTTTTTACTCATGGCTGCAGTCCAAGATGAACCCAGAGATGTCAAAACTGTCATGCATCCATACTGTGCAACAACAAGTTTCACCAATCACAGTAATATCTTCTAGTGGGGTCAAATAAAAGCGTAGGTACAAAACAGGCAAAGAAGTAGAACGACAATAATAGACATGATAAAGAAGATGATATCTCATAAATAAAGGTCTTGTCTCAACTGAAAATAAACTGAAATACATATGGAGTCTGAAATAACATACGATGTCTCAACATGAATCAAAACGGAAAGTCGAACTAAGGCGCATTTCCTTTACAAAATGGAAATAAACTCTAAGTCTGAATAAAATTTTAAAAAGTACAGTGGAGTCTCTACAAGTAAAAAAAATACGCGACGACGACTATGCCAGAACTCCGTCACCCTGCGGCTCTCCGGAACTCCGAGCTACCTGAAAGGGTATTTTTAAAAGAAAAAAATAACAATAAGAGCGTCAAAACGCTACAGCAAGATTACCCCCATCCGTCCCCAGGGGAAGGGCTGCTAGGATGGAGTAGAGGCTCTATCTATTAAGCATAGTCTACCTATATTATTTTTCCCGTATCTAGCGGAATTAATATTCAGACACCTACAAAACTAGACGTAGTACGTCGAGCGAAATAATCCAAACAAGGAAACCCTCATGTATATACCATATGTCCCGAATCATAAACATCTAAACATTAATACCGAAATAAGAATAAACAATCTAATGAAACCAATAATTAGAGATCCATAACACGAGACTGGTACGTCGAGCGAAATAATCTAAACAAGGAAACCCTCATGTATATACCATAAGTCTCAAATTGTGAATCTCTAATCATTGATCCCAACTAAGAAAAAAAAAGACAGTAAAAGAAAGAAGATATCAACACATCGTATTTATAATATCTTCCACAATCACTGGAGAGATAGAATAAAATGCCAACACATAATTTTGTATGCTTTCAAAAGTAACGTATTTCAGTTATATAGTTCACTGATAGGTCGTATTTATAATCGGTATCTGTCATACTTAGGCTATCAAGTAATTGTCTCAGTGCGATGAACTATCCTATAGGTATCCTGAACTGTGTACACGGCTCATTAGTCTCATCGCGATCTTAGTGCATAACGTGAGTGCGAGACGGACTACCAAATAGGCATCCTAGAAATACGGCTCACGAGCCTCATCGCACCCTAGTGTAGGACGGACGGCTAGATCAAGCCTCCTAAAATCCAACTCAATGGCCTGCACATGTGGAATATTGACGCACTACCTCATGTAGTACTGAACTGAGCTCATCAACGATATCCACCTCATATAAATCTTTGTACCTCTGATATGTCGATGCACTATCCCATACAATACTGAGCTATGCTCATCAATGATAGTTACCTCATGTATAAACCGTGTATATCTGGTGTGTCGACGCACTATCCCATATAGTACTAAGCTGTGCTCATCAATGACATCCAACATGTATATGAACTATATCTAATTCAAATATGATCAAATCAAAATTTATCATAATCCCCTTGGGATTCTTAAATGTATAATATAACATATTCTTGACTATACGTATAACATCAAGCGGCTCAAAACTCCGCGAACGCACCTCAAAACGGCGCAACACAGCTCCACAAAACGAGCAGGAAAAACAGACGTGACATCTATTAGTAAAACAATCATATCTTTCTCTAGGAAAACTATTTTTACAAATGGTTTTCTGTTTTGAAAACTAGATTCACATATATTTTAGATGACATAAGTTTGGTTCAGTTTGGTATTCATTTGTTATCCCAAATCTTTAGTTAAACATTATATATGTGCAGCCGTTTTTCTGCAGGACATGTTGTTAGTAAAAAGATCATATCTTTCTCTATACAAATGATTTTTAAGATTAGTCTTCTGTTTTAGAAACTATATACATATATATATTTCATTTGGCACTAGTTTGGTTAAATTTGGAGTTTATTTTCTATTTCAAAATCTCAGTTAAATTGATACAATTGCTGTAGTTTTCTGCAGAAAATATTTATTTAGTACATCACTTAAATTTCCCGTATATAAATGAAATTATGAAAAACCCTAATGATCATGATCATGATACTATCATAAAAAATAAGAAAAAAAATTACCAATCTAGCATTGGTTTATGTTTTAACATCAAAAATTTAAATTTTATCACATCATGTTAAGATTCAAGCATGAAAACACATATTTAACATTATATTAAACATCTAACTAGTTATTTAACTATGAGGAATGGTTTGGGTGAAGATAATCTTGCCTTAGACGTTGTTCTAAGCCTTTGAAATAACCAACAACCAAAAAAAGTACAACCAAGCCGTTTTCCCCTTGCTACACGTTGATGATCTCGCCCTCGTGTCGATATTTGCTTCACAAAGCTCTCACAATTCTCAACTTTAGGGCTAGGGATTCAAAGAGAGGTTGCTAGGGTTTGAAACTCTGATGTAAGGATGTTAATTTTCATGAAAACACATGTTTATATATATGCAAACCCGAAATAAACCCGTTTGATTCGAACCAGGAATCCTAATCTGACTAGGAAAATGACATTCGGTATTTTGGCCATAACTTTCATGTCTGACCTCGGAATGAGGTGATCTAAGACTTGTTGGAAATCTCTTGAAGATACCTACAACTTTTGTCTTTAATTTTTTCCAAATTCCAACTACATCTATGAGAAAAAATATAAAATTTCTTCACTAGTCATAAATTTCCAGATTTATACATCAAGCATGAATTGTGCATTTGCTCTTATATATATACATATATACATTGAATTGATCTCAAACCAATTTCTAGCATGCTCAAACATCATAATATGTTATTTATAAATATATAACATATTTATTATTATTTATCATAAAATATTCAAATTTTTTGGGGTTTTACATGTGTCACCTCAGCTGGAATCCCAAATGACGCAGTATGATCTGGAGTATGTGAAATAAGTTTCACCCAACGTGAAGTAGCATCACCCTCCACCTGATGTGATATCCAAACGACCTGATTAACACTTTCCACCTGCCGAGAGTCAAAAGTGACATTCCTGCTCAGAACAAAATCAGAAGCTCCCAAACGATAATCAAATGAGCCTCCGAATCCCAAATGCGCAATCGGATCAAATCTCACATCCTCGATGTGACCAAATATTGGGTAACCAAATATCCGACGCCGACCAAAATCTGAAGTAGCTCCACCAGATCTAATAACTCCTAATGCAGCAGTCGGTGACCTATGACTAAGATGACCCAAATATGTCGAAGCTCCAGAACCAATGCTCGACAACCAACACCGATCCTTCTCCAGAAAGGAACGACCCATCGAAACTGTCATCTCATCTTATCGCCCCAAAGTCTCCACACCAATAAAGTGTCTCCTATTGCCGTGAGCTCGGCACAAACGCAAGAAAGGACCCCTACCAAAGTAGAACAACGAGTTACCTTTCTGTCAATACACTTCTTCCAATTGTTGTTGACTTTTAGGACTTTACACCAATGGGAACTGGTCGTGACCCAATAATGCCTAGAACAATCACCAATTGCGGAAACTACAAAACGATTACCTCCCAATGATGTCTCCTTGGAAGGCCCCCAAATGCCTAACTGAACACCTCCTAAAAGACCCCTCGCTCGATGGATAGGAGTGTCAAACTTCACCTCGGTCTTGCACATCCCAATGTGCTCAAAGAACTTCCATCTGTAGGTCAAAGCACTCCTCAACAACCTATGCACGACATCACCAATCAAATACCCCAGTACCAAACAACGCCACAATCTAGCCAAATCCAATGAAGTCGTCAGAGCTCTATCAATCACCATGCTCCCAAGTAAATAGTATAAGTTACTCTTTCTGACGCCCTTCATCACAATCATGGACCCAAATGTAACCTTCAAGCGTACATCCGCCAAGGTCACCCTATAGCCTGCTGCCTTCAAAGTTCCAAGTGAAATGATATTCTTATTCAACCGAGGAACGAACCTCACTCCAACCAACTCCCGAATCACCCCTTCACTCATCCTGATCCGAACGGTACCGATACCACCAATAGAGTATTTGTGATCATTCCCCATGAGCATGAAATCCCCTCTTTCCAACTCCTGAAAACTGGAGAACCAATCTCTCCTAGGGCAAATATGATATGTAGTGCCCGAATCCAACATCCACTCTATAGAGTAGGCAACACACACTGACGGCAGTGCAGATAATGAGTAGCCTGAAGAATCCGAATATGAATTGTTACCACTAGTCTTGACAATATTCACCTCTAAAGCTTGTACAGCTTTCTCCTTATTCTTCCCGGCTTGATCATTCAACTTTGGGCATTCAGCTTTCCAATGTCCATCTTCTTTACAAAAAGCACACTGATTCCTACGAATTACAAGATGTGCTCCTCTAGAATGTGACCTTCTACCTCGGTTTGGACCCTTTGCTCTTGCAACCAATGCCCTCGCTACCGGCTCAATAGAAATCTCCTTGTCCTTCTTCTTGAGTTGGTAATTCATCAATGTAGCGGTGACCTCACTATATGAAAGAGATGTCTTCCCATTAATAAGAGTAAGGACAAACGTCTTATATTCCTCGTCGGGCAAGAAACTCAACAATAGCAACGCCTTGTCCTCATCTTCAACAATGACATCTACATTAGCCAAATCTGCAAGAAGCTTCGTGTAGTGGTTCATGTGATCACTAATGGATGTCCCCTTCTTCAATTGGAAGCGATAAAGCCTCCTCTTCAAATGTAAGCAGTTTTCAATGCTCTTCGTCAAGTACTTGCTCTCTAGGACCTCCCAAATCTTCTTTGCAGAAGTCTCATTCATCACATCATATTTTAGATCTTGAGTGAGACAAGACCTAATCACACCGCACGCTGTCCGATTCATCTTTTTCCAAATCTTCTCATCAATGTCATCCGGTTTCTCGTCCAACTCTAACGTATCTTACAAATTCTGCGCATTGAGCGCATCCAAGACTTCGTATCGCCAAAGTCTAAAATTGTTAGTGCCATTGAACTTCTCAATGTCAATCTTCATTGAGTGGATACTCAAACTTTGGACAATCTTCACACCTAAAGAACTACCCTCAACTCCCTCTTTCTCGGCCATAATCCTCAACACACCAACAACCAATGCGGAAACAAACGAAGAATAGATCCAAAACTGAGAAAAGAAAGAAGCTTTACTGAAAAGATCCCACATTTCTTACCAACTAAAACCCTAGACGAGCTTCCCAAATCGATCTACTCCTCCAAATAGCCCAAGCGTAGCCCGAGCTCTGATACCAATTGTTGTGCCAAAAGCTGTGTCGAGGAACCAAACCAAACGCCAATCCAAGAGAGCCAAACGAACTAAATATCAATGCACAAACAAAACACCAATTTTAACGTGGTTCGGTAAGTTGTCTACGTCCACGGGGCAAGAAAGAGATGAAGTTTTCACTAATAGAGAAAGAGTGCAAACTGAGATTACAAATCACTCGAAGGAACAAACTAATCTCACCAACAATCTCTTAATCTCTCCAAACAAAACCCTAAACAAATAGCTCAGAAAATACCTCTTTTCTGTGCTCCAAATATCCTTAATTTTTCTCTCCAAATTCTCTCTTCCAATTGTTCCATATATATAGAAATCCTAAAATCATAAACATACTAGGAATTCTAAACTAAAAGCCAAATCAAATTAGCTATCCAACAATGACATGCAGGTGGAGGTGCGGATCTTTTCGCACTACTGACGCATGAGGAAGAAGAGAGAGGTCATGAAAAAGAAGGAGAAGAGGAGATTCGTGTGACGAATGGGGAGAGGGAGGGTGTCAGAAGCCTGGATCTTGGGGTCGATCTTTGCGAAAGTATCCGTCGGAGAGGAGTGGCAGCCAGCGGCGGCGACGGCGACAACGACGGTTGACGGGTATCTTTGGCAGACAAGTTTGAGCGTGAGAAGAGAGAGGAGAGAGAGGGCAGACAGGAAATAGGTTAAGGACAGTTTTGGGTTTTGAACAAATGTTTGTTACTGTGCTGTGTTGGAAAGCTAAATAGGAGCTGAAACACAAGTATTTCATGTATTAGGGGCTTTGTCACATAAAAAATAATACGGGGGGCCTAGTCACAATAGCTTCATCTTTGTGGAGCCTTGACACATTTTTCCCTAACAAAATTGACCTCTTTTTTTGCCACACCATCAAGACTGGCAACAAATAGGTCAATTTTGTATAAAAATTATCTTTAAAATACACTGGACTAATAGTCCCATGTAATTAGAGAACACTAATTACAAAAGTAATTAGAGTCAGAAAATACACAAGACTACCACTCTTGCATATTTTGTAGTCAGAACCAGAAAATACATGAGACTACTGTATATGTCCTATATACAACATAATTGTTCTAGACAAGTGAGTTATAATAGCATTTTTTTCATTCACATTGTTTGGGGTAAGATTTGATAGGGACCTTGCATCAAAATTTTTTTTTATATTTAAAGTACATGACGAAATATATCATGATCTCTCTGCTCTAATTTCGCAAGAAAATAATTCTTCGTACTTTCAATTTTACTTCTATGGTACGGAGAATGAGCTATAAAATTGAATGAGAATATTAGATAATATAAATATGAGTGAAATCACAACTAAAAGTTAATGTGAATATGAGTCAAACCACAATTAAAAGTTTGATGGACATATTACAAGTAAATTCATATGCAAAATTCATTTGCGAATTGAATGATCACCCATCTTTTAAAGACTACAATATACTAATAAACAAAGATATTGTACTAGATCAACATGTTTATAACTCACAAATAGTAGATCACGTGACGATAGTCTGGGTTGAAGGAAACAATAACAATATTTCATTTGAAAAAGAGATTATTGTGTTGATAATCAATCCGCTAAAAAGTTTATTTTTTATTTTATTTTTAACAATTTAAATAACCATGATATTCGATCACGTGCGATGCAGATGCAATCTAACTAGTAACTTGAGAAATGAGGGACCTAACAGCAGAGTCAATGATTTTAGGGATTATTTGGGAATATAGAAGACATAAGAGACTAATGTCGACAAAACCCAGTTTTATCCGGATGTTTAACTTTAAGCTCCAGAAACTTAAAAAAAAAAAAAAAAAAAAAAAAGGAAACTCGAAGATTGAAGACCAAGAACCGCAATCCAATGAAAATACTTAGATCTGGACTACGACTTTATTGAAGTTGTCCTCTCTCAGATATCTATTTCCCTCCAATCTCTCAGACACTGAACCCCTCTCCAGTTTCCCCTAAAATTTAAAACCCTAGCCCTCATCATTCTATTGACTCCTCCGGATCCCTCAACAGCGAATTCCAGTGGTTTAAAAAGGTACCCTTTTGTGATTAACGCGTTTGTTCCATTTGCCCTTGACGTCGATCCAATCTAAGCCGAACCAAATTTAGATTTTGAGGTCAGACTTGTGTGTATAGTTTCAAGATCTAAAGATTCTTTCTTTTTTTCTTTTTTTTTTGTTTTCAGGAGTGAATGTGAGTGCTATGGCTTTGGATGGGATGAACAAGTTTAAAGAAAGCAGTATCACCTACGCCTACCTCCTTATTTACATCGCCTTATCCAGCGGACAAATCTTTTTCAACAAGGTATCTCCTACCCCCCCGCCCATATGATGTTATGTGCCAACTTAATTAGTAGTGTTTCATTATCATAAACCACCATTGTCAATTTATACATAAACCACCTTTAAACTGCTTTTTTTTTGCTGTAATCAACCACGTAGACTCACTTTTAAATCAAGTTTTTTTTTTTGAGTTTATGTAATAATTATTTGTCAGATATCAAGTATATTAGAGAGATGATCCTTAACGGAGGTTAGGTGAGATCAATTGCAAAAAAAAAAAAAAAGGTGAGCCCTGGTGGTTGATTGCAACAAAAAACCCTTTTAAGGGTGCTTTATGTATAAATTAAAAATAAAAGGTGGTTTTTATTTTTATTTATAAAATGATCCTATTTTAAAGATGGTTTCTATGGGAAATGCAAATGAAAACGACTGTTTTTTCCCAGCCTGAAATAAAATGTCCCAAAAAGATAAGAGCCCACTTCAGTGAACAAAACCAAAAATCCATGCCGACATATGTAGTGGTTGATCATGAATAGTTGCATCTTTCATGCATGAGAAAATAGATACGAGAATATAGTTACAAATTGTTACAGTTAGATGGTTGACGTTATAGTAGATACTTGACAGCACCAACAAAAAATCGCAACTCCATGTTAGCTATGTGGAAAGTCAAATGTTCAAGTCTTTTGCAGGGTGGATCAACTTAGTTTTTGCAGCTTTGAATGTTGTAATACCTTTTCTTTGTGGCATTGGATGTGCAAGTGTCAGTATTACAAGAAATGGATAAGATCAATTGAAAATTTCTTTTGCAAAGATCAACTCTACTGTAATCTAAATTGAAACTTGTTATGAAGTCTGCTGATTTTCCTAGGGTGAGATGGCAGTGGTGTTAGGATATGTGAAGCCTAACTATCAGGCATGCCCTATACTTCAGAAGAGAGGAGGAACAAAGTTGGAACAGGAGGAACATGATCGACGACGACGAAGTTCAAGCAAAACGACGAAAAAGGTGATTTGGCAGTATCGCGGTCGACCGGCCATGGCACGGCGGTCGACCGGCGACGTGCACAGCTGGGTGCACAGGCTGGAAGAGCATTGCGGTCGACCCCTGTGGCGCTGCGGTCGACCGGCAAAAGTCCAGAGAGCCATCCTGAGTTTTGCCTTCGTCGCGGTCGACCGAGCATGTTGCTGCGGTCGACCGGTAAAAGTCCAGAGAGCCAGGCAGATTACAGGCAGCATCGCGGTCGACCGCACGTGGCGCTGCGGTCGACCGCCCAAAGTCCAGAGACTTCGATCAGGATTGGGATTTGTCGCGGTCGACCGGATTTGGTGCAGCGGTCGACCGGAGTCGGGTATTGGCCCAGATTCGAAATTTAACCTGTTTTGTTCTGTTTCTTTTTTTACTTGTTAAACCCTTAAGTCTATAAAAGGGTTGATTAGGGC
>BQKN01066598.1:359893-372269 GCA_022839385.1 Asparagus kiusianus | reverse complement strand
TTTCTCTCTTCTCTCCTAAATCTCTATTTCCAAATCGCATCAGGGGGTTGTGCATCCCCAACAAGTGGCATGTAGAGTTCTTCTGGTAAAGCAAGCGAAGAAATTACACTGACCATTGTATATGGTTCAATTAATCAACACTTCCGCACTTAGTTGTCTATATCACTGCTGATAGTGAAGCCACCATTACCTTCCATGCCCATTTGTTGGAGCATGGCTGTATATGCCACAGTAGGAGAGGAACATACTCTACTAGCCTTCCCTTTATCAGTTCTTTGATCTAATGCAAGGTCATGTTGCAGACAACATATCTAGACTAGGGGTTTGGATGCCAAAGCTTGCAGCTGCTTCATTATTAAATCCTACATGCAAAGCTACCTCTCATCGAAGCACCAAATTGCATGTATTATAGCCTAAATGGAGGCTTCGGTCGGGGTTCCTATAATCAAAAGTTTAATTATAATTAACTATATGAAATATCAACTATTAACATGTTTTTTTTAAATGTGATTTATCAGTGTAAGCTCCATGAAGAATTACTCATATCAAGTGACCTGAAAAACATGGCAATATTTTTGGGACTAGACTTGTGACTTGTTAAATCCTGTAATGACCCTTTAGACTGTAATATAGTCACATTTTTAAGTTAATGCCACGCTTTAGGTGATCAATATTGTGACAGTAAGGAATAGAAGTGCTGAAACTAGTAAGAAATTATAACATCTATGAATTTCTAAATATAAATGTCTAGAACAAGGGAATGAACACTTGTAACTTTTAAATCATAGTTTAATATCATAATAATATAGCCACATTTTTAAAGTCATAAGTATTGCTACATTCTTGAGTTTGGTTTCTACATTAAAACCCAAATCAATAAATTTTTGAAACTATGAATCATCTACTAGGTATCACGAATATGGGTGCTATGGACACAGATACGGACACAAGGCATGTCAAATTTCTAAAATGTAGGATACAGGGATACAACTATGCGTGCGTGCGTGCGTGCGTGTGCGTGCGTGTGCATGTGTGAAATTTACATTAGAGAAAATATTAAATTAATACATATAACATTTGTATGTTTCTTTCTATTATTTACAATAATTAAGAATCAAGTTAAATAAAACTAAGAATAAGGTTTAACAATAAAAGTTTAGTTGATCGCATGGGACACTAGAATGGGTGTTTTTTAAATATTTAAGTAATAGGTTTCAGTTTTTGGGTTCAAAAAACTGATTGGCTTTGAACCTGATATTACCAAAGAAAGTAGTTTAGGGTACAAGTAATCGGGAAATCGGATTTTGCTTTGAGCCATAAGTGTCCACGGCGTGTCCATGGAGAATCCATGTCCGACATGTGTTGGACATGGACATGGCACCCAAAATGCTGTGTCCGAGTAACCTAGATGGCTAGATCATCTGCATTCAATACCTGAAGGTTGCATGTAGGCAAATAATATAGTGGACTGATGGTGAATTACATTTTTCTAAAACTGACTGGGGTGTTGGTATGGTTGCTACAAGTAAACGTTCACATCATTGGTAATATTTACATATTGTATACTGAATACCTTAGCTAAATAAACCTTGTTATCTGGCATTATGTCATTCATTCAGTTCTAACCTGCTTTTCTTTCTGGGAAAATATATAAATTTACATAGTGGTGGTTGACTCTTAATAAATGTTTTCATCCACTAAATATCAAGTTAGTAGAATGAGTAATCTTTCAACTGAGCTAATATTGTTTAAAAAACAATTGCTTATTACCAAAAGGAAAATATTATGAAACGATTCTATCACATCAGGAATACTACAAGGGTCTGTTTTTGGTAGGATGATGGATTTTGCTACACTATGCCTTTTCTTTTGAATTGTGTACCAGTGCTTCTGTATTTGGCTACAAAAGCAAAAAAGCTTGATTATATGATACCTTTTGACTAACAATATGCTAACATGTAACTGCAGTGGGTTTTGTCATCAAAGCAGATCAACTTCCCTTATCCAGTGGGACTGACTTTACTCCATATGCTCTTTTCTTCTGGATTATGCTTCCTTCTCACAAAAGTTTTTAAGGTAGTTAAACGTTACACTGCGAGCATGTTTTTGCAAAGCTTTTCCAATGGTATTAACAAATAAGGTGTATGGATTGTGAAACATGTGAAAGTCAGTGGGGTTTTCTTGACCTAGTTCTTACTCTCATTATGGTCATGCTTCTTATTTTCTTTAATATTTTCCCAGATCATAAAGATTGAGGAGGGCATGACGTCAGATATGTGAGTATTATCGTACCGACCGTTTGCTGTTAGATATGCATTAGTTAACAGCATAACCTCATTGAAGTTTCTCTATTATTTTTCTCAAAATCTGACATTATATAGCATGCAAACTCATACTGTTGTAAAGTAGCATGGTATCACTTGTTTATCTACTGCTTTCAGGTGCTTCTTGCTTGCATGCAACACCTTTCTTTGAAATATTCAGAGTTCGCATCATGAATACTTTTTCCAATTGATACTATTGAGGGCCATTTTATGATTCAACAGTATCATAGTTTTTCTTTAGATTTCTTTGATTTTTTTCTCCCGATTCATGTATGTCTAATCTATAGTTCTTGTTACTGCATCAACTATCATCCTATCATTTTTCCTAACTCGCGCACTTTTCTGTTTTCATTGTATAGCCCTGGCCCCTAAACGATCCTGTAAGCCTTCTTCCCTCATCTCCAATTGGAGCAACCTGTAACTTCCATACAATGGACTCTATTTTATTACGCACTTTTGACTTAACAGAGTCCTTAATCTAGGTTGAGTTTGGTGTCTTTGGTTTTCTGAGGGAACTTTGTGAAGGCCAAAGAGATGTATTCAACCAAGTTTAGAAATTATAGTAGTAGGAGATATTATATATCAACCAACTAGGTTGTTCTATCCAGTGGGTATTTTGAAGGACTACATAAGAACGGGGAGTTCTTTGAGACTGAATGGAGGTATACTATAGTCTATAATAAAGTTCTAATTAGTACAGATGCAAAGTAAAATATTTCCTGGGGATTTTCCATTCCATTCAATTAACTGATATACTTTTGTCTATAATAAAGTTCTAATTATTACGGATGCAAAGAAAAATATGTCCTCGGGATTTTCCATTCCATTCAATTATCTGTTCTACTTGGTCTCTTCGGTCATGTACTATGCTCAAGTACCTTTTAGCATTGTTCTAATGTGGATTACTTTGTTTAATTGTCCGAACTTTTAATAAAATACTGTTCTCTTAGATGAAAGCAAAAATTTGCTTAGACAATTTGCATATTAACCATGAGCGTATTTGGATATAAGAAACATTAGTAAGTTGTCTCTAGATACTTTGCTGCTAGTAATTCCATGTTTTAGATTGCAAAACTAATGAATATCTCAATCCTCAGATATGTTTCATCAGTTATCCCCATTGGTGCGATGTTTGCAATGACTCTTTGGCTAGGAAACAGTGCATACTTGTACATATCTGTTGCATTTGCACAGATGTTAAAAGCTATCAGTTAAGTGTTTTCTGCTCAAATCATTATAATTGCACTAGCTAATCTTACTTTGTTAGGATCTTCTATACTTACAGCAGTTAGTGACGGTGCAGTTTTTTCCTTGGATGAGCATTGCAGTGCCTGTAGCAGTCTTTCTCCTTGGAGCAGCAGCTGGCCTCGAAGTAATGAGCTGCAGAATGCTTGCTATAATGTCAGTTATCAGCGTGGGAGTTATTGTTGCTTCTTATGGGGAAGTTACTGTTAGTTGGATCGGAGTAGTTTATCAGATGGGTGGTGTCATTGGTGAAGCTCTAAGACTCATTTTTATGGAAATTTTTGTCAAAAGAAAAGGTGTTCGCTTGAACTCAATATCTATGATGTACTATGTTAGCCCATGCAGGTATTATTTGTACTCTTTTCTTTCACTGTACTCTTTTCTTTCACTGATATTCAATACAACCATTTTCCTACAATTTAACATATTCTGGTGCTTTTTCTGCAGTGCACTGAGTCTCTTTGTTCCATGGTTATTTTTGGAAAAGCCAAAAATGGATTCTGGTGGGACCTGGAATTTCCCTCCATGGATATTGCTTCTCAACTGCCTCTGCACGTTTGCGCTCAACCTTTCAGTCTTCCTTGTAATCTCACGTACAAGTGCACTGACTATTCGTGTTACTGGAGTTGTGAGGGACTGGGTGGTAGTTTTACTTTCAGCTGTAATATTCTCCGATACAAAGCTGACACCGATAAACCTCATTGGCTATGGCATAGGTATATATCTACAGGCAATGCTCTTCAGTAGTTTATTTAGTAATCGAGCATTTTTAGGGGCAGAAAATGTGTTCATTCTCAAGTATTCTTGACTGGAGACATCTTTAATTCTTTTTAATATTCTTGCAGATTTCAAATACTCTTTTATTAAATATTTTAGTTAAATTCTTTTGCTACAGAGAGAATGATAGTAACTTTCTTGCCTTCAATATTTTACCATTAATGTGCACGGAGCTTATCATTATTTTCTTTCTTTTTGGGCGCCTCATTCCATTTCAGGTATTAGAGGTTCATTGATACTTATATGTTCTTTGCACCTGAAATGATTTTTCTTCATGCGTCAAATATCTTGTTCCTTCTCCTACTTTAGTACTAGGGTGGCAACAAGAACAAATGCTTTATCTCAAAATTTTCCTTGTCAGCCTTGTGAATCCTTTTCTCAGTTCATTTGGAGGTCACCTCTTCTCTTAAACTAGAATCCCCTATCTTTTGTTATTGTCTACATCCATGTCCATAGTGGTTTCACTCTTAGCAATAGCAGGTCATTCCGGTATCATCCTGTTAATTCTTCGAGCCTCATTACATGTCCCATCTTAAGTAATTCCTTGTAATGTTATTCTATATTGCGTTTGTCTCTGCTTGAAACAGCCATTTATTATGTAATTTTTTATTATCATTGCCTCTTGTTCATCTGATCTTGCTTGGATACAGATATAGTTTCCATGTCTGATACTGCCACTGAACCAGAAATGCAAAATAGAATTTATCAACATATGTTTACATGTGCACATACATATGCATGCACTATCAAGGATTAACGTGAACAAAATTCGAGTTGTATAAAGGGATGCATAGTTTTTTTGTGTAAGAATTACAAATAAGAAGTTCCATATATAAGCAAGATCACATGAATGAGAGGTAATTGTAATAAAAAATTACATAATAAATGGCTGTTTCAAGCAGAGACAAATGCAATTCAGGAAAATGTTACAAAGAATTACTTAAGATAGGACATGTAACGAGGCTCGGAGAAATAACAGGATGATACTTGAATGACCTGCTTAAAGCACGGAGTTGATGTCCGATGTCTCATTACCATATCTTTCGAAAAGGTGGAATAGGCTCCTGATAGTTTTTGTCCAGAATTTTGTTATATAGCTAATAATTCAGTGCTAATATGTAGTGGATAGAAGAACAAATGATTGGGAATTTTCCTCCAAATGTCAGGATGATTTGTTTTGAAGAATTCAGAATACCCTAGAAGAATTGAGGCAGCTGTAATAATGTCCCTGCGCTGGTCCTTGTCTGAAAGTGAAAAATCAGGATAGATTCACTACACTTCTTCAATTACGTTATTTTGAAGGTATCATTTCTTGCATTTGATCCATTAAGCCCTGTTGATATTACGAGCGTCACATAAAATTTCTTCTCCAAATTCCTGGCTACTCTATGGTGACATACTAGCCTAGTAAGTATTTTACTAGTTAATATGCCCTACTCTATTCTTTGACCAAGATCTCAATTATAGCATCCATGATGATTCGAGCAATGAAAGCAATAAAAAAGTGAAAGACTCAATGAGTTATCTTTTATGTGATTCTCGTTATCTTTTATGTGATTCTCTCAATAATATATTTATCCTTTTGATGTCATCTTTGTCCCATTTTCAACTTACCTTATAAATTCAGTGATCTCACAAATTTAACAATGGCTAGTACTTGTGATTAATTCTTTTTCCTTTTTTTTTGCATGATGGTGCTCTACTTACTGAAATGTGTTGGTTTTTGGTAGCCATTGCGGGAGTGGTGGCATACAATAACCACAAGCTGAAAAAGGAAGCAACTATCACAACTTCTAATGAGGAAGGCAACAGCAGCAATCAAGAGAGGTCCAATGACTTGCAGATAAAAGATGGCAACAGAGACGAGCAGGAGAGATTCAAGAGCGTGCAGATTGAAGAAAGACAGTAGTTGCAGATTGAAGATACAGGGGCCGTACATAACTTTCAGCAGCGAGATCACATTCATCTTTAGAGATGGCTATATAATTCCAGCAATTAGTTTCTCATCAGCATCTGTTTGCTTGTTGTAGATCCCTCTGTTGTGCTGGTGATTTCTCGTGTAATGCGGAAGTGGATTGATTTTTATACAGACTACAGCGTCTGGATTTTTTTTTTTTTTTTTTGAGATAAAGGCTTTGCAGTAATGTCATTATTTCAGGCTACTTGTAAGCTTGAGCTGATATTTATACTCATTGTTATTGTGGCACAAAGCCCCTTTTATGTACACGTAAAAATTTTGGCAGAATATCGCCATCGCCGTGTAATTTTGTTTCGTCTCTTGTATAATCTTGTTTAACATCAGCAACAATGTTCTCTTGCTCAAGAAGCAAGAAAAATATTGCTCCAAAACAAAATTTTGGTATGTTTGACTAGTTGCCTAGTTAGATGAATGGCTGTAAAATGTGCTCCTTTCTGTGTGCTTGTTAGCGGCCCTTTTGTAGTGAAAGGCATGAGAGGGCCGAGTCTCAAGGAACTATGGCACAAGATTTTAGCCCCTTTAATCTTTCAAATTTTGGAAGCAGACATTTAAATTGCTATTAGGTCTCTCAAATGTATTTTAGTCACTCAAATCAATAGTATAATTATCAATTAGAATGATTAGTTCGGAACAAATTGTGAGGATGGAGAAATCTAACAAAAATTAATGTCGATGATTTGAGGGTCTTCAAATTGCTATTTTACCCTTGCTTGGAGTGACCAATTTCCAAAAAAACTTGAGAATTGGAGGACCTAATAGTTTAATGATTTGAGGGAATAATTTTACAAAAAGTTAAAAATTGAGGTATCTACTAGCAATTTCAATTACTGGATGGAATAATTTCAAATTACGGAAGAGTAATATAAAAAATACAAAATTATATGTTATCATATTTTATTAAGATAAGTGTTGATAATAGTAGTGGGTTTAGTCCCACATTGGTTGTGAGAACACACCTCACCCTCCACTACTTGTATAAATATATGTGCACACTCAATAATCAATTTAAGTGAAATTTACCCAAGATTCTCTCTCTCTTACTTTAACATGGTATCAGAGCGAGGGTTATTATTTCTCTTCCAATAAAAATTTTTAACGCTTTTGCGTTCTTTTGCCAAATCTTGGCATTGGTGCTTTGCAGCTGTTTGACCTTTTTTTTTTGCGTTCCTCTGCCAGATTTTTGGCATTGTCGCTTTGCGGCCTCTTAACGCATTTCGCGTTCTCATTTAACCTTTGGGTTCTATTTTAACCTTCGGGGTTACATTTTTAAACATTCGGATTTTATTCTAACATTCGGGTTCTATTTTAAACCTTTGGGTTCTATATTAACGGCATCGCCGTTTCAAGACCATCTCTTGGTCTTAAGTTTACGGCATCGCCGTTTTCAAAACCGTCTCTCGGTCTCAAATTAACGGCATCGTCGTTTCAAGCAGTCTTTCGGTCTAAAATTGCGGTTTCAAGCCGTCTCTCGACCATCTCTTGGTCTCAAAATTATCGTTTCACAGTCAGTAACAACATCACCGTCTCAACATCGGCATTGATATGTTGTGGGTCTCCGGCGTGAGCATCAGATCCGGCCGATCTTCGGGCCACCTTGGTCGCCGACTACTTCTTTTTCTCAGATTTTACAGTCATATATAACATTCGGGTTCAAATTTAACCTTCGGGTTCTTACAGCTAAACCTTCGGGTTTCTTTCAAGGATTATTATCTTGAACTTCAAATTGCTGCTATTATGGCTTCTTCACTGGCACCTGCTTCTTAGGCTCGGTCTAAGCCCTTTTGCACATATTGCAAGAGGGAGGGACACCGCTTTGAGACATGTTTCCAGCTTTATCCTGAGTTACGTTCCTCAGGAACTGACCGTAGTCAGCGATCCCCTTGGTCCCGATCCTCTTTTGCACCAGGATTACTGATCAATGTTATGTCATCTACCACTTCAGACCCTACCATTCAAGCTATTGCAGATATTCGTCGTCAAATTGAGGCTCCTCAAGGTATTACAGATATTCGCCGTCAAATTGAGGTTCTTCAAGCTATTGCAAATATTAGCCGTCAAATTGCGGCTCTTCATCATACCACCTCTCCATCTGCTGCACAATTCTCTAATATTCGTCGTCAAATTGATGTTCTTCAGCATAAAGCTTCTACATCTAGTGTATGACTCTCTGGTATGCGTTTTGCTGGGTCTTCAGCCAACCCTCGGTCTCCGGTATGAATGATCTCTGGATTTTTGACTCTCGTTGTTCCTTTCATATGACTCGTAATGTATCCCTTTTATCTTCTGTCTTCACTTCCTCTTCTCTTCCCCCTATCTACACGGCTGCTGGACAACCTTTGTCTATCACTCAGTATGGCTCTATCACCCTACAAACTGACCCATCTGGTCGTCTAACTCTTGGCCCTATTTATGTGGCTCCTCAGTTGTGTTTGAATTTAATTTCTGTTAGCTCCTTATGTATGAATGGCCTACTTGTCTCGTTTTCTTCTGATACTTGTGTTGTGCAAGATCCACAGATGGGCAAGACTGTTGGGGCTGGTCGTAGGAGACACAAACTGTATTTTCTGGAATATCTTCACCTTCCAGAGTCCATACGTCCACATTCTCTTGTTGCCTCTGTAAGTCCAAAATCCTCTACCATACTTTCAGCAGATTTTTAGCATAGACAACTTGGTCATGTGTCTTATAAAAGACTGGAGAGTCTTATCCAGTTCGGAGTACTTGGTCTAGTATCCTCTCATTCTCATATTGAGTCATGTACTGGTTGTAAATTGGCTAAATTCACTGCTCTACCGTTTCTAACCAGTATATCTATTTCCACTTCCTTATTTGATTTGGTCCATTCCGATATCTGGGGGTCAGCTCCTCTGCCTTCTTCATCTGGCTACTTATATTATGTTAGTTTTATCGACGATTTCTCTCGTTATACATGGGTCTACCTACTTAAAAATCGCTCTGACGTACTTACTGCTTATCAAGCATTCACTGCTATGATCTTCACTTAATGGAAAGCTCGTATTAAAGTTTTTCGTTCTGACTGTGCCAAAGAGTATCTATCATCTGCCATGCACTCTACCATGATCTCTCATGGAACTATCTTTCAACAGTCATGTCCTTACACTCATGAGCAAAATGGTATTGCTGAACGCAAACATCGTCATATCCTTGATACCGCTCGATCCATGCTCATTTCTTCCTCTGTTCCTCGTCGTTTCTGGGCTGAGGCCATTCTCATCGCTGCTCATGCCATTAATATCACTCCATCTAGCTCTCTTTCTGGCGCTACTCCTCATAGCCGTGTCTATACTCATCCTCCTCATTATGATTTGAGCCGTGTTTTTGGCTGTCGTTGTTTCGTTCTTCTGCCCTCTCACGAACGTGATAAATTGTCTCTCAAAGATGTTCTCTGTGTCTATTTAGGAATTAGTTCGGAACATCGCGGTTATCGTTGTTATGATCCCGCATCTCGTCGAGTTCATATATCTCGACACGTTCAGTTCGAAGAGGATTCTCCATTTTATTCTGCTTCTGATAACTTCAGTTTCCTCCACACTACTGATCGTGCTTCTCCGCCAGCTGCATCACCCATTTTATTACCTCAATTCTCCTTTCGAGAACTTCCTGAAATCTCTCCATCTCCTTCTGTTGACTCTCCCTCACCTAAGCCTTCTCTTCAACCACCTGATTCCTATCCCGTGGTCACGACACCCACTCTACAAAATACTGTTGACCTCCACACACCTATGCCAGCATCTCCCCCGCCTGAGGTTCCTCTTGCTCTTCGTCGAGGAAAATGCCCACATATCATGCCTGCACGGTATGCTTCGGTTACTTCCTATTCACCTATCTTTCATACCTTTCTTGCTGCCATTCATACTACAGTTGAGCCAATGTCTTTTCAAGAGGCCGTTCAATTTCCAGAGTGGCGATAGGCTATGGCTGAGGAATTTCAGACCTTTCAGCAAACACATACCTGGGATGTTGTTCCATGTCCCCCTGGCATCTCTCTAGTTGGCAGTAAATGGGTTTATAAGGTCAAGTTTCGTCCTGATGGTACCATTGAACGTCGAAAAGCTCGTTTAGTGGCTCGAGGTTATACTCAGCAGCAAGGTATTGAATATGAGAAGACCTTTGCTCCTGTTGCTCAGATGCCCACCGTTCGTACTCTTCTTGCGGTTGCCGCTGCTCATCGTTGGCCCTTATACCAGATGGATGTTAAAAATGCTTTTCTCCATGGCTCTTTATCTGAGACAGCGTATATGCAACCGCCTCTAGGGTCCAATATTCCTTCGGGACATGTATGTCTCCTTCGCCGTGCTGTTTATGGTCTCAAACAGGCACACCGCGCTTGGTTTGAGTGTTTTCGTGATGTCGTGCTCAAGGCGGGCTTTATGGAAAGTCATCAAGATGCTTCTCTGTTTGTTCGCACTATATCACGTGGCAGAGTTTTATTGCTTCTTTATGTAGATGATATGATCATTACAGGTGATGATGCTGCTGGTATACAACTCGCAAAATCTCAATTGCAACAACAGTTCCACATGAAGGACCTTAGATCTCTTCACTATTTTCTTGGTCTATAAATTTCTCAGGACCCGCGGGGTATATTACTGTCTCAACAGAAGTATCTCTCAGATATTTTAGATCGAACTGAGCTAACTGACGATGCAACTGTTGATACTCCACTCCAACAAAATGTTAAACTTTGCTCTACTGATGGTGATCCTCTATCTGATCCTACCCGATATCGACATCTTGTTGGCCAGTTAGTCTATCTGTGCATCTCTTGATCAGATATCTCTCATGCTGTTGGCATTGTCAGTCAATTTGTTAGTGCTCCATGTTCCACACACTATGCTGCCTTATTACGGATTCTTCGGTATTTCCGTGGCACTAGCACTCGCTCTCTTCTATTTCATGCTACATTCAAGTTAGAGCTTCGTGCATATTCTGATGCTGATTGGGCTGGTGATCTAACTACCAGGAAGTCTACCACAGGTTATTGTATATTTTTTGGTGATTCCCTTATTTCCTGGCGAAGTAAGAAATAAGATGTTATTGCTCTGTGACGCCCCTGGGTTCACACACGGCTGCAGTCCGGGGTGAAACCATGGATGTCAAACCTGCCATGCACCACACCGTGCAATAACACGTTTCACCATCACAATCACTATCTCTCTAGTGGAGTCAACATCAGGTGTAGGTACAAAGCAAGCGAAATGTGAATCAACAATACTAGATGAAATGATAGAACACAATACATCCCATCAACAAAAATAAACTGTAGTACATAGTCAAAGTCTGAAATGAAATAAACTGGAGTTCTTACAAGTCTCAAAATACAGCAAGTCTGAGTAAAGGAAATTAAGGCAACACAGCCCTTACAACTCTAGAAATAAACTCTCAAATGTCTGAAAACACTACAGTGGAGCCCACAGAAAGTAATACATAGATAAGTAAATGCTGAACACTAAAGTAGTCCGCTATCAACCTACGGCTCTCCGTGCTCCTGGCTCGTGACCTGAAAAGGGGGAGGGACAACGAGCGTCAAAGCGCTAGCGAGCAACATCACAACTAAACCCCAAGGGATAGGGCTCGTTGCATAAGAAAATACAGTAATGACAGAATATATATATATATACAATGTCCTAATAGTAAGGGGTTTTAGTACTTAGGAAATTTCAACACGAGCATAGGTACGTCGAGCGAAATAATCCAAACAAGGAAACCCTCATATATATACCTCGTATCTCAAATTGAAAATCCCTAAGTTCCCAAACCCGAAGTCTAATATATGAACAATAAGGAAAAGAAAAGATAGTACTCCCATGTTTACCGATAAACTCAGCTGTGCCAAAAATATATAGTCGAAATAAGTGTCATATACACTTAAATCACTATCATGTCCAACTACATCAAAGTGTCGTGCTCACAACCCAAATGTGTAATATGCTCAAGGTTTAGCAAAGGTTGCCCAACACGGGGTCTTTAGTCGCTTATAGTCCAACACGAGGACTTTAGTCGCTTATAGTCCAACACGAGGACTTTAATC
>BQKN01066598.1:334958-354284 GCA_022839385.1 Asparagus kiusianus | reverse complement strand
CCCCCCCCCCCCCCCCCCCCCCCCTCCCCTCCTCCAAAAAAAGAGAAAAAAAAACCCAACGCACGTAACAATAAACTCACCTAAATACTTCTCATTCGGTTTTGCAATTCACAGCATCAACTCTAATATAGTCGTGATAAGCACGTGGCGAAAAGGATAAAAATTCTTTCTCAATGCCAAAAGTACTATTGTACTAAAAAGGACAGAAGAGAGATTTTTTTAATGACCGAGGTATTATTTTCATCTTCTCTTTTTCTCATGTGCTTGTTACATGATACATCAGAACTAATGTGCTGATTTACAGATTAACTGAGAAATTTTACACGCGCAACTTAGTGGATGCAACAACCCCTAACGTTTGAGGGGGAACCTAGCAAAATAGAAACAGCGCTCAAGGGGGTTTAGAGCAACATCCTCAAGTTCACGGGGTTGGAACCGTATATATAATTATAAAAGCCTGGATATATAAACGACTGGTATTCACGCGCGAGTTAAAGCATGGGCCACGTGGCCTCACAAGCGGGCGAGTGAGAATCGGCGCTTCGCTAGAGTTTCTCAAAATATAAAATGTTAACTAATAAAATCCTTTCGTAATGCAATTTAAATACGGATAAGTTAGTTAATTAGTTGCTACTTTCGCTCCTAAAATCAACCTACTCCCTAAAATATCTCCAACAGATTATATATAGTCAGTTTTAATAACTCTTAACACTTATCGGTAACTATATATTGTTATCTTATCATTTATTCTCTCTTTGCTTATTAATTATTATTCAGTCCCGCACAGGAGAAAGTTTCTCTCCTTTTTTGTTTTACGTGTGTTTTTTCCTTAGTGATCTGTTTATTTTCTTGATTTATTGGTGAAATTAAAGAGGCGATAATGGGATCAATTGAGGGTGAAAATAATAAAAGTTTGGAGATTGAGAAGGAGAAAAAGCTTGAGGATTGGCTACCGATTACATCTTCAAGAAATGCAAAGTGGTGGTATTCAGCCTTTCATAATGTCACGGCTATGGTCGGCGCCGGTGTTCTTAGCTTGCCTTATGCTATGGCTCAACTTGGATGGTAACCTTTTTTTTTGTAACTTGATTTATTTATTTATTTATCTTGTTGGTTTTGTGATGCCTTAATCTTAGTCTAGGTTGGTTAGATTAATTGTAAGATTTTTGTTTTTATTTTAATTTTTATGATTCAAACTTTTGAAAAAAAAAAAATTATGAACAGGACGGATGATTTTTTTTAATGATTTCGTGTTGTTTGTTTACTGATCGTGACTACCAATTCAAATCTTTGTTTCGATGGCGCCGACAATGTTGGGGAGGGAGGTGGCTGGTGCCGGTGACGGAGTTGGTGTCTCGTCCGGTTTCTGACTGCTGGCTTAGTTAATTCGGTTAGGATGAAGATTATAACAATAAACCTGTAATTAGAATTCTCAATCATCTACTAGTTTTTTTTCTCTTTTTTTTTTTCAGTTTACACGCGGTAACTGCCATAGGTTCAAGTATAGGACCAGTTTTAATAGGATCCCTATTCTTGTTTATCTCCGAAAGGGCAGTACAGAAGTGATAAGTACCGATAAATAAATTTAGATATGATGAATACCATTTGAAGCTACGCATAAAATATCATAAGATTACATAAACAAAACCATATAGGGAGATCGACAAAGGAATGAAATATTTGGTCTAGCATGAATTTTGATGCGAACATCACTATCAGCTATATCAGTATAATAAATGATGCTTATCAATCAATCCGGTCGACTCTCCAAAAATTCTTACACGTACATGATTGGGGGGGCGGCCCCCCCCCCGCATGCCGCCCTCTTTCCTTAAATTGAGTTCTTTATAAGTGAGCATCATTGCTTCTTCTTCTTCTTCATAGGGGTCCAGGCGTCACGGTGCTCATCCTCTCATGGATAATCACCCTCTACACGCTCTGGCAAATGGTGGAGATGCACGAGATGGTCCCTGGCAAACGCTTCGACCGCTACCATGAGCTAGGGCAGCACGCGTTCGGCGAGAAGCTAGGCCTGTGGATTGTCGTCCCCCAGCAGCTCATAGTGGAAGTAGGGAGCAACATTGTTTACATGGTCACCGGAGGGAAATCTCTGAAGAAGTTTCATGACTTGGTTTGCCCTGACTGCAAGAACATCAAGCTGACGTATTTCATTATGATCTTCGGCTCCTGCCATTTCGTGCTCTCGCAGCTTCCTAACTTCAACTCCATCTCTGGCGTCTCCTTGGCCGCTGCTGTTATGTCTCTCAGGTATTTTCGGACTGTCATAAATCGTTATTTTGTTGGTTTTGTTACTTGAATATTAAACAAAAGGATTATTAGGGTTAATTTCACAAGATTGCCACCTGAATTGAACACATTGACGTCTAATGAATACTTAAGAAAATTAATAGCCTACTAGTCCTCGAAGCCATTAATAGCCAAAGGACATCCCAATTGAAAACGGAGTACGTGACACAATTAAACATTCAAAAGCCTCTACTACCATGAATTTTTGAGCAAACTAAGCATGCATCTCATGACCTTTTGAGTACATTATTGATACTTACGTACCATTGAATTTAAAATAAGTTTATTTATTCGAAATCTTAACAAAATTAAACTTCATTTAGTGTCTACGGATGTCTTAATATATACATTGTAACTCTTTGACATGATATCTTAAGATTAGACCACACATTTAACTTATTAACAAAACTAATGAAAATTAATTGGACCGTTTTCAGTTACTCAACCATTGCTTGGGTAGCTTCTTCAGCCAAAGGAAAGCAAACGGGCGTATCCTACAGTTACAAAGACACATCAACATCAGGAACAATTTTCAACTTCTTCAACGCTTTAGGCGACGTGGCCTTCGCCTATGCTGGCCATAGTGTCGTTCTTGAAATCCAAGCGACGATTCCATCAACACGCGAAAACCCATCAAAAAAGGCAATGTGGAAGGGAGTTGTAGTTGCTTATATCGTCGTCGCAATCTGTTATTTTCCTGTCGCCTTAGCGGGCTATTGGATATTTGGAAACTCGGTTGAGGATAACATACTTGTAACGTTGGAGAAGCCGAGGTGGATTGTTGCGACGGCGAATTTGATGGTTGTTGTTCATGTTATTGGGAGTTATCAGGTAACTAAATGTGATGATGAATTCTTTTTTCTTAAATTCTATCGTATTTTTATACGAGAAAAACGTTTATTATATGACATAGGAGAGGATTTTTTTTTTAAATATATAGTACGCGGCTAAATCTCAGCCGAGTAATGTGGTTGAGTTAAGTAATAAGAAGATCACCCCTTTTATTCACTTGGCTGAGATTCTAACATAGAATCTTCCCATATGCCATGTCATACGACACACATTATTCTCGTTTTAATTTACATCCCATATCATTAAGTTGATCTAACCTAAATGACATATATACCATCCAAATTTATTGTGGCTATATGTTTACTTAGATCCAACAGGTTTAACTCCAATGACTTGAACCAGGAAAGGAGAGTACATTTAGAAAAGAGAAATATTGGGAGAAAACACTATTTAAACTAGTATATATATTTGATGCACCTGCATAAAAATATAAATTTCATGTTATGCTAATTATCTATTTTTTACTAAATTTATTTATTTATTTTATTTTTTATTTTTTTGGTGAAGATATTTGCTATGCCAGTGTTCGATATGATTGAAACAGTCCTAGTTAAGAAGTTTCGTTTGCCACCGGGTCTTACTCTTCGTTTGATTGCAAGGACTGCTTATGTTGGTAAGGCCTCTTTCCTGCATAAATACTTCAAAATTGCAAACATAATTATTGTACATTTTTTTTATGTATGATATTTATCTTATGATTTTGTAAATAATGCAGCACTTACAATGTTCATTGCTATATGTATCCCTTTCTTTGGTGGTCTACTTGGATTCTTCGGAGGATTTGCATTTGCCCCAACTACATACTTTGTAATTGAGCTAAAACTTTCCCCCTTTTTTTAGAAAACAAATCAATTTCAAAAAAAAAAAATTTGCTAACTCCATAAGTTTTTGCTTTATACAGCTACCATGCATTATTTGGCTTGCTATAAAAAAACCTAGACGGTTCAGCTTATCTTGGCTCATAAATTGGGTGAGACTCAAACTTCTATTACATGAAATTTTGGATTTCTTTTGGTATATCATCAATTTGAACTAATCAATTTTGTTTTCATGGTCTTCAGTCTTGCATCATTCTTGGGGCTTTGTTAACGGTTTTGGCACCAATTGGAGGTTTGAGATCAATCATAAAAAGTGCGAGTACTTACGAATTCTTCTCTTGAGCTTAAGTGCACAAATGAAGAATATCAGATGCTGAAAATACTGAATGCTGTTTTTTCATAATGCATTCAGTAAGCGTTTTATTGTTTAAGTTTTTTCTTAGGAGAACAATATGTAAAGAAGTACTATCACAAAGACTTCTGGTTGATTTTGCTCCAAAATTTATTTTTCATTCATCTACTAGAGATGCTGTTATGCAATGAAAATCAAGCGTTTCTCTGGTATTTCTTATTCTTTTGTTTGTTTATGATGGTTTTGAGCTCAATTTAAAATCTCTATAAGCTTTTTTTAAAAATAATTTATAGCTACCTTCTGCTAAATTCTGAAGAAAGCAAGACTATGAAGTTAACTCATGCTAAATTCAAATTAACCATGTTCTCCGTATCTAGTAACCCATTTATTTTGGGGGTGTAATTGACACTGTGAAGCAGAGCATGTTGTGCGCCGCGGAAGCCCTAAATTGACCAAATCGAAGGCACACACAAGAACAATAGCAGACCACAATCCACACAAGCCAATCAAACACAGTAAGAACACAAGATATACGTGGTTCGGCAATATGCCTACGTCCACGGGGCAAGGAGGGGGAAGCTTTACTATTCAAATCAAAAGGGAGTACAAGTTAGGGTTACAAATCTTACCCAAAACCCTCAAATAAGACCAAACGATCTCTTAAATAGACTCCAACAATAGAAGCCCTCAAATCTCCCTTTGCTCAGCTCAAAATCGTCCAACTACTAACCCTAGAAACGAGTTTAGGGTATTTATACAACTCCCAAGCGAAACGGATCTGGAAACCTGAACCAACTGAAACCCGCTTCGTCGGTCGACCGGCACGGTCGACCGCGATCAATTCCGGTCGACCGGTCCGGTTGACCGACCTCCATCCAGAAAACAGCCCAAGGTCCAGAGACATCGGCGGTCGACCGACCCGGTCGACCGACCACCGCTGCGGTCGACTGGCCCGGTCGACCGCCACCAGTGCAGAAGCCCAGTGACAAATGTGCACGAATGCGGTCGACCGGACCGGTCGACCGCCACCCGCTCAGTCTGAAACTTGAGCCTGAACTCTGAAACTAACGCCTCTGCTGCTGATTCTACAAATCTCCACCTCGGCGAGCGTTTGCCAAAACTGAGCCGACACCAAAAAACACCCCCAATCAATCTCAACCGGCTGCATCTGCAAGACTGCCTACGTATCCTCTTGCCCAAGGAATCAAGCCGAACGTAGTTCATCCAAATGGCCGCCAACGGCCTCAACAACGAAGAATGTTCAATAAGCTCAAACAATGACCAAACTTCATACCTGGTACAACTTTGGTCAACATATCAGAAGGATTGTCCTTAGTGTGGACCTTCTCCAACGTGACATCACCGTCATCCAATACGTCACGTACAAAATGAAATCTGACATCAATGTGCTTCGTGCGAGCATGGTAGACTTGGTTCTTCGCCAAATAGATAGCTGACATACTATCACAATGTACCTGAAAGGTCTCCTGTGCAATCCCCAAATCATCCAACAAGCCATGTAGCCACAAAGCCTCCTTCACTGCTTCTGTCACCGCCATATATTCCGCCTCTGTAGTAGAAAGCGCCACTGTAGACTGAAGAGTGCATCGCCAACACACCGGTGCACTAGCCAATGTAAAAACATAACCTGTAGTGGACCGACGCTTGTCAAGATCTCCAGCATAGTCAGAATCCACGTAGCCAACACAATCCTGTCCTGTCTCATCATTCTTTGCAAATATCAACCCAACATCCACGGTACCCTTAATATACCGTAAAATCCACTTCACGGCCTCCCAATGCCCCTTCCCGGGGTTATGCATGTACCTAGATACCATGCTCACGGCCTGTGACAAATCTGGCCTAGTACACACCATGGCATACATCAAGCTACCCACTGCACTGGCATATGGAACTTTGGACATGTAGTCCCGATCCTCCACCGAAACTGGTGACATCAAAGCTGAAAGTTTAAAGTGGGGAGCTAATGGAGTACTCACCACCTTGGTATTGCCCTCAAAACTGAATTTCTTCAGCATCTTCTGCAAGTAACTCCTCTGTGTAAGCTTCAATCTCCCCTTCACCCTGTCTCGCTCAATCTCCATACCCAATATATTCTTAGCCTCTCCCAGGTCCTTCATCTCAAATTCAGATGACAGCTCCTTTTTCAATTTCCCAATAGCTGAAGTGTTCCTGGAAGCTATGAGCATACCATCAACATACAATAGCAAATAAATATGCTCACCATCCTGTAGCTTGTGCATATAAACACACGGGTCATAAGGGCTCCTCGTGTACCCTCGGCCAATCATAAAGCTATCGAATCTCTTGTACCACTGTCGCGGTGATTGCTTTAGTCCGTAAAGAGATTTCTTCAATTTGCACACCAAATCTTTTCTTCCTGCAGCTTTAAACCCCATAGGTTGTGTCATGTAGATCTCCTCATCTAAGTCTCCATGTAGAAAGGCCGTCTTCACGTCCATTTGGACCAAATCTAAGTCCAGTTGTGCCACCAATGCCAATAGTATCTGAATCGACGAATGCTTCACAACGGGTGAAAACACCTCGTTGTAATCAACGCCCTCAAGCTGTGCATATCCCTTGGCAACCAATCTGGCCTTGAATCGAATGTCCCCAATAGAAGATCCCTCTTTCTTAGCATACACCCACTTGCAACCAATAGCTTTCTTACCCTTCGGTAGCTTTGCAAGTTTCCAAGTGTCGTTCTTCTGAAGAGATTGTATCTCCTCCTCCATAGCATTACTCCACCTAATGGAATCAGGGCTGGACTCTGCCTCCCTGAATGTGGCAGGAATAAGATCATCAACGACCTCCACAGATAAAGCATATGCCACCATGACATCATCATATCTAGCTGGCCGACGAATCTCTCTCCTCGGTCTGTCTGCTGCAATAGACCCCTGAACATGACCCTGTTCCTGAGTCCCATGATCCACTGTACCCTCGGTCTGCCCGGCTATCATCTCATCTCCTCCCAGTGTCACCTCTGTAGGAGTCTCAATGGATACAGTGCTCTCTGGAGTGAGTGGAGTCACATCAACCTCCACCTGCTGCGATATCTCTCCTGTCTGATCTTCCTCCACCTGCTGAGGAACTCGAGGCTTCATCATGTACGCCTCATCGAATGTGACATCTCTGCTAATGATCATCTTCTTATCTTGTGGATCCCATAACTTGAAGCCTTTTACACCTTCTCTAAATCCCACAAAGATAGCCTTCCTCAATCTCGGATTCAACTTCCCATCACTAACATGGAAATAAGATGGACACCCAAATATCCGAAGAGTCTCATAATCACTAGCCACAGATCCAGACCAACGCTCCAAAGGAGTCTTCCCTTCTATCGCAGTGCACGGCAACCTGTTAACGAGATGGCTCGCATAAACCAACGCCTCGGCCCAAAAAGATCTAAATAATCCACTCTGCGTCATCAAACAACGCACCTTCTCCAGCAAGGTACGGTTCAGCCTCTCTGCCACCCCATTCTGTTGCGGTGTCTCTCTAACTGTGAAGCGTCTTCTAATGCCGTGATCCCGGCAAAACTGTAGAAATGGATCACTCTTGTACTCTCCACCATTGTCTGAACGAAGAGTCTTCACCTTTCTACCTGTCTGTAGCTCCACTTTCTTCTTCAACTCCACAAATATATCCAGGACCTCATGTTTATGCTTCATGGTATATACCCAATTCCTCCTGGAATAATCATCAATGAAAGTGACGAAATAATTTGCCCCACCAAGCGATGTGTGCTTTGAAGGGCCCCAGACATCTGTGTGAATGTAGTCTAATATACCTTGGGTGTTGTGAATTGCGGTGCCAAACTTTACTTTAGTCTTCTTCCCAAGTATGCAATGCTCACACAGCTCCATCTTACAGGTCTTTGCACCTTTCAATAGCCCCTGTTTTGCCAAAGACTGTAGGGATTTATCACCTGTGTGTCCAAGCCTCATGTGCCATAGTGTGGTAGTATCCTCCTCCGTGGTTGTAGAAGCAGCCAGACCCCCTGTCACTGTCTTGCCCTTCAAGTAGTATAGGTTGTTTTCCCTGACCCCTCGCATCACCACCATGGATCCCTTCATGACCTTCAAGCTAGCATCCTCTAATATCACTCTATATCCGGATGCCTCCAAAGTCCCAAGAGAAATGAGATTCTTCGTCAACTGCGGCATGAACCTCACTTCTTTCAATTCCCTAACCACCCCGTCATGCATTCTGATTCTGACTGAGCCAATCCCACTAATAGGACAAACGTGATCATTCCCCATGAGCACCACGTCTCCTCTCTTCAACTCCTCAAAGTTGGTAAACCAATCCCTCTTAGGGCAAATGTGAAATGTAGCTCCCGAATCAAGCATCCACTCTGAAGAGTCAGCAAAACAAACTGACGGCAGTGCGGGACAAGAGTGGCCGGAAGAATCTGAATCTGAATTGTCGCCAACAACCTTAGCAACATTCACCTCTGAAGCTTGTGCAGCTTTCCCTCTTTGCTTTCCGGCTCTATCCTTCAACTTTGGGCACTCATTCTTCCAATGTCCTTCTTCTTTGCAAAAGGCACATTGATTTCTACCAACACTTTTATGGCCACCCCTATTCTTCGATTTTGAGCGGTTGAACTTCTGACGATTTGGACTACGGCCACGAACTGCTAATGCATCACCCGATGCCTTCTCGGAGGGCTCACCATCATTCTTCCTCAGCTCATAATTCACCAATGCCGAGGTCACCTCCTTATAGCTAACTGTAGTTCGCCCATTAATCATAGTGAGAACAAAAGTACTAAATTCATCATCTGGCAACGAACACAATAGTAACATCGCCTTGTCTTCATCTTCCACCATGATATCAACATTGGCCATATCCGAAATAACCTTTGTAAAGTTATTAACATGCTCCCGAATGAAAACTCCTTTCTTCATCTTGAATTGGTAGAACCTTTTCTTCAAATGAAGCCTATTCTCAATGCTCTTCGTCAAATACTTTTCATTGTGCGTTTCCCACAATCTCTTTGCCGACGTCTCGTTCATCACATCATAAATGAGATCCGGCGTTAGGCATGATCGAATAACTCCACAAGCCCTACTGTTCATTTTCTTCCAAACCCTATCATCAATCTCCTCGGGTTTCTCTTGAAACTCAAGAGTCTCCTCCAAATTTTGTGCATCTAAGGCGTCCATTACTTGACACCTCCATAAACCGAAGTTGATCTTACCGTCGAACTTTGGAACATCAATTTTAGTGTTATTGATGCTCAAATTTTGGATCGCCTTTGTCAAAGCCGACCCCGATGTACTAGTAGCACTTGAACTAGCATTGCTTGTATCACCCATATTGTAGATCTACTCTCCCAACAAGAACCCAACAATGAATCCTTCGAACAAAACTCCCAAATCCAACCCGGAGCTCTGATACCACTTGTTGTGTGTCGCGGAAGCCCTAAATTGACCAAATCGAAGGCACACACAAGAACAATAGCAGACCACAATCCACACAAGCCAATCAAACACAGCAAGAACACAAGATATACGTGGTTCGGCAATATGCCTACGTCCACGGGGCAAGGAGGGGGAAGCTTTACTATTCAAATCAAAGGGGAGTACAAGTTAGGGTTACAAATCTTACCCAAAACCCTCAAATAAGACCAAACGATCTCTCAAATAGACTCCAACAATAGAAGCCCTCAAATCTCCCTTTGCTCAGCTCAAAATCGCCCAACTACTAACCTTAGAAACGAGTTTAGGGTATTTATACAACTCCCAAGCGAAACGGATCTGGAAACCTGAACCAACTGAAAGCGATCAATTCGGTCCGGTCGACCGACCTCCATCCAGAAAACAGCCCAAGGTACAGAGACATCGGCGGTCGACCGACCTGGTCGACCGACCACCGCTGCGGTCGACTGGCCCGGTCGACCGCCACCAGTGCAGAAGCACAGTGACAAATGTGCACGAATGCGGTCGACCGGACCGGTCGACCGCCACCCGCCCAGTCTGAAACCTGAGCCTGAACTCTGAAACTGACGCCTCTGCTGCTGATTCTACAGAGCATTCTTCATGAATTTGGTTCTGTTGAAGGGATTTTTCCTGCTAAATACCTTGGCATGCCTCTTACTAGTGGTAAGCTTAGGAAGCATCATTGTCAGTGTTATGATGATTGAGTTATAGTGTCACGGAGATATCGAAGAACCCGAATGAGAGCTGCATAGTGAATGGAAGTTGGACTACTGACAAACTGGCTCAAGATGTGTACTGCATAGGCGAGATCCGGACGTGTTGCTAAAAGATAAACCAATGCTCCGACAAGTTCCCGATATCGAGCAGGCTGAGATAAGGGATCGCCATCATCATGTTGAAGCTTCAAGTTCATTTCTATCGGTATGGAGAGAGGAGTGGTAGCAATTGAAGGCTCACTGAGAGTAGCACGCTCAAGAATGTCTGTAATGTACTTCTGCTGAGAGAGAAGATAGCCACGAGAGGAGGAAGCAACCTCAATACCCAAAAAATAATGAAGAGATCCAAGATTCTTCATCTCAAATTGTCTCTGAAGATGTTGCTTTAAGGAAGTAATGGTAGAGGAATCACTCCTAGTAATTATCATGTCATCAACATAAAGTAATAGAATTACTGTCCGGAGGGAGATGACCGATAAAATAGAGCGTAGTCAGCTAGGCTTTCAATGAAACCAATAGAAAGAAGGGATTGCCGAAAATGCTCAAACCAAGCCCGAGGAGCCTGTTTGAGACCATATATGGTACGACGAAGGCGACAGACATGTCCTGGAGGAGCAGAAAAACCAAGAGGTGGTTGCATGTGTTGTGCGCAACGGAAATTTTGGCAGCATCTTCGGTGCGCAAGGTGCACAACAAGAGATTAGATCACAATAAAATTCTCGTTTCTCAAAGGAAACAAGAACCAAAAGCCAGATATCTCATCAATGTGAGATATCAGCTCTTCCTCTCGTCAGCTCTAGGACTGCGCGTCGAGGGAACCTACAAGCTATTACAAATCACGGTAAGAACACAAATTTTACGTGGTTCGGCAAATAGCCTACGTCCACGGGGCAAGGAGGGGGAGATCTACTATTAGAGGGAGAGAATACAACTAGGGTTTACAATCTCTCAATTTAAACCCTCACACAAACTCTCAGATCCCTCACACAAATAAAACTCTCACAAAAGAGCTCTGACTTGCACGCTGCCAAAAGAGAATTTTTTCTCCTCTGCAGTTTTCCTCCAAGCACCTCAAAGCAAATCACTTTGCACCTTGTACTTGCACCAAGCCGCCACAAACCTCACATGCCCAGCCCTCTGCACACTTCCGCAGCCGCAAAAAGGAACAAAACAAAATCCTTCCTTACACACCGAAAAATACCCTAGCTTCGGTATTTATAGCTTGCTGAACTTGTTCACACGGAAACAAATCGGCTGAAATTGTGTTCACGTGGGTCTGGCCCACCTTTTCTCTTCACGCGGAAAACGATCGGCTGATTTCTCGTTCACTCATGTGGTGGGCCCCCATCACGTGTTTACAATTCTCTACCTCGGCGAAGTTTTCCCAAAACTGAGTCGACACCAACCAAAATAAATACCTCACTTGTTACATCCAGTATGCCACGGCAATGGACTCATGACAACGGACTCCATCCACAACAAGTCGAGACCCAAACGGGAGTGCGAACACTCAACCCAAACCAAATAGTGTCTACTGACCAAATCAAACTGAGCCTACACCGACTACACCAAATGTCTCACTTGCTGAGACCCAAATAGGAGTGCGAACACTCACCCCAAATGTCGATGTCGCTCACCAAAACGGCTGCATCATAAAGACTGCCTACGTATCCTCTTGCCCAAGGAATCAAGCCTTCACGTAGTTCACCAAATGGCTTCCAAAGGCCTTAATCCACTAAAAGAGTTCGCAACCATTCTCCAACATCATGACCAAGTTTACGGCTGATAGCACCTCCAATGGTCCCAAACTGAAATAATCCAAACATCTCCACCTGAGATGAACCAATGGCCATATCCAGACTACATCTATCAGCTGTACTCGAATCAATCAACCTATCATCTGCATCCAAAATAACATGATTCCTAATCTGTGTCACATCAGCTGGAATCCCAAGTAATGCAATATGATCTGGAGTTTCAAACCCAATGTGGAGTAGCATCACTCTCCACCCGCTGCGATGTCCTAAAGATCTGATCACCACTCTCCACCTGCCGAGAGTCAAACGTGACATACCTGCTCAGAACAAAGTCAGAAGCCAATACCTAATAATCAAACACGCATCTGAATCCCAAATATGCTATCGGATCAAATCTCACATCCACGATGTGACCAAGTGCTGGGTAGCCAAATATCCGACACAACCTAAAATCTGAAGCAGCTCTACCAGATCCAAAATCTCTACATGCAGCAATCGACAACCTATACATGTGACGGCCCAAACATGTCGTAGCCTGCACACCAATACCAATGCCCGACATCAAACGCCGATCCTCCTCCAGAAAGGAACAGCTCCCCAAATCTGCCATCTCATCACGTCGCCTCAAAGTTTCCACACCAATGAAGTGTCTCCAATTGCCGTGAGCTCGGCACAAATGCAGAAATAGGTCCCTCTTGTACCTCCCTCTAACATCAGACTAAAGTACCTTCACCTTTCTACCAATACACTTCCTCCATTTGTTGCGGGCTTCTAGGACTTCACACCAACGGGACTTGGTTGCAATCCACCAATACCTAAAACAATCCCCAACTGCGGAAACCACATACCTATTACCTCCCAATGATGCTCTCTTGGAAGGCCCCCGAATGCCTGAATGAACACCCCTCAGAAGACCCCTCGAATGATGGATAGAAGTGCCTAACTCCACTTTGGTCTTCTTGCTCATACTAATGGGTTCACAGGACTTCAAATTGCAGGTCAAAGCACTCCTTAACAACCTATGCACGGTATTACCAATCAAATAACCCAGCATCAAATAACGCCACAGTCTAGCCAAATCCAATGAAGTCGTCAGAGCTCTATCAATCATCGTGCTCCCAAGCAAATAATACAAATTGCTCATTCTGACACCCTTCATCACAATCATGGACCCTAATGTGACCTTCAAATGTGCATCCACCAAGGTCACTTTATAGCCAGATACCACCAAAGCTCCTAGTGAAATGATGTTCTTCGACAACTGCGGAACGAACCTCACTTCATTCAACTCCCGAATCACCCCATCACTCATCTTAATCCGAACGGTACCAATATCACCAATAGAGCATGCATATCCATTACCCATGAGCACAACATCCTCTCTTTTTAACTTCTGAAAGCTGGAGAACCAATCCCTCCTAGGACAAACGTGGTAAGAAGCACCCGAATCCAACATCCACTCTCAACACAAACTGACGGTAGTGCAGACAACGAATAGCCTGAAGAATCTGAATCTGAATTGTTGCCACTAGTCTTGACAACATTCACCTCTGAAGCTTGTACAGCTTTCCCCTTATTCTTCTCGGCTCGATCTAACTTTGGGCATTCGGCTTTCCAATGTCCATCATCTTTACAAAAGGCACACTGATTCCTACGAATCCCACGATGTGCATCTCTAGACTGCGACCTCCTTCTTCGGTTTGAACCACGGCCATGAACTACTAATGCATCTCCCGATGCCTTCTCGGAGGACTCATCAACACTCTTCCTCAACTCATAATTCACCAACGCTGAGGTTACTTCCTTGTAACTAACAGTAGTTCTTCCATTAATCATAGTTAGGACAAAAGTACCATAATCATCCTCGGGCAATGAACACAAAAGTAGCATCGCCTTGTCTTCATCCTCAACCATAATATCCACATTGGCCATGTCTGAAAGTAGCTTTGTAAAGTTATTAACATGCTCCCTAATGGAAACTCCCCTCTTCATCTTGAACTGATAAAACCTTTTCTTCAAGTAAAGCCGATTCTCAATGCTCTTAGTAAGATACTTTTCATTGAGTGTTTCCCACATATTCTTCGCCGACGTCTCGTTCATCACGTCATAAATAAGATCCGGCGTCAAGCATGACCGAATAACTCCACACGCCCTACTATTCATCTTCTTCCAAACCTTAGCTTCCATATCGGCAAGTTTCTCTTGTAACTCAAGAGTCTCCTCCAAATTCTGAGCGTCCAAGGCGTCCATCACCTGACACCTCCACAATCCAAAATTTATCTTGCCGTCGAACTTCGGAACATCAATCTTCATGTTATTGATGCTCAAACTATGTATCGTCTTCGTAAGAGACGATCCCGATGTGCTTGCTTCACCCATATTGTCGATCTAACCCTTTAAATAAGAATCCTTCAGCGAATCCTTCAAACAAGCTCCCAAGTCCAACCCGAAGCTCTGATACTACTTGTTGTACGCAACAAAAATTTCGGCAGCACCTCCGGTGCGCAAGGTGCACAACAAGAGATTAGATCACAATGAAATTCTCATTTCTCAAAGGAAACAAGAACCAAAAGCCAGATATCTCATCAATGTGAGATATCAGCTCTTCCTCTCGTCAGCTCTAGGACTGCGCGTCGAGGGAACCTACAAGCTATTACAAATCATGGCAAGAACACAAATTTTACGTGGTTCGGCAAATAGCCTACGTCCACGGGGTAAGGAGGGGGAGATCTACTATTAGAGGGAGAGAATACAACTAGGGTTTACAATCTCTCAATTTAAACCCTCACACAAACTCTCAGATCCCTCACACAAATAAAACTCTCACAAAAGAGCTCTGACTTGCACGCTGCCAAAAGAGAATTTTTTCTCCTCTGCAGTTTTCCTCCAAGCACCTCAAAGCAAATCACTTTGCACCTTGTACTTGCACCAAGCCGCCACAAACCTCACATGCCCAGCCCTCTGCACACTTCCGCAGCCGCAAAAAGGAACAAAACAAAATCCTTCCTTACACACCGAAAAATACCCTAGCTTCGGTATTTATAGCTTGCTGAACTTGTTCACGCGGAAACAAATCAGCTGAAATTGTGTTTACGTGGGTCTGGCCCACCTCTTCTCTTCACGCGGAAAACGATCGGCTGATTTCTCGTTCACTCATGTGGTGGGCCCCCATCACGTGTTTACAGCATGTACACCGTCTCAAACAGATCGTCAGTGAGAAAAGCATTTTTAACATCCATTTGATACAAAGTCCAATGTTTTACAGTTGCAACAAAAAAGCAATGAGAGTGCGAATAGATGTCTGTTTGTGGAAAATTTGATGTAAAAGAGACGAAAGAAAAATTGATTTGTATTCTCTCAAAATCGATTACAATTTGGATTCCGATTACAAAAGAGAGAAGAATGAATTTGATTCTCCCCTTTGTTTAAAACTGGGTTCTTCTTGGTAGCGATGGAGTGCCTTCTTCGAATGCTCGCGTCGAATTCGCTCTCCATTGACGATCCGACCGTACTATCTCACGAGAACGATTGACTTGTATGGTGAATTCAGTTTAGAACTCTTAACAAGTTTAAAGAAACTCAGAACAAGTTGAAAACTCTGAAAAGAGTTGTTAAAAAAACCGAATAATCGATTAGTGTAATTAACTTGCGTTGCAAGTTTATTTAAGAACTCTTAACGAGTTTTAGAACTCAGAGCGAGTTGAAACTCTGTAACAGAGTTATTAGAACTGAAGATTCGGTTAGTAGCCAAATAGATCTACCGTTGGTGAAAAGATCTTCTGAGCTTTGATTAACCGACTATCGATCAATTCCTTGATCTTCAAGAAAATCGCCTTCTCCGTGCGGTTTTGCTACTGAGACCGATCAAAAAAACCTTCTTGGTGGTTTGATCTCTCCCAAAAATTCTAGCCCCGTAGGATGTTGAAGAGAACTTGTTTGAACAAGTTTGAAACTCTAGCCGAGTTAAGAAACTCTTTGGAAAAGTTAAAAAGAACTTGGTAAACAAGTTTTAAAACTCTGATCGAGTTAGGGGAACTCTAAAAAGAGTTGATGATAATAAAGAAAGTTTAATCATTTCAAAAGAGTAGCTGAGCTCTTTCTCTCTTTCTTTTTATTTCGTCCAGCCCTCTACCACCAGCCCCTATTTTGCTATGAAAACCCCCTATTTATAGGAGTTTAAGGGGTATAACTACCCCCTTAATTAGCTCCATAATAGGGGCTTAATTGCCCCATTAAGTGGAGGACCGTTTCAAGAATTTGAAATGGTCAAACAGGACCTTTGTGTTGAAGAGAGTGTCAATTATAATCTCTTTTTTTTTTGAAATTTTGTGAGGATCGTTAGATTGTAACCCTTACATTTAGCTCTTGATAATATGAGAGTCGTTAATTTGTAACTCACGACGTTGATTGTGAAGACTGTTGAATTAGAACTTTCATCAGTTATTGTGAAGGTCGTCGGATTGTAACCTTCATCGATCTACGTGAAATTCTTCAGATAATAGCCTTCTGGAAGTCATCAAATTGTAACTTCCATCATTAGTATTTAATGAGGATTAGCTATCTGTTGTGATTTTTAGACAGCCTACAATGTCATTTTTGCAACAGGAGCAAAAGTCTCTTCATAGTCAATATCATACTCTTGTGAGAATCCCCAAGCTACAAGACGAGCTTTATATCGCTCAATAGAACCGTCAGATCAAGTCTTGACCTTATAAATCCATTTGCAACTTACCGGTTTAACACCAGAAGGCAGAGGAACAATGTCTCAAGTATTAGTCTGACGAAAAGCCTCCAACTCTTCTATCATGGCTTGTTGCCATTCTGGATACTTAACTGCCTCAGAATATGAGTTAGGTTCATGTATTGAGTGAATAGCAGAAAGAAAAGAGACAAACTCAGGAGAATATATGCTCGTGACACATTGAGCATACCAAGCAGGGGGTGGCGATCTTGTGGAGGATTGCGGCGAGGAGGAGGAGTCACATCGGGAGAAGCTGACACAGATGTAAAGGGGCCATCAGTAGGAGTATCTTGCAATAAAGGGGTTGCAGTTGGCGGATGTCCAGGAGGTGTGGATAAATCAATAGCACTATCGTTTGATGCCATTGGAATGAAGAAGGAAGTCAATTGAGTGAACGAATGTACATGTGCCATTGATACAGGTATAGTAGTGAAAGGTAATGAAGGGGGTTGAAGAAAAATAAGATCTGAATTTGAAGTAGTATAATAGGAAATATTCTCAAAGAAGGTCACATGACGGGCAATGCGAAGCCTTCGAGTGGTAGGTGCATAAAAACGATACCCCTTGTGAACAGTGTTATAGCTAAGAAAGATACATCGTGCAGAGCATGGAGATAGTTTATCTTGTTCATGAGTTGGAAGCAGGACAAAACAGATACATCCAAAAGTGCGAAGTAGAGAGTAACGAAATTGAGACTTAAAAAGTTGAAAATATGGAGAGGTGTCAGCTAATACAGAAGTTGGAGTAGTATTGATGAGATAAATAGTAGTCAGAAGTGCTTCTGCTCAGAGATATCAAGGTACAGATGCTAATATCAGATGATCTCTTATGGTGTCGAGAATGTAACGATGTTTTCTCTCAGTGTGTGAACAAGACTGCTGAGAGAGAGTGTCATGTGATTTTAAAATAGATTGCATTGCTAAATAAATATATTCACAGGCACCATCAGAGCGAGGTTTAGGAATAAGTAAGAAAGCAACAAATCCTTACTCGAAGAGAGTTCAAATCCTGGTTAGAGAGACATGCCTTCTAAATCTCACTCTGCTACTGATTCAACAACATCAATTCTTGGTCAAGCTTCCCCCTCTCTTCATGGTTCTCGGTTACAATAATGATTGATTTACATTGAAATATCCTTATACGTTTATGAAATTGGGTGTGAATCATATTTGTAAAGTCTTTATAAATATTTAAAATATCAGAACGAGCGCGCATAAAATATACCCAGGTGTAGCAAGAATAGTCATCAATAAAACTGACGTAATATCGATAACCGGACAATGATGGTAATGGGGTAGGTCCCCAGATATTAGAATGAATCAAATCAAAAGGAGCTAAAGCAATTTTGTTAATGGATGAAAATGGTAGGGCAATTTGTTTAGGTAATTAACACCCTGTACAGTTTGATAAAGTAGAGAATTTTAAATTTTCTAATACAACAGATTCAGATAAAAGTTTTAAGCGAGAACTAGAGATATGACCCAAGCGACGGTGCGTCCATAACCAATGTTGGATGGAGTGGAAAGATGTATAGGCTCAAACTGATAAAGTCCATTAACTCTACGACATGTCCTAATTTTCTGGCCAATATGATCCTGAACAACACAAGATTTAGCATTAAATAAGATAGTGCAACCAGAATCTGCAATTTTACCAATGGATAAATGTTACATAGATAATTTGGGAATATAAAGAACAGATGATAATGTTAGATGACCAGAATTATTAGAACTTGGAGTAATATCACCCAACTGAGAGACGGCAAGGGGAGTGTCATTAGCAGTGTAAATGCATAATGAATAGGGAGCAGGTGAACAATTTGTAAGAACAGAGTTATCAAAGGCCATATGATGAGATGCACCGGAGTCGAATATCCAAGGAGTAGAAGTACTAGAATGAGCAGATAAGGCAGTAAAATCTAAGCTGGAGGTAGCTCTACTAAGCCTAAGTTTCATGGTCATTAGTGCAGTAAACTCTGGTAGCTACTTAGAAGAGAGATGGCTAGAAGTCTGCGGCCCTTTAGGAGTAGAACTAACATCAGCCGAAGCAGCAAATGAAGGTCGAGTCTTCTTGAGTGTCGGACGATGTGGTCTCTTACGACATTTATTAATAAGATGACCCGACTTCTTACAATAACGACAGTAGAGTTGCTTAGAGGAATCAGATGTAGTGTTAGAAGGACCCCGATAGGAAGAGAACTGCTGAGGAGTAGCTAGAATATTATGTGATGAGGGTAATGACTGAGATATAATAACTAGAGGGGAGTGTTTTCGTCAAAAGTTGGTTTCGCTGTGGAATTCATTATATCTTCA
>BQKN01066598.1:272619-328623 GCA_022839385.1 Asparagus kiusianus | reverse complement strand
TATATATATATATATATATATATATACACACACACACGCGCACACACACACACATACAATCAGAAAACACTAGGAACACTAGGAGGGCGGCTACATACTAGGTGGCGGCGGCTGAGGCGGCTATAGGTATGATATTTTCTGACAGTCAACCTCTTATTGATAAGCTTTTAGCTAGAGTTACTAGTTGGCAAGCTAGGAAACTCTCTCATGCCGGTAGAATTGCTTTAATAAAATCAGTTCTATTTGGCATCCAAGTGTACTGGACTAATGGCTTTCTCCTTTCTAAAGCTATCTTGAGGGATATTGACAAAATCTGCAGGAGGTTTCTTTGGGGGGGAAGTAATATTTTTTAAAAAAAACCCCTCTAGTTGCTTGGCATGAAGTTTGTAGATCAAAACATGCTGGAAGGATTGGTGTTTTTCATGCTGAAGGTTGGAATATTGCATCTATTTCCAAACTTATAATTTGGGAGATACAACGTAAAAAAGGATGCTTTGTCGATTAAATGGGTTCACGAGACTTGCCTCGAACACTATGATATCTGGCATGTCTCTTCAAAATTGGGGGATTCTTGGCAATGGAAGCAAGTCTTAGAAGCTACAGATTTTATTCCTCTTATTGGCAGAGGATGTATTGCGTCGGAGTTATGTGAAAAATGGAGGGAAATCAGTGAAGAAGAGGATTTTGAAAGCAAGTATTGCTGCTGTTGTTCATCATTTATGGTATGAAAGGAACCATAGGGAATTTTTCTGTCACGGGTCCGCTACTGCTACTGCTACTGCTGGAGCTTTGGTTGCAGCTGCGAAGCATGATATCCTGGCAAGAGTTTTCGAAGCAAGAATCCCTTATCATTGTGTCTTACAAATATGTTTGATAGCTTCTGTTGAGTTTGTGTAATTTTTTGTACTCCTTGTATTGCTCAGGTTGAGCTAATAAATGTTTTTGTACTCACACTCCATTGGTTAATGAGAATTTTTCATTTACCAAAAAAAATTCAATGTTTAAATGAAGATTTGATAAGCAAACAAATCGGGTCAAGGGATACTCATATATGCAGTTTGTTTACTATCCATATACTAAATACTTGATGAGTTATGTTAACTAATTTTCCATTCCTACATCAGCTTTCTTTATACAACTGATCAGGAGCACACGACAAAAATTATAAAAACATCCCCAGCAATCTACTGTACATTTCACAAATCAACCAAGAGATTACCCAAAATTTTGTAGAAAATGCGAGCAAAATCAGGAAAACTGAAGCTGAGAAGCAGCTACACGGATCCTCGGGTCGGTCGACCGAAGGAGCAAGGCTAATCGACCGACGCAATCGTCAGAAAGTTGGTTTTACAGGATTTCCGGGTCGGTCGACCGATGGGGTGTGACCGGTCGACCGACCCCGTGCATATTACAGGGTGCAGTTTCGGGCCTCTGTTCGGTCGACCGAATGAGCACGGTCGGTCGACCGCAAAGCGGGTATCTGGGCCGTTTGTTTTCCCAGATGGTTTTGGATGGTGTTTTGATATAAATTGAAATACGGTTTTTAGGGTTTCTTAACTAGAGATTATTGAGTCTTTGAGCACTTTGAGAGGGATATATTGTAAGGGAGTTGAGAACTTTGGTTAGTATTATATTTGAGTGATTTTGTGAGTTGTAACGAGTTGTATTTCTCTTCCATATAGTGAAATCTCATCATCCTCTCCTTGTGGACGTAGGCAATTGCCGAACCACGTAAATCTCTGTGTTTGGTTTGATTTGTGCCATGTTTTGGTGGATTGCACTCGTATTTGGTTTGGCTCTCTTCTCTCATCGCTCGCGGACTCGTTTGGTTGTCGAGCACGCTTACATACGGTGCACAACAATTGGTATCAAAGCTCTAGGGTTTCAGATCTAGGGTTTTGCATTGGGTGGAGGAAGCTTTGTTGTTTGAAGCTTGGTTTTTTAAGTTCTAGACTTCGATGGAGATAGCGTTGCGGAGTTGTCGTTGGGATCTCGCTTTCCTTGTGTGGTTAGGAGATCGTGTTGGAATCCTATCTAGGGTGTAATTGGGTAATTTCTCAATTCTATCAAAGTTTGAATCTTTCTTTATAATTTGGAGTTTGTAAGCATGGGAAAAGAAGTTAGTGAAAGAAGCAAGATAATGATGAGTACAGTTTAGGTTAGACTTCAAAATACTAAGATTAGTGTAGTGAAGTATGATGGCAAGATCAATTTTGGTTTGTGGATGAGCGACGTACATGACGCTCTCAATTCTCAAGATTTGGAAGAGACCATCATGGTCCATGAGAGGCCACCAAAATACGATGAGGCGATATAGGACAAAATGAATAGGATCGCTTATAGGGTGATTAGGTCTTGTTTGGAACAAGAGCTGAAATACGATGTGATTGGTGTGACGTCTGCAATAAAGATGTGGGAGATTCTAAATAACAAGTACCTTACGATGAGTGTTGAGAATTAGTTGTACTTGCTGCGGAGATTATTTAGATTCCAGATGTTCAGGGGTACCTCACTTGCAGTTCATATGAACAACTATACAAAATTGTTGTTGGACTTAGCAAACGTGGATGAGAAGATAACGGATGAGTATAAGACAATTATTTTGTTGGGCTTCATACCCGATGAGGAGTATGATACCTTCGTGCTTACTTTGTTGAATGGTTGATCTTTCATCACCTACAGTAAAGTGACTAATGCATTGACGAATTACGATTTGAGGAGAAAGGACAAGGAGACTTCCCGATCTAGCATTTTAGGAGAGGCCTTATCGACGAGAGGAAAAATTCAATATCCAAAAGGTGATAATAGAGACAGGTCAAAGTCAAGAGGCCACCACAAATTAGTGAAGAACCAGTATGTATTCTGCAAAGAACAAGGACATTGGACGAGAGATTGCCCGAAGCTCAAAGAGATCACTCCAGAGGTGAACCGTGTGGATGCAACTGATTGGATGCTAGATTCTAGTGCTACTTATCATGTGACTCCTCAGCGAGATTGGTTTGCATCGTTCGAGAGATTCGATAGGGGTGTGATAGTCATAGGAAATGATCAATCATGTGGCATTTGTGTAATAAGTACCATTAATATCTGGATGCACAATGGAGTTGTTCGTGAGCTGAATGAAGTGAGATTCCTTCCTCAGTTGAAGAAGAATCTTATTTCCGTTGGAGCTTTGGAGGCGAAGGGATTCAAGGTGACTTTTGAGAACGCTGTAACGAAGGTTGCTAAAGGATCTTTGGTGGTGATGAAGGGAGTCCGCGGTAGAAATTTGTATTATCTAAAGGGAAGCATCGAGATTGGCCAGGTAACTTTAGCTATTTCAGAGGCGGACATGAGCAGACTTTGACACTATAGGTTAGGGCACACAAGTAAAAAGTCACTGCAGGCTCTGTGCAAGCAGGGGCTATTGAAGGGAGCCAAGAGTGAGAAGATAGAATTATGTGAGCACTGTGTTCTTGGTAAGAAAACAAAGGTAAAGTTCGGGATAGCCGTACATAGGATGATGGGCATCTTGGACTACGTGCACACAGATGTTTGGAGTCTCACCAAGACGACATCACTTGGTGGTCGACATTAGTTCGTCACTTTTGTAGATGACTATTTTAGGTATTGTTGGGAGTACACCATGAAGCATAAAAATAAAGTCCTAGAGTTATTTGTGGAGTGAAAGAGAAGTTTGGAACTGTAGACAGGGAGAAAGATCAAGATATTACGATCCGACAACGGCGACGAGTACACTCCAGACTCCTTTCAGCAGCTATGTCGAGACGATAACATAGAGAGACACTTCACAGTTAGTCATATATCACAGCAGAATGGGGTGGCAGAGAGATTGAATTGGTCTTTACTAGAGAAGATCTGACGTTTGCTATCACAGAGTGGTTTGGAGAAGATCTTTTAGGCTGATGCACTTTCATATGAGAACCACCTCATTAATAGGCTGCTTTCATCTATGATTGAGGGGGAAATCCCTATGGAGATGTGGTCGGGAAAGCCAGCACACAATTATGATCGGTTCAAGGTATTTGAGTGCCCTGTATTTTATCATGTAAAGACTGATAAATTAGAACTTAAAGCTAGAAATGCCATATTTGTTGGATTCAAGCGTGGTGTGAAAGGATTCAAGCTTTGGGATCTAGTTGATAAGAAGATTGTGCTGAGTAGGGACATCACATTTGATGAGGCTTCGATCATGAAGCTTCCCAACTCTCATCAGGTAGAGAGCACCCCGACAAAAGAGATATCACAGGTGGTGGAGATTGATGCAGCTTCACATTATCCAGATGGGACCATATCCATTAGAGTATCGACTGAGGTGACGTCAGGTGAGCACGACGATGATTTGGAGGATACAGGTACAGTTGAGCAGGATCAAGGACCGACAGCTCAGGTTCAAGATTATATTGCGGTTCGGATGTCTATGAGAGACATAAGGATACCAGCGAGGTATACAGACATATTCGTTGCGTATGCACTTCCTGTGGAGAGTGTCAATGAGATGATTCCTACTATATTCAAAGAGGCCGAGAAGAGTTCGGAGGCTGATTTATGGTAGATGGCTATGTAGAAGGAGATGGAGTCTCTTCATAGGAACGACACATGGAAGCTTGTTAAGGTTTCAAAGTGACGAAAGGCTATTGGTTGTAAGTGGGTGTATACGAAGAAGAAGGGCATTGAAGGCACTCTCATGAGGTTCAAGGCTAGGTTGGTTGTAAAGGGATATACACAGGAGGAAGGTATTGACTACAATGAGGTCTTCTCTCCGGTGGTGAAGTATTCTTCAGTTCAGATTTTGCTAACTTTGGTGGCACAGTATGGTTTGGAATTAGATCAATTGGATTTGAAAATAACATTTCTTCATGGTGATCTTGATAAGGAAATCTATATGACTCAGCTAATGGGGGTCAGAGCTGTAGGAAAGGAAAATTTTGTTTGTAGGTTGAAAAAATCGCTATATGGTTTGAAACAATCTCCGAGACAATAGTAAAGGCGATTTGATGGGTTCATGATCGGCCATTCGTACATTAGGAGCCAGTTTGATCCTTACGTGTACTATCGCAATGTGAATGGCGGTGCGTACATTTACTTATTGCTTTATGTCGATGATATATTGGTTGCTTCTACTTCCAGATCCGTGATAGATTGATTAAAGATTCAGATTTCGAGCGAGTTCAGGATGAAGGATTTGGGTGAAGCGAAACGTATTTTAGGAATGAAGATCGACAGAGACAGAGATAACGGAAGAATTTTTTTAATACATGTGACTTATTTGAAGAAGTTGTACAACAGTTCAATATGAGCATGGAGATGAAGCCAGTTAGTGTACCATTGGGAGCCCATTTGAAGCTTTCAGCTGACCTTTCACCAAAGACAGTTGAAGATAAAGAGTTGATGTCGAAGACTCCATATGCGAACGTAGTGAGAAGTTTGATATACGTCATGGTTTCTACAAGGTCGGATTTGTCACAGGCAGTGAGCATAGTTTCGAGATACATGCACGACTCGGATCCGGGTCATTAGGATGTCGTGAGATGGATTTTGAGGTACATTCAAGGTACTCTTAATGTTAGTTTGGTTTTTTAGCAGGACACTAGCAGTGGGCAGCTATGTATTGGATACGTAGATTCGGACTATGCTGGAGATTTGGATAAACGTCGGTCGACGACAGGGTATGTGTTCACTCTGACCCATGCGCCGGTGTGTTAGAGATGCACCTTGCAGTCTACGGTAGTTTTGTTGATGATGGAGGCAGAGTATATTACGGAGGCTGTTAAGGAGGCAATTTGGCTTTGAGAACTTTTGGAGGATCTTGGTGTTTCGTAACGATCTGTCACCATTTATTATGATAGCATGAGTGCTATTTATGTGGTGAAGAATCATTTCTTTCATGCAAGAATGAAACATATCGACATTCATTATCACTTCATTCGAGATGTTCTTGAAGATGGGGATGTGGAGCTCGTGAAGGTCCACACAAAAGACAATCTAGCGGATATGCTCACAAAGGTGGTTCCGAGCAATAAGTTTGATCATTGTAGAAACTTATTATAAATTCATGATTGTTGAGGTCGTTCGCAGCCATTTGGATAAACTACGGGTGGCTTGATCTATTAGGAGAGGGGTACGTAGACAACCACATTAGTGCAGTCAGATTTGGTGAGATGACGCAGTGGTGCACATGTTTGGTGTCGGCTCAGTTTTGGGAATATTTCGCCGAGGTGTAGAATTGTAAAAAATGCGGGCAAAATAAGGAACACTAAAGCTAAGAAGCAGCTACAGGGATCCTCGGGTCGGTCGTCCGAAGGAGCAAGGTCGTTCAACCGATGCAATCACCAGAAAGTTGGTTTTATAGGATTTGCAGGTCGGTCGACTGATGGGGTGTGACCGGTCGACCGAACCCATGCACATTATAGGGTGCAGCTTCGAGTCTCTGTTTGGTCGATCGAATGAGCATGGTCGGTCGACCGCAAAGTGGAGATCTAGGCCGTTTGTTTTCCTAGTTGGTATTGGACGGTGTTTAGATATAAATTGAAACATGATTTCTAGGGTTTCTTAACTAGAGACTATTGAGTCTTTTGAGCACTTTGAGAGGGAGATATGTAGGCGTCAAAAATTGCCTATAGGCCCTCACACACGGCTCAAGACAGAGAGAAGATGATGACCGTCGCTATCCAAGTCACAGAAGCTTAATCGACATTGACAAGCGCATGAAGTGAGTCAACGAATCATGCGAAGCAACGGAACTTCGGAATAACAGGAACGAAAGCTGATCGGGAGCCCAGCGTTGTTTACGAAAGGCAGAACACCCCTCGTGTCTCATTTATTCCACATATGACTCAATTATGGGATCTTGTAGATCTCCTCGTCGGCTTTCCAACGCATCTTGAATTGCGTAAATCCGAGTTCGGATGAGGAAAATACGACGAATGCAAAACAGAGTGTAAAACGGTAGTCTCAGCTTAAGCTAAGACACCCCGAGGTGTCTCGGCCCAAGCTAAGATACCCCGAGGTGTCTCAGCCCAAGCTAAGACACCCCGAGGTGTCTTAGCCCAAGCCAAGACACCCAAGGGTGACTCGTCTCGGCCGAGACACCCTAGGGTGTCTCGGCCTCGCCAAGACGTCCGAGGGTGTTTGTAGCCCTAAAAAGTTGTTTTTCGCTGTTATGCAGTTTTAATCGCCTGGATTCCCCGAAGCCTATAAATACAACCCCAGGGCCTTTATTTTTTTAGATCTGGAATTCTCGAGCGTTGGCGAAGCCCTGCCGAATTGAGGAGTGAAGAGCCACGAATTTCAGAGAGGAGGAGGAGACTTCAGCGGATTCTTCGGCATAAAGAAGAGGAGTTCGTCAGATCTACAGCCCGATTCGTCCCTTAAGATTACCCCGTTATGGTAATCTTAAGAAGAACAATTATCTCGCTATTGCCGAGATAAGCGCTTCAGCTTCTTGATTCCTTCGCGAATCGACGAAGCTCTGCCTAATTTTTCAGCAATCAGATCTGATCGGCGGTCGTCCATGGATATCAATGTCCCCGTCATAGGCAAAGATCTCACGTAAGCAGCGGGCGATAAACACCCATTACGTTTGTTTCAAGAGAGTTGTATTTGTTCTATTTTATTTTCATTGTGTAAGAAAGTCTTATAAAAAGACTAATTTTACTTTGAATCTGTAATCGATAAACGAGTAATGGATTCAGCAATGAAGGAATCAACTTTCAAAGAAAACAAACTGGCGACCACAGAAGCTTAATCGACATTGACAAGCGCATGAAGTGAGTAAATGAACCATGCGAAGCAACGGAACTTCGGAATAACAGGAACAAAAGCTGATCAGGAGCCCCATGTCGTTTACGAAAGGCAGAACACCCCTCGTGTCTCATTTATTCCACATATGACTCAATCATGGAAGCTTGTAGATCTTCTCGTCGGCTTTTGAATGCATCTTGAATTGCGTAAATCCGAGTTCGGATGACGAAAATACGGTGAATGCAAAACAGAGCATAAAACGGTAGTCTCAACTTAAGCTAAGACACCCCGAGGTGTCTCGGCCCAAGCTAAGACACCCCGAGGTGTCTTAGCCCAAGCCAAGACACCCAAGGGTGTCTCGGCCAAGCTAAGACATCCCGAGGTGTCTTAGCCCAAGCCAAGACACCCAAGGGTGTCTCAGCCTCGCTGAGACACCCGAGGGTGTCTCGGCCTCGCCAAGACGTCCGAGGGTGTCCGTAGCCCTAAAAAGTTATTTTTTTCACTGTTATGTAGTTTTAACCACCTGGATTCCCTAGAACCTATAAATACAGCCCCAGGGCCTTTATTTTTTTAGATCTGGAATTCTCGAGCGTTGGCGAAGCCCTACCGAATTGAGGATTGAAGAACCACAAATTTCAGAGAGGAGGAGGAGACTTCAGCGGATTCTTCGGCATAAAGAAGAGGAGTTTGTCAGATCTGCAGCCCGGTTCGTCCCTTAAGATTACCCCCATTGTGGTAATCTTAAGAAGAGCAATTATCTCGCTGTTGCCGAGATAAGCGCTTCGGCTTCTTGATTCCTTCACGAAGCGACGAAGCTCTGCCCAATTTTTTAGCAATCAGATCTGATCGGCGGTCATCCACGGATATCAACGTCCCCGTCACAGGCAAAGATCCCACGCAAGCAGCGGGCGATAAACACCCATTGCGTTTGTTTGAAGAGAGTTGTATTTGTTTTATTTTATTTTCATTGTGTAAGAAAGTCTTATAAAAAGACTAATTTTACTTTGAATCTGTAATCGATAAACGAGTAATGGATTCAGCAATGAAGAAATCAACTTTCAAAGAAAACAAACTGACGACCATAGTGGGAGCCAACAGCTTTGCTGCCGAAGCTGTCGTGCCGCAGCCGACGATCAAGATCCCGGTGTTCGAAGAGGTCGAATATGAATTCGACCAGCAGAAATTCGATGAATATATTTCCTCCTCCTCCTCCAGATCTTCTTCTTGCAAACGTAGGAAAACCACTTCCGCGAAGAACGTTACTTTAGATCCAAAGACCAGGGCTGATAATTTGAACCCGAATATAGTGGAAGACCCCTCTCCGGCCTCCAAAGAAATCATATCCAACGTTCGTGATAACTCCTCAAAAGTCAAGAAGTTGCCCGTTGAAAGTGCACCAGTGTTGACGAAGAGGGCTCGTCAAAGGCGCCGTCAACATCTCGCGTGTCAATTTGCCAAGGCTTTGGAGCCTGTTGATGGGATCTGCTATAAAGCGGATCTGAAACTCATAAGGTGCAAAGTGTTTCAGCAACAAGCTTTGGGAACCTCCTCCCAACCACCTACTAATGAATGGGTTCGTGTCAAACGAACCCGTTCAACTCTTGAGGAGCGAATCCATAAGCGCCGCACACTGCTAGCGTAGATGAGGATCCTTGTACGGAAGGCACAGGAGTTGCAGAAGGAAAAGGTGGCCAAAAAGCCACCAAAATCTAAGCAAGTTTGGATGCCAAAGGCCAAATCAGCGCCCAAGGCAAAAGCATCCGAGGCTGTTCTCCGGCCTTCGTCAACTCCAAATCCCGCTTATGTTGCTCCCGCACCTCCGATGAAGCCCTATGACAGCGCTCTCCAAACCTAGAATCCCTCTGAAGGATCGCCTCGGTTCTCTACCCGAAAATCGAGGCAAAGCGCCTGTTAAGGAATGCTTGGGACCATTGAAGGAACCCCGAGCAAATATCCAGACTGGGGGTCGTACGTGACCTCTTAACAAGTTGATTTCTGCAATAGCCCGCTTGGGGGTGTGTGCAGAAAACCAGGAGCCCGTTAAGGTTTCACCCTCACAAATGTGTGATTCCAAACGTGTGACTCTTGCAGACGCCAACAAGGCGATGTTTACTCAGAGGAAAACGTGTCAGACAGAAGAATGCGTTATACCTGAGAATTCATGTAAACAGCCGATAGGTTGCTCTGACCGCAACGTCGATGAGTTGTACTATCGGGCTGGGGGTACGAATAAATCTCGAAAGAGAAGCACCCGGGAAGCGGATTCTTACTGTTCGTGTACCAAAATTATCAGTGCAGTATTATCAGCATGTAACTGTCCCAAGACCGCTCCACAGAGGGTCTCGGTATTTGAAAGGATCTCCACCAGGACGCCCAGGACCAAGCCAAGGCGTTTCTATAGAAAAAGATCAGCTGCGCAAGATGACGAACTTCCAGAAGTCACAGTTTATATGGTTGATAAGGGAAAGTCAACGTGAAGCTTCAGTCCTCGTCATTTTTCGGACATATCCCAACATATAACTCGATTACGGTCGAGAACCATTAGACAAAGGGACTATCAGAGGATGAATCAAGGATTATCCTCGAATGATGAAGCGTCAGATGCCAACTCTGCAAACGCTTCTGACAAAATGGTATCCAGCCCAGGTCAATCCCGCGAAGTGTTGATGATTAGCACAGAGGAGGTCACCAAAATGGTTGAGGATGCTCTAGCCAAGCAGAAACAAACCTTCAAGTTGAAATGGAAATGGCTATACAGGAGATGAGACAAATGCACGACCAACAAATCCGAGCTTTGTCGAATCAGATAGGTGAATCCAGCCATCGCAACAATGCTAATCAAGCAGATAGTGATTCAGATGTGGATGAACACCTTAAGGCTGATGACCCTCCCGTTGATCAAAACGCTAAGGGTGGCCCCACTAAGGATAACAATACTGGGGGTGATCCCACCAAAGATGACAATACTGGGGGTGGTCCCGTTATTCCTCTCAGGAGTCGTCTAAGATCTGATACAGACGAGGACAAGAAAATAAAGGACCTCGAGAGCAAAATCAACACGTTGATGTCTGCTCAGGGGATAAAAAGGACCGGTATTCCGTCTCCCTACACAAGAAAGTGGGATTCAATCCCGTATCCGGTAAAGTTCAACCTGATCAACTTCACGCCATTCGACGGGAAGGACTCGCCCACTCAGCATCTGATCTACTTCAAGTCCCACTTGGGTATGATCTCCGACATTGAAACCTTGATGGTTCGGTCATTCGTTGGCACCCTTCATGGGCCTACCTTCGATTGGTACCGTCGTCTCAAACCTGGAAGCATCAACAGCTGGGAGGACCTAGAGAGTATGTTCCTCGCTCATTTCTTCGATGATGACGCCGAAGTGTCAATCAGGACACTCTTCGATGAGAAACAGAAAGACGGAGAGTTGGTGGATACCTTCATCAAATGATTCCGCAATCAGGCAATGAACTGCAATGATCCCATCACGGAGGAATTCGTCTTGCAGACCTATCATAACAACTTGTCCATTAACATCTTGGACGTTATGGGAGTAGAGCCGCTCAATACCTGGAAAGAGTTGAAGGTACGCGGAGAGCAGGCCGAACGCTTCCTCAGAAGAAGGAAGGTCGAAGGAAGCCAACTGATGGCTAACCCTCTGAATCTGAGTCTCGTTTCCCATAATAAAGGGAAGGCACCTACAACAGTTGTTGACGTTAATCAGACGTCGCAACAGCAGCCCCGAAGACAGCAAAGACTTCGGATCCGAGGCTCCAAAAAAAGTACTCATTCAAGAACAAAGACGTTCTAGCCATCTTCGAGACCCTTCTTGAAAACAACAAGATCAAGCTGCCACCCATCACGAATCTGGAGGAAGCTGATAATACTGCGGATCCGAAGTACTGCGCATACCACAGGAGGATCCTTCATCCCACCAAGTCTTGCTTTACTTTAAAGAATAGCATACAGACCTTGGTTGAAGCCGGCGTCATAACGCTAGGATAAAGCCAAACGAGAATGGCAAGACTCCGACAAGTATAAGAGTATAAATTGCTTCTCAATCCTCCGACCGGTATAAGAGGTTAAACTGCTCCCTGATACTCTAATAGGTATATGAGTATAAACTGTTTCCTACCGTTGACGGGAAGTTCCTGGAGAATTTTTATATGTAATATTCTTAAGGATAACCCGATCATGCAACCGAATGCAATGATAAACCCAGTTTTACAAAGAAGCTGTGGGTGGATGATTCATGTAACTGGAAGTTCTCGGAAGAATACTATATGTAATTTTCATAGTGATAACCCGATCATTACAAACAAAGTGATAAACACTAAACCCCCAATGTGATTTCTGAACACTCTTTTGCTGAGACGAGATTCGATCATTTCGTTGGATCAATCTTTCCTCACAAAATTCCCATTGGTGTTTGACAACTCACAGTCTTCCACGTTTGACAACTCATAGTCTTCCACCACAAAATCCCCCACCGATCAGACTAATTGACGGTGGGACCACCAAAATTCCTTTCGGTTGAATCCACTCAAACTCCTGTTACGTCTGTGCACTCAACACTCTCATTGTTAGAGTCTGGACATAATACTTAGTATTTTAATATCCTGATCATTGACAATTGTTAAACCCCTCCGTATTAAGTATTTATCACTTAACACCAGGAACCACCTCTGGGTGACTTGTACAAGTTAACACTCCCATTGTGATTTGTACTCCTACTCCCACTTGGTCAAACCTTCCTACAGTTAGGACCACAACTAAAATCCCCTCTCGATTCCTCCAATGAACAAGAGGTCCACTTACAAATCGAGTGATCAAACCTTCCTACAGTTAGGGTCACCTCAAACTCCCGCTTGGTCAAACCTTCCTACAGTTAGGGTCAAAACCATAATTCACTCTTGATAAACGAGGAATTCACCTTTAGTTTGGTAATCAAACCTTCCAACAGTTAGGATTATCCTAATCTTTCGATTCTCGGAGTGGAGATCTCACTCCTAGCTCCACTCTTCAGATTTTCAAGGTAGAGATCCCACTTTGAGTTTCCTCTTCGGTTTCGGGAGATAGAATATAAAATTTTTCCTCTCCCATTTTGGGTTTGTCTTTTCTCCAAGAGAAGACACCATCTTTCAACTCCAAAATCCGTGCGTCATACGTATGGGGAATTTTGTCCTGAATCCTAAGTAGGGATAAGTCAACGCCTAACACGAGTTGTCGGTTTAGTCTTTCACCAATTGAAGAAGATACCAGAATTCCAGTCTGGGGACTTTTATCCCGAAGCTTAAGTAGGGATAAGTCAGCATCTAACACGCGTTGCCGGTTAGTCTTTTTCCGTAAAAAGGATAAAAGTCCACATATTTGATATCGTGGCAGGTTGTTATTCATAACATCATAATCCGTGCTTCACACATACGGGGAATTTTGTCCCGAATCCTAAGTAGGGATAAGTCAACGCCTAACACGCGTTACCGGTTTAGTCTTTCACCGATTGAAGAAGACACCAGAATTCCAGTCTGGGAACTTTTATCCCGAAGCCTAAGTAGGGATAAGTCAGCGCCTAACACGCGTTGTCGGTTGGTCTTTTGTCATAAAAAGGATAAAAGCCCACATATTCGACATCGTGGCAGGTTATTATTCATAACACCATAATCCGTGCTTCACACGCACGAAGAATTTTGTCCCGAATCCTAAGTAGGGATAAATCAACGCCTAACACGCGTTGCCGGTTTAGTCTTTCACCGATTGAAGAAGACACCAGAATTCCAATCTGGGGACTTTTATCCTGAAGCCTAAGTAGGGATAAGTCAGCGCCTAACACGCGTTGCCGGTTAGTCTTTGACCGTAAGAAAGAAAAAAGCCTACATATTCGACATTGTGACAGGTTGTTATTCATAACGCCAAAATCCGCGCCTTACACACGCGGGGAATTTTATCCTGAATTCTAAGTAGGGATAAGTCAACGCCTAACACGCGTTGCCGATTAGTTCTTAACCGTAAAAAGAACAAAAGCCCACATATTCAATATTATGGTAGGTTGTTATTGATAACACCGTAATCCGTGCCTTACACGCATGAGGAATTTTATTCTGAATCCTAAGTAGAGATAAGTCAGCGCCTAACACGCGTTGCCGGTTAGTCAAAGAACCAAAGCCCACATATTCGACATTATGGCAGGTTGTTATTCATAACACCATAATCCGTGCCTTACACGCGCGAGGAATTTTATCCCGAATCCTAAGCAGGGATAAGTCAACGCCTAATATGCGTTGCCGGTTTAGTCTTTCACCGATTGAAGAAGACACCAGAATTCCAGCCTGGGGACTTTTATCCTGAAGCCTAAGTAGGGATACGTCAGCGTCTAACACACGTTACCGGGTAGCCTATTCCCATAACAATAACTAAGTCTACGTATTCGAACTCGTAGCATCAAGTCTAAGGGAGTTCATTCCTTTAGCATAACGTCACATGCGGAACGGACTTAAAACAATTCACATGTAAGCCCGATTCAAACGGTAATCGGTAAGAGCACGTCAAATCCGTTGAGGGCTGAGGATTTGCCAAAAATCCTAAGTCAACGTCTGATACACGTCATTGTTTAGTCTTTTCACGAGAGAAAGACGAAGTCTACGTATTCAATATCGTAGCACTAAAAGGGTTAACTCTTTTAGCTTAACGTCACATGCGAAATGGACTTAAACAATCCGTATGCTAGCCCGACTCAAACAGTAGTCGGTAAAGGCTCATCAAACCCGTTGATGGCTGAGAATTTATCAAAATTCTATAAATACGAGTCATTGACGCATCAGCTCTGTTAGTTGGTCTCGTGACTCGAGTATCCAATAACATTAAGATAAGATCCACACATGTAGATGAATCAGCTTTAACAGTTGGTCCTGCAGCCCCGACACTTAGGACCGCCATGCTCCAATACCTTAAGAGCTTAAACTGTGTACACTCTAGCAAACGTATGAGTATAAACTGTATCGATATCAGACGATTCGAAACCCTAGGTCAACGTCGATCAACGCGTAACCTTAGGTCAATGATAGTCAACGCGTTGCGAGGAAAAAGTCAACGTCGAGCGATTCGAAACCCTAGGTCAACGTTGGTCAACGCGTAACCCTAGGTCAACGCCAGTCAACATGTTGTGATGAAAAAATCAACGCTGAGTGATCCGAAATCCTAGGTCAACGCTGGTCAACGCATAACCCTAGGTCAGTGCCAGTCAACGCGTTGCGATGAAAGTCAATACAAATCAATATATCGTGATGGAGATAGTCAGTTCAAAGTCAACTAAACGATAGGAGCCAAACTCAACTCATCAATTTTTGATTCAAGACTTCGACAACGGCCGGACGATAAACGCAGCGCCGGAAAAACTCAACTATTCATCAAAATAGGTTGAAAATCGAAAGAGTCAAGAATCAAAGATAACTATAGGTCCTTTTACACTGACTGAAGGTTAGACCGATCATATCCAAAGTATTTCAGCCTCCTCTATAAAAGAATGAGGTTGAAACACTTTGGAGAGGGTATCTGTAGGCATCAAAAATTGCCTATAGGTCCTCGCACACGGCTCGAGACAGAGAGAAGATGATAAACGTTGCTATCCGAGTCACAGAAGCTTAATCGACATTGACAAGCATATGAAGTGAGTCAACGAACCATGCGAAGCAACAGAACTTCGGAATAATAGGAACGAAAGTTGATCGGGAGCCCCGCGTCGTTTACGAAAGGCAGAACACCTCTCGTGTCTTATTTATTCCACATATAACTCAATCATAGGAGCTTGTAGATCTCTTCATCGGCTTTTCAACGCATCTTGAATCGTGTAAATCCGAGTTCGGATGAGGAAAATACGACGAATGCAAAACAGAGCGTAAAATGGTAGTCTCAGCTTAAGCTAAGACACCCCGAGGTGTCTCGGCCCAAGCTAAGACACCCCGAGGTGTCTCAGCCCAAGCTAAGATACCCCGACGTGTCTTAACCCAAGCTAAAATACCCAAGGATGTCTCGGCCAAGCTAAGACACCCCGAGGTGTCTCGGCCCAAGCTAAGACACCCCGAGGTGTCTTAGCCCAAGCCAAGACACCCAAGGGTGTGTCTAGGGTGTCTTAGCTCAAGCCTAGACACCCAAGGGTGTCTCGGCCTCGCTGAGGCACCCGAGGGTGTCTCGGCCTTGCCAAGACATTCGAGGGTGTCCGTAGCCCTAAAAAGTTATTTTTTCGCTGTTATGCAGTTTTAACCGTCTAGATTCCCCGGAGCCTATAAATACAGCCACAGGCCCTTTATTTTTTAGATCTGGAATTCTCGAGCATTGGCGAAGCCCTGCCGAATTGAGGAGTGAAGATCCATGAATTTCAGAGAGGAGGAGGAGACGTTAGCGGATTCTTCAGCATAAAGAAGAGGAGTTCGTCAAATCTGCAGCCCGGTTCGTCCCTTAAGATTACCCCTATTGTGGTAATCTTAAGAAGAGCAATTATCTTGTTGTTGCCGAGATAAGCGCTTCAGCTTCTTGATTCCTTCACGAATCGACGAAGCTCTGCCTAATTTTTTAGCAATCAGATCTGATCGGCGGTCGTCCACGGATATCAACGTCCCCGTCACAGGCAAAGATCCCACGCAAGCAGCGGGCGATAAACACCCATTGTGTTTGTTTGAAGAGAGTTGTATTTGTTTTATTTTATTTTCATTGTGTAAGATAGTCTTATAAAAAAGACTAATTTTACTTTGAATCTGTAATCGATAAACAAGTAATGAATTCAGCAATGAAGAAATCAACTTTCAAAGAAAACAAGATATTGTGAAGGGGTTGAGAGCTTTAGTTAAGGTTATATTTGAGTGATTTTGTGAGTTATAACCCGTTGTATTTCTCCTCCATATAGTGAAATATCCCCATCCTCTCCCCGTGGACGTAGACAATTGTCGAACCATGTAAATCTCTGTGTTTGGTTTGATTTGTGCTGTATTTTGGTGGATTACATTCGTATTTGGTTTGGTTCTCTTCTCTCATCACTCGCAGACTCGTTTGGTTGTCGAGCATGTACGTTTCTGCACGACGTGCAATAAATTTCTGAGAGGAATCATGTATAACATAAATTAGATTGTTCTTCTGTCTAAACACTCACATTCTGTACATATCTCTTCCTTCCAAAATTGCAGGTTGCCTCTTGTCGCAGCCAAAAAAAACTAAATATTAAAGGATAGCAGGACTAAGTAGAGTCCTCCTTTGACTCGGAGATACTATTTACAGGGACTCATCAGCCACTTCCCTCTCTTCCTCTCTCTTTTCGTGTACAAACTAAGTTGCTCTAAAGGATTACTTCCCCGAAACTTGAAACCCCGCATCGTCCCATCATGAGACTGATATGGGCTCGTCTCATCAACAAAGCTAGGTTCATGTTCACCAGGAATAATGCCAAGCATCTTGAGGTCTTTAAGAATCGAAGAGTTTTAGTTGATCTTGACAGTTTTCTCTATCTGTGTGTTATAAGGGGGGAGAAGGAAAAAATCAGTCCGAATGGTATATATCAAACGTAAATATTTTATGCAGATAATTGATTAGAAAATGAGGGTTAAGTCTGGATGGACCCCCCTGTACTATTGCAAAACTGAACTTATTGTCCCTGAAGTTACTATTGCTGCAGATAGAACCCCCCCCCCCCCCCGACCCTCCAAAAAAAGAGCCAAAAAAGCACTCAGGTCTATCTGCAAGAATGGACTATAGACATAGTAAGTTAAATTTGGCAATAGTAAGCAAAATCTTTGACTTCTGTAATGCATGTCGTGCTACTTCTCTCTCGAGTTCACGTTTGTGCTTAGCTTCTGCTGCCGCTTCCACCTCTACACACATACAAGCAGCCTCTACAGTTTTAGTTTCTGTCTGCAGCCATGCTTTCTCTGCTCCTACAACAATGAAAAGAGATTTTAAAAACCATAAATTTTTAGGAAACCGTGGGAAAGAAAATTATGGATAATTGCCAGTAGAACCCCAGTACTATCGCGGACACAACCCTCCTCTATACAATCACCCAATTGAAGATAGACCCCATGAGTGAAATTATCTTTCTCTGAGGGTAAAAGAATCAAAAAAGTTCCCTCAGGGGTCTATCTGCAGCATAGAACTACATGGGGGTTTATCTGCAAGTGGGCTATAGCCTACAGTGCAGCGAGTCTATCCACAACTGACCCAGAAAATTACATAGAGGGCTCTCTATAGAATACATATAACGAGGAAGGATATGCTGACACTTGAATATTAGTGCAATCGTAAATCACTGACAGTGCAGTGATAGAACTTTGTGATTATACTGATGGACATCAATGATAAATGTATCCAGATTCGTGATATCACACCTCACCAGGTGTCACCCTCTCCTTCCTCTCCATATCATACTGTTAAAATTAATATAAAATTATAATCCTCGACCATCATCATAACTTTGGTATTTTGGTATAATGATCACAACTTTGGTGTTTTAGTATAATGGTAAATGAACTTAATTTAAGATGATATCAGAGCAACGCAGGTTCAAGTCTTGCTGGCCACAAATTTAATGCGGATCTTTAAAAATTGTTACCACTGCACGGTCCAAGTTTTCTACCCATAAAAAGGGCACTCAGCCTGCGGTGGCATGTTAGAATTAATTTAAAATTATAATCCTCGACCCTGATCATAACTTTGGAGTTTTGGTATAATAGTAGAGGCACTTAACTTAAGAGATACTTTTATAGAGGGCCCTCCATAGATTTCTTTTTTACCCCCGCAGACTACAATAACACACCAAGTGATTATATCAGGATGATGTTTTCTACTTCAGCGGCAAAGCTTCATATGAAAGATCTCAAGTCACAACCATGTTCGGTTCAGTTCAAAAATTACATTAATTAGACAAAGGATTGGTTGGTTCTGTTGACTGATGAGTACACACATGAACATTCACCACCCTGATTACATATCCATTTACTTAACAAAAGAACAACTCATAAAAAGGAGCAAAGGGTTGTTACCTTCTATTTGTTGCCTTGCAAATTATTCTTGCCCTCAATGCAACCTCTCAGGATCTCCTTTGTCACCCTACCCTCAGGAAAGATTTCAAGGAAGTCGAAAACCAATGGTTAGCAGCATCGCAAAAAATTAATAAGCAAAAGCAAAATCTCAACCTTGTGAAGTGTCTTTTCACGGGCTTTAAGAATAGTATTAGCAGATCGGCTCCATAATAAAGCTGTTCCATAAAATTTTTTTGGTGAGATCTGCCTCTCAAATGGAGCATTCTCACCTAAAAAATTTCATAGAAAGATGACCTTAAGGCCTCATCAGTGTCAGCCGAAAGCAAAAAAGCAATTCCACCTTTTTGACAATGAAAAAGAAAAACAGTGGCCGAAAAGTTTGAAAAAGAAAGGCGATGTGTCCCACCACTAATAATATTTTATTAGTGCATAGTGTTTCCCAAATACTATAAATAGGGCCAAAACTCTTTAGGAAAATTCATCCCAGAAACAACTCCTCTTATAGAAGAGTGAGAGAAAGAAAAATAGAGTTTTTCCTAATATCAAGGAGAGGGTTTGTGAGAATTCTTGGAATGTATCTTGATCAAGAAAGGATGTTCTTGTTTATCTAATTCTTTTGGAATATAAAAGAACTGAGCGTCGTCGTTGCATCATGGAGTAGCTCCGTAAGAATGAACCATGTTATATCATGAGTATTGTGATTGAATTTGTGTCTTTATTCTGTGATTCCAAAATCATTTAGGTGCGTATTGTGTCTCCGTTCGAGGCATTCTTGTTGACGTATATCCTAACAACTGGTATCAGAGCCTGACTTAGAGTACATATATCTGCATATCGTATACTCTGTGGCTGCCACTAAAAATAGATTATCCACATCAGAAAATAAGTTAGATTATCATTTACTCTTTAAAGTCGCTGGGTACTATTCACGAATATGACACTATCCACTAGTACGATAATATTCATAAATACTATTACTATTCAGAAATACAGTTCGAGAAAGACATAATCTTTCGCTATAGGATTTATAATTGCACACAACAGGCTTCGAATTAAGAAGTTTGACGGCCAAAATTTTATGTATTGGAGGTTGCAAATAGAAGACTATTTGTACCAGAAGAATCTCTTCCTACCCCTCCAAGGAGAGATGGGAAAACCTAAGAAAATAGAAGACGATAAGTGGAAGGTGCTCGGTCGCAAAGCACTCGTCACCATCAGGCTCAACCTTCACCAGCATGTGACTTACAACGTCTCGCATGCGACCACCACCAAGGAGTTGATGGAGGCCTTGGAAGCACTGTATGAGAAGTCGTCTACTTTAAATAAGGTGTAGTAATAAAGAAGTTATTCAATCTAAAGATGCAGCAAGGAGTTCACGTGACGGGCTTTTTGAACGAATTTCAAGCTATGGTGTAATAGCTTGATGCAGTAGATTTCAAGTTCGACAATGAGATCCAAGCACTTCTGTTACTTTCTTGACTACCAAATTATAGGATCTGATCTACTACACACTAAAACACTAGAGTAATGGTGAATAGTGTTCTTTAAAAAATTATGCAAAATAGATTATAAATTGCAATAAATATAGCAAAATCATAGAAAATCACAATCGTAAACACAATTGTAGGCTGTCTAAAAATCAGAATAGATAGTTGATTCCCCATCAAACACTGATGATGGAAGTTACAATCTGACGACTTTCAGAATGCTATAATTTGAAGACTTTCATGTAGATCGCTGAAGGTTACAATCTGACGACCTTCATGACAATTGATGGAAGCTCTAATTAACAGCCTTCATAATCAATATCAGGAGTTACAATCTGACGACTCTCATATTTTTAAGGAGCCAAGACGAAGATTACAAGATGACGGTCTTTGCAACACTCTAGCAAAAGAGACTACAAATTGACGGTCTCTTCAAATCCAGATGCAGAGCTCACCTATGCGTCCCAAATTCAAAGTGCATAGCTCGTGGTGGTGTTCCCAGAATGAAACACATAGGTCCTCCCTGCGTTGCCATACCAAAACGCGGAGGTCCTCCCCGTGTGTCAGCAACAAAACGCAGGCGTCGAACCCGCGTTGCAACATCAAAACACAGGGGTCGAACCTACATTGCAACATTAAAATACAGGTATCGAACCCGCGTTGCAACATCAAAACGCGGGGTCAGACCTGCGTTTTTTGCGTTCGACTGGTTCAAACAGAACCTCAACGGTCTTCAAACCGTATCTCCATTTAATGGGGTCGGTTACACCCCATTATGGAGAGATTTTAGGAGGGATTACACCCCTTAAACCCGTGAATAGTTCTAAAACTGTTTCCCATGATTTGGGGGCGGTTACACCCCACTTAGGAGCGAATTAAGGGGACGGTTATACCCCTTAATCCCCTATAAATATGGGTAAACTCAATTAAGTTCGGGCTGGCTTTTTGGACCTGAGAATTAGCAACAAAGAAGATCCTTCGTCCTTTGGCTGGAGCTTTGGAGATCGGCAACAAGAGCTTCTTCATCCTTGGCTTATAACCGACTTCCTGTTAAATCAACTCTTTCATAGAGTTTCAAACTCGTTCAGAGTTATCAACTCATCAAGAGTTTTAAACTTGCCAGGCAAGTTCTTCACAGCGTCAAATCATGAGGGGGAGATATTATTCCAGTGAATCAAGACGCGCGGATCGTCAACGAAGAACAAACTCGACGCGAGCATTCGAGGGAGGCACTCCATCACTATTGTGAAGAATCCAGAATTAAACAAAGGGGAGAATATAGATCATTCTCCTCTCTTTTGTAATCGGAATCCAATTGTAAATGAGATTGAGAGAATATAAATTAAATTTTCTTTCATTTCTTTTACTTCGAATTTTTTCCACAAACAACAGTATTTTATACTAGTTCCACCTCCCCGGTGTACATCCAGTCCTTAAACAAATCATGCATGAGAGTTCCACTATGATTTTGAAAAACTTATAAAATCAAATAGCAAATCTGATTAATTTACAAGACATGCAAATTGTACACAATCTCTTCACCAAGAGGTTACAACTCTCACACCCGAGAGAATTTTTTTTGAATCAAGAACATAATTCCTATAAGCCTTGATTGTGTAGTGATGTGTAGCAGTGGCTTTAGGAATGTTTTTAATCTCTGGAAGTTGCCTAAATAAGTTATATATTGGATGAAGATCAAAGGCTAACTTAGAGAATACTTTTCTCAACACTTAGTAAAAAATTTGAATGTTTTAAACTCTTGAGGATGCAAAAATATTGAATCTTATAGATAGGAATTATTTTTTCAAATTTCTAAACTTGTAACCTATTTATAGCCATTGAAAAGTTTTCAAAGTCAATTAATGGATCAAAACGGCTAAAAACAGTCACAAATTCAAATTCTAAAATGTCAGGAAACTGTCACTGTAGTCGACTAATAGTCGTTGTAGTCGACTACACTGAGTTAGAACAGACTCTGTTAATTCAAGATTTTTCTTAGTATCGACTACACTGGTCATTAGTTAACTACTATGTAAAAGATAGAAATCTAAAATTCAAATTCAAAGCAGAGTAGTCGACTATACTGTTGTTCGTGCGGGAAATTGCGTTATTCTTCATTGATGATTCTGTTACAACTTTGACAACAACTTTATGCGTTTACAAAGAGATCCGGTCTTTTTATAAGATCCGGTTTACAACAAAATCAAAATAAAGAAATGAAAATTACAACTTTCCTTGAACAAATCACGAGTTTCCTGTTTTACGGTCCCTCGCTTTGTGGGGTTCTTCGCCTGTGCCGGGGTTGAGTACCGTGGACCACCGCGCAATCTCGATCTGAACAGATCTACGTGGTATAACGGGTACTATCCCACCAAGGAGATAGTAGCCGAGAGGGATCGTTTCACCAAGGAAACGCTCGCTCTAATCTCGGGATCTAAGAGCCAAGCTTAGATCCGGAGTAGTGTCACGTAGATCTGGTCGTCCAAGTCTTCAAGCCTTCACAATCCGAGTTGAGGTCGCAATCCGGCAGAGTTTCGGCTCTTCAGAAGTTTCAGAAAAAGTCCTCTCAAATGAACGAGTGCCAGGCCTATTTATAGGCACTGAGGTAGCTCGGCCACCGAGCCACCTTAGGGTGGTTCGGTTCGGGCCGAGTTCCCCCAGGTGTGCTGGTTTCGTCGTTTTCCGGTGTTTCCGGTTCTCCGTCGTTCGGGTTTGATTCGGTTTCTGGAATTGACTTGATTCCAAATATGGCAGTTAATCCGTTTCTGAGTTCGAGTCTGGGATTGGTCCCGATTCGATCGTTATATCACCGAGTTCGTTCTTGTTAGATGATTCGGTGATTCCCCGAAACGTTGGTTCGATTCCACGTGCGTACGTGTTCCATTGTTCATGTGCCTTGTCGCCTCGACCTTTCGTTGATTCGTTCAGGTCTTGATTCGATTCCCCGAATCTTCATTTGGCAGTAACTCCGCTTCGGTGTTTGAGTTCAAGTCCGTTTTGTTTGTTGGACAACTCGTTAACTTTCCGAATCGTTGGTTTGGTCCCGCACGCGAACATGTTCCGTTGCTTGCGTGCTTCGTCGCCTCGTCGCTCGAATGTCCGTTGTTTTGTCGAATCATCGTGCTGAGCTAAGCTAAGGGACCTATAGGCAATTTTATACGCCTACAACTGTGTAGTAGTCGACTATACTATAAACAACATAAAGTTAAAAATTCTGAAATGACTTTTAGTAGTCGACCATATAGCCTAGTAGTCGACTATACTGTATTTTTACAGAAACTGAGATTTTGTTCAAGTCTTTTGTAGTCGACTATAAAAAATCATCGACTAGACTGTAATTTAACAGAAACTTATATTGTTGAACTGAACTTCAGTAGTCGACTATAAGCCACATTGGTCGACTACTAAGGGGTGAAAAATGATATGAATGAAATATTTTGAAACATTTTGAAACTCATTGATATGAATGAATGAAATATTTTGAAAAAATAATATGAATGAAATATTTTGAAACTCAATGATAAGTTATAAACTCTAATGGTTAACATAAGGGATTTCTATTTTTAACCAACACACTAAGTATATGTTAGTGTGTTCTAATCATTATGTGTGTGTGAGTGATCAAGGCTTGTACAGAATTTTTAAGTAAAGAAAATGTAAAATTTACATTGATGTGTAGGCACTTTATTTTCTTTACTTCATGATGCCTTGAACTCATCTTGCACTTGTTCATATTTGATGTTGATAACTGCATTGATATGTTAGTGCACAATAATACTCATAGTGATTCACATAATGAAAAGAATAAATTGTTATCATCAAAATTATATCTTGGGGATATAATATCCAACTTTCTCCCCCTTTTTGATGATGACAAACAATTTATACCTATGTAAGTATATTCTAAAAGAATTAAACATTTAGGAACAAATATACTTACTCCCCCTGCATAAAAGCATATTAGAGTCTACAATTTCTATAAATTAACATAACATTTATATCATTCTCCTCCTTTGTCATTAACAAAAAAACATCTATTCTAAACATGTCATAATTTCTTCTTCATGAGCTAACACTACAAAAAGATCTTCCAGATGGTGAACATAGTCCATCACTTCACCCATCCATATGGGTAGGCAAAGACTTGCCATAAATACCAAAATTTTGACAATTTCCATCTTCACAATCTATTTTAATATAAGTAGCTCATGAACACATAGGAAATAAACATACTAAGCATGATTAAATGAAGCACAAATTTATACATAGTTTTGAACACATAAACATAAACATAGTAGCAACATACGACATATTACATAAGTTTTAAAAAAAATCAAACAACTAAGACATAGTTTTTGACACATATTTAAACTAAAACAACTTAAGACATTGTTTTTGACTTAAATATGAAACTAGTGCAAAGCTACATGATGCATGCAACGTCTTCTAAGAGTATGGGCCTGGTGGAGGTTGATTTCCTTGGAAGAACGTATTGAGCTTCATGTCCAAAGTATCAAACTTCATGTTCATTGTATCAAGCTTCAAGTCCAAAATATCAAACTTGTTGGTTAACGCTTCTTGATTCTTCAGCACAAATACAACTTATTTAGGCAACTGCCAGAGATTAAAAACATTCCTAAAGCCATTGCTACACATCACTACACAATCAAGGCTTATAGGAATTATGTTGTTGATTCAAGAAAAGTTTCTCGGGTGTGAGAGTTGTAATCTCTTGGTGAAGAGATTTTGTGCAATTTGTATGGTCTTGCAAATTAGTCAGATTTGCTGTTTGATTTTATAAGTTTTTCAAAATCATAATGGCTCAAGCGGGATCTGTTTGGGGACTGGATGTACACCGGGGAGGTGGAACCAGTATAAAATATTATGTTTGCGATTATGATTTTCTATGATTTTTCTATCTTTATTGTAATTTATAATCTATTTTGCATAATTTTTAAAAGAATACTTTTCCCCCCCCCCCCCCCCCTCTAGTATTTTAGTGTGTATTAGATCAGATCCTACAATTGGCATTAGATCAAGGATTACAATAACAACAAATACATCATAATTCAAAAAGGGTCACTCCACACAACGACCACCACTATTCGATGGATCAAACTATAATTATTGGAAGTGCAGAATAAAGATCTATCTACAATCCATCGACTACGAGTTATGGAACATCGTTGAGTCACCACATGAGAATCCAACCACACCATATGATGAATGGACTCGTGTTCAAAAGAATGTTGCAAATCAGAATTCAAAGGTGATGAACACACTATTTTGTGCATTGGACAAGAATGAATTCAACCGCATGTCTACTTCCACTTCAGCCCATCAAATTTGGCATACATTAGAGGTAACAAAAGAAGGTACAAATAAAGTTAAAGAATCTAAAATCTTTGTTCTTATGCACAGGTTTGAATTATTCAAAATGAAAGAACATGAGACGATCTCTAAAATAATCATAAGATTCATTGACATCACCAACTCTCTAATTGCTCTTGGAAAAAAATATACACAATTGGAGATGATGAGAAAAGTACTTCGTGCAATCACACCAGAATGGGAGAAGAAGACAACAGCAATTGAAGAAGCCAATGATCTCTCGACACTCACTTTAGAAAATCTTGTTAGGAATCTAATGGCATATGAAGTACAACTTCAAGATAGAAAAGAGAGAGAACAACCAGAGAAGTACTTGCCTTCAATACTTCATCCGACACAGAAAATTCAGATGATGATGAAGACATTGATACACTTTTAAGGAAATTTTAAAAGTTACTTATACAAAGTAAGTATAAAAAGGTTAAAGATACTAACGATAATATTATTTGTTATGGATGTAACACGCCAGCACACATAAAAAAGGATTGTCCTCTTCTAAAGTTAAAGTCTACAAACTTCAACAACCTTAAGAAGAAGAAGAAGAAAGCTTTGGCAGTAACATTGGATGATAGTGATGCATCTTCTTCCGAAGAAGAAGAAGAATCCGCTCACATGTGCTTCATAGCACACGAAAATAAAGTAAGTGAATCTTTAAATAATGAAGAGTTATTAGAAGCTTTCAATGAACTTTATGTTAGATTTAAGGATTTGAATTCTAATTATAAGATTTTAAAAAATAAAAATAAAAGATTAAACTTAGAATTAGTGTCTTCAAATTCCTCACAAATTGAAGAATTGAAAGAATTAAATGATAAGTTATTTTCTAAAAATAAATTATTGACTAAAAATAATATTTATCTTAAATCTGAATGTGATATCATGAAAAATAGTATTTCAGATTTAGATAAAAATATGGTTTCACTTAAACTTAAATATGAAGAGTTATTTTTAAATGTTAACAAGTTTAACAAAGGGAAAGAAGACTTAACTGATTTATTATCTTTTCAAAAGTCTTCTAATCAAAAGTTTGGATTGAGATATGTTCATAAGAAGAATGAATATGTTACTAGGACACACCATGCATCATCTTTTAAAGTATCTTTGCATAACAAATCTATGTTTATTTGGATGCGTAAAGATACTTGCTCGCATGATAGAGATGTTTATATTTGCGATTTTAAAAAAATGTATGCAATTCTACTACTTATGTTTATGTTAACAAGGGAAAACCAAATTCCAATTGGATTTGGACTCCTTAATGAAAGCACCCTAATGTCACTAGGAAAGAACCCTAGAGGGGGGTGAATAGGGTTTATGGTAATCTAATTCGGTTTATACCAACTTAAAACTAATTAACAATATATCCTAGCAAGAATGATATTCAACAAGATATGAGCTAGGATATAAAATTAACCTAAGTGTGAAAATAAACATAAACAAGATAAACAAGATAGTGGACAATATAAACAATGAGCAATTGACAAAGGCAATATGAATAATAAGCACGAATGTAAAAGTACACCAATGCAATCACAAATAAACGATATGTTCACGGAGTTCGGTCCCCATGACCTATGTCTCCGCTCCTCACCTCGAGGAGATCTCCACTATCACAACCGGGTTTTCTACGCTCACCCGAATAACGTTTACACCTCACACTCGGTTTTCTAATTCATCGAAAACTTTACAATCACTCACAATATAAACACACTAACTATCACATCAAGTGTTGGTCTCTAGCCCGTGTCTTCCTCAAGTGTTAGGAATTACAACTTCTCTCTAGGTATTACCACCTACCACACTCCTCTTGGGACGACCCCGTCTCTCACCACACACTCCTCTTGGTGTACTAGTATAATACAAAGTGAACCTCACAATAATAGCTCATAATACAAATAAATTATTCTCTATAATGGATGAGAACATAATATAAGCTTAATCTCAATGTCACAAACCCACAACCCCAAATTATACTATGAATGTAAATACAATAAGCTCAATAGGTTGTGTGTGAACAAAGAATATAATCAAAATAAATATAAACTCAAATAAACATTCTAGCTTATAGAAATTATGAACAAAACAATAAATAGCTAGAAATAGAGTTTAGAAAAACTTCTCTATAGATAACAAGAGGGAGAGATAGAAGAGTTGAAGCTCAAACGCAAATGGTGATCTCCTCTAGCTCTTGTGAAAATTGCTTCACAAAACCAAACTTAAAACAAACATTAAAACAAACTTAAACACCCTTTAAACTTTTGTTTAAAAACTTTTTTAGATTAGTTTTTGGTCTGAGGTATGAGGGGTATTTATAGAGACCCCAAAACACAAGAAAAACAAAGAAAAAAGACCCAAAAACCAAAACTGGAACAAGCTAGAAAAAACTAACCGTTACAGCATCAACCGACTGACGACTTTCATCAGTCGACTGATGAGCTGACCGTTAGAGGCGTTTTCCAGCTTATCAGTCGACTAATGACCTCATCAGTCGACTAATGACCTCATCAGTCGACTAAAACAAAACAAAAACATTTTGTTATTTCAGGCGATTTTTCAGTCGACTGAACACATTCATCAGTCGACTGATAACACTGTATCAGTCTGATTAAAACAGTAAATCTGATTTTTTAAACTGTCTTTAAAAATAGCAAATAAAATCAAAATAATGTAAAACTTTGAAAAATGATTGTAAACATAATAATACACATGTTACAAAATATGGTTTTTAAAAATCACCTCCCAAATGAGAAAACTCTTTATTTTTCAAAATAGTTCAAAACATGTAAATGTAAACACACTTGTTTTGACATTTTGACTAAACCATATTTTGAAATTCTATAAACTGATTTTATAGACTTAATAAAATATGTGTAAACCGACATTGAACTCTATAAACTAATAAAACAATATTTATCAAAATAACCTATATTTTAATAAAATCAATAAATACGTGTGTGTGATTAATATGAGCTTAAAGTATCTACACACAAGTATAAACCTAAAACTAAATTACCCAAGCTTGATAGATCTTCATTGTAGCTTGTCTTGGTAAACATGGAAGAAGCTTGGACTTGGATCTTAACTAGTATGTATAGGCTTCATTCCACTATTCCGCCAACCTCCATTTGATGTGATCGTGTAGGCTCAATCCATCCAACCTCCAACATGTTATTTGCCTAGAATAAATACAAAACACAAACACTAGACAAATAACATTAGTTGTAAATTATTTGTTAATCATCATCAAAACAAAAGGACCCAACACTTAAGGCTAATCCAAAGGACCCAACGTAAAAGGGTACCAATACTTACGTGTGTACTACTTATGTTTATGTTAACAAGAGCACTTCATGGTTGTCAGTTCTACTTAAAATGAAGGGGAAGATGTTAAAATTATTCATATGAGAGCATAGTGTCAAGTTTGATATGATAAAAAACGAGCGATGGTTTTAAATAAGAGTCTGCACTTAATAACTAGAAGCTTAAACTTTTAGATTAAATTTACTCAAATTCAAGTTTACATGAGCATTATCCATTCCAATCTCTAAACTAGGAGAATAAGTAATTGCCTATATGTTATGCCTTGTATTTATCCGTAATCAAAATCATGGACGGTAAACAGTCTAATCATTCGGAGTATACTTATGTTTAGGGGTGTCCATCCGGGCCGGCCCGGCCCGGCCCGGTCCGGAAAACCGGGCCCGGGCCGGGTCCGGGCCCGGGCCCGGGCCAAACCGGGCCGGACACCGGGCCGGCCCGGTTTTTTTGTTTTTTTATTTTTTTTATTTTTTTCGCTTTTTACAAAAATCTAAATCAAAAAAATAAACACATTTTTGATAAAAACATATTATTAATCAACTATAATTATTTAATTACAAATATTAAAAGTTATAGAAATTAAAATAATATAAAATAATTATAGAATTTATAGGAACAAACAAAATAAAAAATAATTGTAGAATTCAAAGAGCCCCAAGGCCCAAGGTCCAATCAAAGACTCCTAAATATATATGTTGTGACTAGGATTTGAACCGCTAACCTCCACTCCAAACTCCTAAATTTTACCACTAGACTAAGTAGCCCAAAGTATTCATGTAATTCAATATATGTATATGTATACATATATATACACACATATATAAATATATTATACATAAACAAATTGTAAATACTTATAGAAATTATATAAACAAATTGTATTATACATAAATATATAAAAATATAAATTATATATTTATAACTTTAATTCTATAATATACACATATAAGTATATTTATATATACTCATACATATATAAGAGAGAGTATACTTGTATATACTTATACATACATTATACATATATAAGAGAGAGTATACTTATATACTAAGAGAGAGAGAGAGAGAGAGAGAGAGAGAGAGAGAGAGAGAGAGAGAGTATAGAATATATGTACATATATATATATGAGAGAGAGTATAGAATATATGTACATATATATATATGAGAGAGAGAGAGAGTGTGTGTGTGTGTATACATACATACATATATTATACATATATAAGAGAGAGTATACTTATACATATATACTTATATAAGAGAGAATATACTTATATATACCTATACATAGAGAGTATACACATACATATACAAGAGAGAGTATACTTATACAGTTATACATATATATTAATATACACTTATATAAGAGAAAGTATACTTATATATACTTATACATATATTATATATATATAAGAGAGAGTATACTTGTATATATATTAAGAGAGAGAGAATATATATATATTATACATATATAAGAGACTAGAGAGAGCATAGTTATATATAATTATATATTAATACATATATATATATATATATACTTATACATATATAAAAATATATTATATATACATATATTATATATATAAATATTATAGAGATATATATACATATATGGCACATAAAAAATAAAAAAATAAAAAAAAATACTATTCCGGGCCCGGGCCGGGCCCGGACCGGGCGCCAAAGACCGGGCCCGGACCCGGTTTTGGCCCGGGTTTCCGGGCCCGGGCCGGGCCCGGGTCCGGGCACGTCCGGGCCGGGCCCGGGCCGGACACCGGGCCGGACACCGGGCCCGGGCTTTTTGGACACCCCTGCTTATGTTGCCAACATGACCTAAAATGTCCTTCAAATATACAACTCATTGTACACATTAGTATGCTCCCTTCTTATTATTATATTCTTAATTTTAATCATTCCTTCTAAACAATACGTATAATATTATATAATAGTCTTAATCATGTTGTTAGTGATTAGAAAAAATGATGCTTGAGCTAATATAATATTTGGTCGTCACGATGGTTGACAAAGAAATAAGTGGGCTCCAATGGTTATAGAAATTGCTTATGTGGGCGACGTACAGTTCGCTTGTTCCGAAGTTCTTCATGATTTAACGGTTCAATTAAATTGGAATTATATATTCAGACCTTCGTAGTTCTAAATAATTGTATTTCTTTGTTTTATGTTGAAATAGGCTAGTAGGGTACTTTTATTAAATTATGTGATATTTTATATTTATAAGACATAACTGTTAATCATTTTAATGACAATTTTTTTCCTAGCAATCTCCCCCCATCAGTACCTTTTTAATCGGCTTATCGAAAATACTTTAATCAAAATTTTATTTATATTACTTTCCATAATGCATTGCATTTAATAAAATTTAATGTTTACATATAGTACATAAATTAGATTAAATTTTAATATCGTAAATATATATATTATAAATTTATTAAAACTATGATATTATATACACATATTATAATACAAATACATATTATTACGTTTCTATAATGTTAGACTGTAACATACACAGCTAGTGACCGTTAGAAGTAGACTGAGAACTTCGTATAAGGGTTTCTTTGTTTCGTTTTCTAAAAAAAATATAGGAAATTGAAAGTGACATTGGAAGTGCATTTCTTATCATTTTCTGAATGCTTCTTGAAAAAACTTTGTAAGTATTTTTTTTCACATGGAAAACATGGACCAGGAAATGTCTCTTCCCTCTTCTATAAAAAGAAAGTTGTCAGGTTCATTATTTTTTGGGTTTTTTTGTAAGAACCTCCTTATATATATAGGTGAAATTGATACAAATCATCTTTAATATATTTTTGTTATACAACCACCTTATATATGTGTTACTATCTCAACGTCACACTTTTGGATAATTTCTATTTTAAAAAACTAATATAATGCATGTGCTTTGTATGAGAGCATACCTATTTTATTTTACACTTTTCAAAAAATATTTTGTTAGCTGCAAAAATAAAAATAAAATAACTTGTATAGCAATGTAAAATCTGAACAAGTATAATTTTTTTAAATGAGTAATTGTATGACAAACTGTGTATAAATAATTATATGATTAATTATTATAGTTTGGATAAATATTATAATTTATTCATAATTTATTAAAACATTTCTAATATATTAAATAGTTTCTTCTCTTTTAAATATGACAATATTGTACTTGGAATAATTATAATACTTTTAGTAACTACATTTTAATTTAATAATTAGTTTATTACACTATTAGTAAATAATTTACTAAATTGTATAAATATTAAATTACAATATAATTTATTAATCTAAAAATACTAATAAAATCATTATACTATCAATACTATTATAATTACAATAAATAAAATTGTTTTTCATACTATTATCATATTTTTAAAAGGCTAATAAGATGCAAGGTAACATGTAGTCATCCATAAGAGGTGAAACCCAAAGGCGTAAGGTGTAGGCCTATACTATTTTTAATTTTTCTAGAATTTTAAATATTATGTGAAGATAAATTAGGGATAAATTTTAAATTTCCTATTAAATAACATAATTAAGTAATAAAGTAATAGTATGTCCAAAAGTTTTGAAAAAGTAATAAGAGGTTATATATAATTAGTGAATGATTAATTACAAGTAATGACATATTTCAAAATTATCAAACTTAAAAAGGTAAAAATAAAAATTAAAAGTTTTAACAAGGCAATCCTCTTTTATATGTAGTATAGATATAGGTATAGATATAGATGTGAAGTTAGTACAATTTAATAAAGTAATAGTATGTCCAAATTTTTGAAAAAGTAATCAGAGGTTATATATAATTAGTGAATAATTAATTACAACTAATGACATATTTCAGAATTATAAACTTAAAAGGGGAAAAAATAAAATTTAAAAGTTTTGACAAGACAATCATCTTTTATATGTAGTATGGATATAGATATAGATGTGAAGTTAGTACAATACCTCTTAGTCTAACCAAATAAAAAAAAGAGAGAATGAGGGGAGGAGGAGAGAAGTTGATCAGGTGGATGACATGAGAGGAGGGAAGGAGGTTGGCACCGGCGGTGAGAATAGAGAGAGAGGAGGATGGAAGGAGGAGGTGGAAGAGGAAGAGAAGGAAGAGATGAGAATGAATGAGGATGTGAAAGGAAAAAGGAGGTGAATGCGAAGGAGAGTAGGAGGAAGAAGAGGAGAATGAAGGAATCAAGTGGAGGCATTGGGTTGAATAGTGACGAAGGTGTGGCATTGAGAGCATAACACATATATAAGGTGGTGTACGTGTAAAAAAACATTAAATATGGTTTGTATCAATTTCACCTATATGTAACCCTTGAAAAAACCCTTATTTTATTGGTTTTTTTTTATTACAATCCAACTTACAAAGTTGCCTCAAAAAATCTCACTCTCATTATATTATCATAGTTTATTATCTTTACAATCTATTTCTAAGCTTTCGAGCCCAAAAGCTTGAAATGTGTTTTCTTGCATTCTTGAAACGACACTCCCTAAAAATAAACAAGCGAAGCACAAAATGAAAAATAGAAACGCCTCAAATGAGAAAATAATAATAAACTAAATCAAAGGTGGGCCCTAGATGACAGGCCCTTACTGATCAAATCAATTTCTCTTTTTTTTTTTGAAGACAATCTATGGATAAGCTCACAGAATCAAAAGCCGACCTACTTAAACTAAATGTTTTATTAATAATTATTGCCCAAGGGAGAACAACTCAATTCTAAGCTCTCTTTTGTCCAAACCCATGAAAATGCTTAATGCTAAACTAACGTCCAAAAACCGACATCTAAATGAACCACAGCCGCCTGATCACCGTTTTCCGCCCTCTCTTCTCAATTCTGCATGGAGGTGACCTTACGGGCGGTCTCCCGACACCAAACTTTTCCTTTTTTTTTTAAAAAAAAGGGAAAAATTTCCCTCTTAATTCGTTATTTGTTAGCTGTCCAGTGGCACCCTCGTAAATACGACTTTCTTTATCTGAAGAATATTAATCGAAATTTAAAAAAAGTAAAAAAAACAAAATAAATAAATAAACAAATAAGTTGTGCTGTGCTCCTGAGGGAAGCTTGAAGACGAGGAAATGTCAGTGGAGAAAAAGAAACCCTAACGAGCATTTGTTGTCTCCGACCTCTCATTTCTTTTCTTTACTCGCTTTTTTTTTCCCATTATTGGATTGTGGCCCTTGAATTGTTCCCGAAAAAGCTAGGGTTTCGATCTCGGGGCCGATTATCCCAAAAAAATTCCGTGAGCCCTAGATCAGAGGCGAGCTGCTGCGTTGAAATTCGTGCTCGAGGGCAATTGAGTTGTCTGTGAGCTTTGATCCGGTTGGGGGGAGCTTGAATTTAGTAGAACACAAGTAAGTAGCTGTTCTTGATTGCAATTTTTTTCTTTGAAAGTAGGAATTTTAACTGAATTTCGATGAAAAGAATGATAAAGGTTTTTGCACCGATTTTAGCAAGAAAACCGAGAGAGTTATGGCCTAAGTGGCTGCATTTGATAATTTCATCTGTGGATTTTTATCAATATATGGTTTTAACTGTAGGAAGTTATCAAAATGCAGCTCGAATTTGATAACTTTAACTGAATTTTGATGGTCGAGTTGGGAAAGTAGCGAACTCTTTGTTTGTAAAATTACCCTTTTTTTGCCTAATCAGTTGCATTTGATAATTTCAGCTGTGGATCGACTTTGGGGTTCTGTGACTGAGGAAGATAATGTGGTGGGAGCTCTGTGAGAGAGGAGATTAGGCTTTGAGATGCCGCCTTCACCGGCTTTGAGGTGCTCCCCTGGGTGGGAGCACAGAACGGAGAACACCCATAAGAGGGGTCACAGTCTCGAGGGTGGATTGAGACTCAAAGCCAAAGATGATGATCTTGCCTTGTTCAACGATATGCAGAATAAGGAGAAGGAGACTTTCTTGCTCCACACTGTTGATGATTTTGATGATTCTCTTTGTAATGTCTCTATTAATCCCTCTAAGCTTGTAGATATTCTTATTCTTTGGAACTAATTCCTTTTCCTTTCCTGTTTATGTGCGTATCAGCAAAATTACGGTACCTTTCGGATTTCAAGATCAGCATTCCAGCACGAGGAGAGAGCAGCGATCTATTAAACTTGGATGGGGAGAAAAATGATTATGAATGGTGAGTTGGGTTTGCTGTGTTTTACGCTCGTAGATCATGGAAATATTAAAAAACTTCTAAACTATACAAAATGAGAATAACTTGTGTGTTTTTATGCCTTGGTGCTTGACTTACATTAATTGCTGCAACAACACATGAATAGTATATGTATTTGTAAGTCTTAGATTAAGGATTGTTACAGGTTGTTCCTCTCTTCTTGACATATAGTATGTTGCCTGTAGCTATTAATCATACATATTTTCACAAATGGTTGATTGTTCTATGATGCAGGCTATTGACTCCTCCTGAGACTCCTCTCTTTCATTCCTTGGATGATGAAGACCCTCAACCTCAAAACTTGCCTTCTAGGGGCAGGCCACGGAGTCAACCCATTAATGTTTCACGGTCATCGTCCATGGTGAGGATGCTCATCTCCTTTCCGCATAATATAGCTGTTTCCATATCCAAATTTAGAAGCTTTTCATCTCTTCTTTTGTCACTACAGAATGAGAAAACTCACAGGAGTAGTCGCAGCAGTGCTAGTCCACATCGTCTTAGCCCATCGCCTCGATCTAGTAATAACTTCGGACAATTGACATCAAGGCCATCTTCAGCTCCACGTTCTAGTCCACCTCCTGTTGTACGGCCAGTGACACCTTCAAGAAGATCATCTACCCCTCCAATTAAACCAACAGCAACAACTCCAAGATCTTCAACTCCTACACCCAGGAGAATGAGTACTGGTTCAAATGCACAGGCATCATCCTCTGGAAGAAGGGGATCATCTCCCATGAGGGCAAGTTGCGGAAACTCTGCTTCACCAAAATTACGGGGATGGCAATCAACCCTTCCTGGTTTCTCCTCTGATGCACCTCCAAACCTTCGAACCTCGCTATCTAATAGGCCGTTGCCACATGATAGAGGTTTGTCTCCAACACCGAGAACCGGAAGGGGCAGACACTCTATGTCGCCTACTGCTTCTAGAAGTACGAACTCATCATACAGTAATGACCGAGATCTCTTCAGCTCTTATAGCAAGGGTTCTGTAGTCTCCTCTGGTGATGATGATATGGATTCCCTGCACTCTATGGTGATTTCTAGCAGCCCTCCTGCTAGACGAAATGGAATGTCAGTGAATAGCAGGCCTATGGCATTCTCCAAGAAACCATCCAGACCTTCTCCTTCAAATTCAGTGCCGAAAAGATCGTTCGAGTCAGCAATTCGACAGATGGTAAGATCTTCAGTTGCAATTAATGTCTGTCAAGATATATCTTCCAAGGCCTGCATTAGCTTCACATGTTGATAGGTGTATATTATGTATTACACTAATATCTAACGCACTAGATTTGCATCTCTTCTTAGTTTAATCCTTTCCAATGGTTGATCTGGCCTTTCTAAACTAACTAGTCCATGGAAGATATATCTTGAGTAATTTGGAGACTGAGGGTGATGGATATGAAAAGGAAATGTGATTGTTTGAGGAGGATGGAAGATGTGGAAGTACCAGAGAATTCCATGGAGGAGTTCTGATTCTTTTACGTATTATGTGAAGAGACATGTTTTCCTTTAAAGGTTGACCCTTCTTTGTATAACTTTTAACATCCATTTAAAATCCTCTTTAATGTTTTACTACACAAATTCTGTGGCAATGCAGATAGTTTATAGATGAAATGAATTCAGTTCTCTGAGATTTCAACCTATTGGCATCTGTAATATGTAACCATCCTGCACGCTTGCAGTGGACCTATGCCACAAATCTCAAACATAGTGTTGAATAACTTTGTAGGTCATTTCAACCGTTATGATTCCATACGGCCCACCCCTACGCATATGTACATCAATAATCACACATACACAACCCAAGCCCACATCCACATGCACCCAGACAAACACACAGATACATGCTTTCTCTTTCCCTCATCATTGCCGAACAAAATTGTGAAAGCCGAATTCTGGGAAGGATGAAATTTGACGAAATGGAACAGTAAAAATAATCATAATCTCATAATATACTGATGGGTAATATATGATAATATTGTAATATTTATTCTACATGTGGAGCAATGCAATGCCTCAAATGTTTCTTGATTCAGTACGTTGCACCCTCAATACCTTGTTTTCTTTCTTCTCTCTGTTGTGGCTAGTTTGACCTGACTGAGTCTCAGGCATTAAAATTTGTAGCTTGTGTTTCTTAATATTCTACTGAGCAGAAGAGGTAAGGAGACCATTTCCGCTTCGGAAAGAAACTTAGCTTGATGTAGATGTAAGATATTTTCTTAATTTCTTTGAAGTTTCCTGATACCAGATTCTAGCTCTTATTTTCTTTCTTTCTGTTTGTAGTATCAGAGTTTTCAGTGTGAGGGAAGTAAAAGTGATTTGTTTTATTGTGTCTACGCAAGAAAATTGTCTAGTCATCACATGCCATTGACATCCTTATCATGCTCGCCCAAACATTCCTGTTTTATACTTCTGTAGGATCATAATCATATATGTTTTCTTGCCTTTTATGCAAGAAGTAGATCTAATTAAATTTATATGCGGCATGCCATTAACACTTAGTTTCATGTCATGTTTGTGCTTTATGTCTCTCCAGGATCAGCGAAAGACTCCTCAAAACATGTTCCGACCACTTGTATCAAGTGTTCCTTCATCCACCTTTTATGTTGGAAAAGCAAATAATACATATCGGCCTATGTTCTCTAGAAATTCTTCATTCACAACGAGCACCAATGCAAGCTCTGATCGAGGTGCCATTATTGCACCTGATATGGAGGGTGGTGAACATGATCAGTGGGAAAGAACACATGATCCTGATACCCAAGAAGAAGTGTTTATCTTTGATAAGGTGGATGAAACAATTGAAGATACTGGTCAAGAGTCGCATGCAGGAAATCCTCTTAGCATTTCTAGAAGCTCTGATACGTATATTTCTAACAGAAATGATGCACCTGAATTTGAAGGTTCTGGGGTTAACTTCCGTGGTGTAACTTGCACAACTGTTGTTGAATCTACCTCTGGTGATTCATATATAAATGATGTTCATGAAAATATGGAAATTTGCTCTCAATGTGGAACACGGTTCCCTGTTTTGGGAGTCGACGGGAATGTAAAGCTTTGCCAAGATTGCACGGAGATAGATGGGCTCTTAGCTGAAGGAGAACCTTCATTACATCCAATGCTGACTCAGACAGTTGAATCCGAAGTGACCACTGGAATGGGTGTAGCGGCAAAAGAAATGCAGCTTACTGTTGGTGTTCATCAATTGCCTGAAAGGAGCAATGGCGAAGTTATCCTAGGTCATCATGAAAACAAAACTAAAGAAGGGCTTAGTTGCCTGGATAAAAGTTGTCCTGTTCAATCGATGGTGGATCAATCAGAATCACACCCTTTTAACCAGCAACTAGAGAGAAAGCTAGATGGATGTTCTACCCACTCTGATAATGGAAATAAATTTGAACAGACAGAACCCACTTTATATCCTAGTCATAGGATCAACAATGCTGAGGGCACAGGAATATCTGCACTTCTATTGCAGCAATCGAGTGGTACCAAGTGGCCTGTTGTGCAATCCAGGGCTATTCCCGTGACAAATATACTTTATGGTGATTCTTCTTTTGCAAGGGATGGTACAAGTGTATTGAGAAAGAGCATTGGGCAAGATAGTTTTTCTCCTTCTTCATCGGTGGATCTGGGATCATCCAGACAAATAGAGGCTCACATTCGATGTCAAATTAGCTGCAGGAAAAGCGAAATGGAGAGTGTGAGAAGTGATACAGATGCAAAATCTCAGTGCAGTGGATCATATTCTGATCTTGCAATTAATGCCTATGAATCATCAGTTCCTACCGAAAATGAAATTGAACGGAACTATAATAGTCCTCTGAAGGGGATAGAAAATGATCCTTTGCAAAAATCAGGTTTACTTACTGCAGAGCTTGATGGTTCTTCAGACCAAACAAAAATGAGTGCTGCAAATCTCTCATCTTGCAGGGCAGATTTTGGTGATAGTGATGCTCATATTAGTGCTGACTGTTTTGTTGGAAAAGACACGTATGATGCTCAGTTGTTGAGTCACATGGAAAGACATTATTCTGAAACTTTAGAAGTAGATAATCTAAAAGATGAAGACTGCCTTTCAAGGATAAATGCTGATGAAGGTCCTGGGAGAGAGAACAAAAGGAGTTCTCTAGATGTAGAAGTATCCAACAGCATTCCAGATTCTTTAATGATTTTGGAACAAAGTTTGCTGAATGATCCTTCTTGTCAAAGTGATGTGTCTGATGCTGTCACAAATAGCTCCTCACTTGTTATTTTAGAATCAAGAAATAATCATGATAGTTTTCAAGATCTGCAAATTGAGTGTGAACCTGCCAATAATCCAAGCGAAGTGGAGGTATTTCATGAACATTCTGCTTCCACAATATCTGAGAAAGGTGTGCTTGTTTCTGTTTTGGAATCTGATCTCGATGATTGTGCTCATGGTACCCAAGGTATGAAGTTTGTATCTTAAATTTTTAGCACTGTCTTCTCTTCTATTGACTAATATGTTTATTTACATTTTCTACCTTTGCTTGTTCTGTTATTCAAATGGTTCTCGCGCTAAATATGCTAATTATTCAACTCTTATGCTGGTAATTATTGTTATGGTCTGTGCTTGAAAAACAACATGGCATGCTGTGGTTGAAACAATGTTGATGGTTGCTTTTACAAAATGACTTTACAGGTATAAATTTAGCTCTAACTTCAGATTTATGGATAATGTATTGGTGTTTCCCATTTTAAGTAATGCTATAGTGAAATCCACATGGAGCAGATATATAACTTTTTGATAATCCGTAGTGGCATGACCTCAATGCTCAATTTAGTATGATGACCTCAATGCTCAATTTAGTATGATGTGACCTTTCTGTGCAGAAAATGTTATTTATGTTAGTATGGCATCATTATACATATTTGCAGTGTAGAGAAGCTAGAGTGCAGTGTAGAGAAGCTAGAGAAGGCAAAGTTATTATCCATTTAACCCTAACCTGTCTTAAATAGAGATTAAGAGGATATTACAAAATAGGTATGAAATAAAATCATATCTCATCACATCTCACAATGTCAATAATATCTCATAATATCTTCTAAATCTAAATATCAATAATATTTAACACCCCCCTCAAGCTGGAGCATATATTACTATATATGTCCAACTTGTTACAAATCGAAATAAAACAGCTAGTTGCAAGAGCTTTGACAATGACATTTTTGTCCGAAATACTTGTAGATATCAACAATCTGAAAAGTATAGTAACAGCTAGTAGGAACCCTAGGCGGGTTAGCCAATAGAGAGTAATCCTAGACGGATCAGGCAATAGAAAGTAATCCTAGACGGGTCAGCTAGTAGAAGGTAGTCCTAGACGGGTTAGCCAGTAGAAAGAAATTATAGGCGGGTCAGCCAATAAAAAGAAACCCTAGACGGGTCAATTAGAGAAGCAACGTCGAAATTAACTACGTGCTTTTGCATCCAACCATCGGGAGATGGTGCAGAGCGATACAGTTCACGATGACACTATATGTGTCTTACTGTTCATCGATGAACAGTTCGTGCTGAATAGTGCCTTTTTCCTTTTTGGGGTTAGGTTTTTTTTCCAGAGTAGAGCCTTTTTATTGAGGTTCAATAAAGATTTAGTAAACAAATAATGTAGAAATCAAAGATGTTAAACCACAAAAGATGTTGCTGTAGCTGTCAAGGGGAGCCTAAAAGCCACGCAAAACCCCCTCGACAACCTCGAGGTCTAGAAAGATGGAAAAAATTGTTAGGATCGAATAGGTTCCGATACTAACTATAGAATGAGAGAAGACAAATTCTTATCCATCTAACCCTAATCTCTCTTAAATTGAAATTAGGAGGATAGTGCAAAATAGGCATGAGTTAAAATCATATCCAATCACATCTCACCATATCTCATAATATCTACTAAATCTAAATACCAATAATATCTAACATGCAATATCATTAAAAAATGAACAAATTATCTTCCGGAGTAACTACTTTATGATGTTGGGACTGCCCACATAAAAAGGAAAGAAATAAAAAGAATTAAAATAGTCATTTCAAAGTTGTTTTAGTCCACATTCCACAATTGAAAGCAAAGTCAGTCATGAGTTACTGCCTTTGTCATGCCCCGAGCCCGCGGGCCCTTTGGCGCGTGCGAGCCGTGGGGCCCACTGAGTGTAACGTGCTATTTGGCTCAAACCACTGTCAAAATGACTAGCCGGTGTCACACTTGAGCCTTTGGCTTCACTATATAAACCTTTAAATATCTTATTCCCTCACCGATGTGGGACTATAACTTTGGGTCAGTGGGATGTCACATTTACCCCACCTTACAAAGACGACGCCCTTATCGTGGCATGATAATTAGCACATCCCAGGCTATCAGGCAATGTGGACTTTAGATGTACCTCCTACGGGCGCTAGAGGTGTCTCCCACCACACGGTGTAGCACTTAGTCCCAAGGTTTTAAATATCGGATATCGGGGAAATATCGGATGGTCAAAATTCATATCGGATTGCGGATATCGGGGAAATATCGGGGATATGTGGTAAATATCGGAATGCCATAATGAATGTTTGCATACATAGTATAATGCATTAAAATGTAATCTCAACATATGTAATAAAATTTAAGCATACAAAATATGAGTAATATATGTTTAGGATCACTAATCAACCTTCTAAAACAAACAAAAATGCGAAGCAACGTTGCAACATTCGATCTGCTTTTTTTAGGGCAAAATATCATTTGATATAATGGGGAAATCTTGATATCTCGCCCAAAAATTCCAAACACGGTATATTATTTTGCAACAAGCTATATAAAAAGATATATTGGTCCACATATTGGCTAATATATCGGCCATATCAGGGATTTATCACTCAAAATAGCCAAAAAACGGTAAAGGATATTTAAAGACCATATCGGTTGCGGCAAGCCCTGTAAAAGGATATATCAGGGATATATCGGGCCATGTCGGGGATATTTAAAACAATGCTTAGTCCCGCATAGCACTTAGTTTCATATTTCCGGCTGGTAACTGCTCTAATACCATTTTGTCACGCCCCGGGCCTGCGGGTCTGTTGGCGCGTGCGAACCGTGGGACCCACAGAGTGTAACATGCTATTTGGCTTAAACCACTGTCAAAATCGACTAACCGATGTTACACTTGAGTCTTTAGCTGCACTATATAAACCTTTAAATATCTTATTCTCTCACCGATGTGGGACTATAACTTTGGGTCGGTGGGATGTCACAACCTTACTCCCCAAATCTTTCTTATCAGCTAACATCTGCATAGTGAAGAGTTTATTTCCTCAAATAAAAGAGGAAAGTGCTTGTTCCAATGTGCTAGCTATGAGAGAATGAATGTTCACCACGGATAAACATTCAGTTCCAGAACTATATTTAAGACCCTAAAGTCTAAGTTACTGTATTTTACTAAGTTATTACCTCTTACTCAACCACTTATTAGTTTTTTAGTAAATAAAATCCATTTGAAGTTCAAGGCTTTATCGGGATTAGTTAAGAGCGTTTAGCAACCTCAAAAGGATTCATCTGAATTTCTCCTAAATTACAATGTGCTAAATAATAAGGGGGAGTTTGGTAGCTTGTATCTAGAATGGTTGCAACTCCAGTTGCATGCAACTGGGTCAAATTTGTCCAGTTACAAGCGTTTGTTTTGTGAACTCATAGTTACAGTTGCAAAACAACATTTAGTTGCAACATATAACATATGTCAAAAATGGCCGCAACTGCAAGTAACAGTTGCAACTTAATTGCAACAGACCCAAATTTATTGAAAATCAAAATCATTACGTAATATTTAAAAAAGAAATTCATTAAAGATTTAAAATAATGTTTTAAAAATATTGTTAGAATAATTTCTTCAAAGAAGTTTATAAAAAAGTTATTTAAAAATATTTATCCTAAAAAATGTTTTTTCTGAAAGTAATATCTTAAAAATATTTTTATAAGATACTTTTTTTAAAATAATAATGTTTTAAAATATAATTATTTGAAAACATATTATTATTCTAGAAAAATAAAAATGTTATTCTTTTAAAACTTTTATTTTTGATAACATGTTACTTTTTCATAAAATAATATTTTTCAAAAAGTATTATTTTTTAAGAAACATTTTTTTGAAAAATATATTATTTTCTAAAATAATATAATTTTCTTAAAATAATATATTTTAAAGTAATATATTGTTTTAAAGTAATATATTATTTTTAAAATAGTATACTATTTTTTAAAATTATATGTTTTCCTAAAATATATTATTTTTTAAAGTATATTATTTTTTAAAAAATATTAGCTCTAAGAAAAATATTTCTTAAAAAAACTTTTTTGAAGAAATATTATTTTTTTTGGAAATATTCTTAAAAAACTAATTTTAAAAAATATATGAAACAATAAATTGAAAGGTATTATGTTTCTAAAAAAGAAATTTTTCCTTGAATACAATTGTACTTTTTAAAATATTATTTTTTAAAAAAATTTCAATAATATGTTTTCAAAAAAACTTTATTTCTAAAATAACTTGTGGGAAAGATCTATTTTTTCATGAAATTCATTTACAAAACTATAGTTTTACCAAAAAATTATTTTACAAAATTATTTTATTTTAAAAATATTTAAAAACATTTTATTTCATAAAATGTTATTTTAAATATTTATTAAAAAGTGTGAAAAGAATTAATAACTTTAATAATTTATTAATGGTAAAAATATAAGTTGCATGTGTAAAGCTACAAACAAAATCAAACAGCTGCAACTGCAAGTTGCAAAATTTAAATTTTGAACCGAACAATCGCAATTGTAATTGCATGTAGGAAGAGTTCTAACGTCTCAGTTGCATGCAAGTAACACTTGCATTGCAGCTATAGTTGCATGCAACCAAACACCCCCTAAATGAGGCAACCCTAAAATTCCTCCAAATTGAGGACCAGAAAAGAAACCCTCTCAGTTCATAGGCCATGAAGTAGGAGATTAGAATGTAAAACTTCACTGTTCTTGCGGACTTGATTATGCCTTTTTGTCAAACTCTTCCACACTCAATTTTAAGTCTAAACATCTAAAGAGAATTCAGCATCTCATCTTAAAATTGAGGTTTAGAATAATGTTTGAAATTGATATATGTTGGAAGTTCCAACCCGATATTTTCTTGTTAACACTTAACACCATTGTCAGTCTTCTTTTCCAAAACGAACTGGGTTTTTGTTTGTTTTTGTTTCAGTAGGGTAGAAGGGGACACCATTTTGCAGTGGAGAAGAACTCAACTGTAACTATTAATAAATTATTAAAGTTATTAATTCTTTTCACACTTTTTAATATTTATTTTTAAAAAAATAATGGTTTTTATTATTAAGTAAATTGACTTTTATTTTTTTAAATTTTCGTAAGAGAATATTTTTAAAATAATATTTTATTAAAGGAATTATATTTAAAAAATAAAATATTTTTTAAAATTAAATAATTTTTAAAAATAATTTTTTGGTAAAAAATATAGTTTTGTAAATGAATTTCTTTTAAAAAATAAATCTTTTCCATAATTTTTTTAGAAATAAAGTATTTTTTTGAAAAAATATTATTGAAATTTTTTAAAAAATAATATTTGACTATGAGCTGCAACAAAATAAATGCTTGTAACTAGACAAATTTGATCCAGTTGCATGCTACTGGTGTTGCAACTACTCCAGTGACAAGCTACCAAACACCCCCTAAATGAAGTGATAGCTCACTATCTGTTTGCAATGAAATTCCAGACCAATTGTTTCACACCTCTGATGTGGTTGTCTTTGATGGTTTCACTCTAAGTATCCTTTCTTCTAATTGTTCTTACTTTCTTGTAATTGGTCAATTTCTTTGCATTCTTACTTCTTGCGTCGGGCTTATTCTCGTTGAGACCTTAGAATTTCAAGAGCGCTTGAAATGGAAAATTCTGAACTCTGTTTCCACTCTCTTCCACATGGAAATATCATTGTGTTGTGAATGCATCAAATTTCAAAGAATTCTTTTAATGACCAAGACATACTCTGCGCAAAATTTCTTTTTGTCCTTTTCTTTCTTTATTTTTACTCATAAATTTTAAACTTTATGGTGTCAGATTACTGAAAACTCCTCTGTAACATCATGTCATCACATGAAACTTGTTTGATCCAAACTCCATTACTACTTGTTGCAAATTAGTGGTGCTCATAAGCCTTTGATTAGGTTAAAGCCAGTAGTCCTGATATTGGCATCGCTAATAGCTTTAATATGAGAAATATCCTGACTTGAGCATGAATGCAATTGCTTCATGTAAATTTCAGGCTGCAAAATTAAGTGAGCTATTAATCTAACTTACATTACATTCTTATTTTCATGACTGGTGAAGAATAAATATTTTGCTTTGCGTTTTCAATAAAAGTATAAAACTAAAATTAAAGATTATATTTGTTGTCTAATTTGAACATGCTTATTTGGCAGAAGAGTCAACTGTGATAGTCGAAGGTCCAAGAGGACACACATTGAGAAGCTTGACACTTGCAGAAGCAACTGACACCATACTTTTCTGCAGTTCGATAATTCATGACATTGCCTACAAAGCTGCAACCATTGGAATGGAGAAGGAGGCTGTGGTGCCTTTAGAGCCTTTGAGGCCAACAGTCGCACTATTAGGAAACTCTGTTGACCAAAAGGACTCAAGAAAGTCTCCCACTAAAAATACACCAAAATCCCAAAAATTCAAAAGAAAGAAGCTAGAAACTCTGACCAAGTCACCGCTGAAAGAGTCAGGAAACAATGTGATTATCCAGGAATCATCGAAACTACCTGCAAATGCTGAAAATATCTCGAACAACGCTCCTGATAGTATAAAGCCCCCGAAATTGGAATCCAAGTGCAATTGCACTGTGATGTAGATAAAGGCTTTCCACAATGCGTTTGACATATTTATCATCTGACAAATTCTCCTTTGTACTTAGCATATATACGTATCCATCTGATTTTCTTAGCATATATACGTATCCATCTGATTTATTTGTAAGAAAATATCACTTGCTGGTATGGTGATTGTAAAATTGTAGTCCACTGAGAGGTTGCAGAGGCCCCCCTTTTCTTTTTCTGTTTCTTTTTCGAAATCCTTTTTTGTGTCTGGCTTTGTAATGCTGCTGCTGTATTATTTTGTTTGGAGAGAATGGTTGCAGTTTGAGCTATTCTTTTGTAAATCCTTTTCAGTAATCAATTATGTATGGCTTTTCAATATTCTTATGCGTCTGAGATGTGTTATGTTTGCGTTGGAAATGTTTGGAGCTTGATTCTCTTTATCTGTTAGTTTTTGAATAATCACGATGCAAGTCCTGATGACGTACTCTTTTTGGTGGTAATTCATGCTTGTTTGTTCTGGAAGCTGTCTTTTAGAGTCTCTACGTGCTGGAAACTGGAAGATTTCAGTAGCAGTAACTTTCATTTACAACTAGCAATTGGTACTTGAGATGTTATGATAACTGTTTTATTGATTAAAAAAATTTAGTTGTATGAAGCAGATCTTAATAACCCTTTTCTCCTCTTCATTTGCTGTGATACCAAATTAGTTGTATGAACCAATATTTTGAAAAGAATCATAATATTGGTTTTTCATTTGTGGAAAAGTAAATTCAGAACAAACAATTAAGTGCACCGAAGAGATAACAATGAAATTTGAAATTCCTTTTAGAAAAAGGAAATTTCAGTATTATGAGTTTATTAGCTAATTTGCATATTATTTTGCCCATCCAATCATTCACATAAGATTTTCATGAATTGCCATGTTCTCTGAGTCTGCCCCCATAAACTTTTCTTTTCTTTCTTCTCTTGTAGAGGGAAGTCTGGAGTGTGAAAATTGTCTCTTGATCCTATCCGCTGCAAGCAAGAACGCAGATAAACTAAGTTCCTTTGGTCAGATGATTGAAGCTCAAAAGATCCAATTTCTTTATTGTAGAAAACGAAAATGCTATTATTTTTTGACCATTTCTTTATTGTTTATAAAGGAGTCCTCTGAGGATGAACAAGTTACTAACAAGTTGGCTGGTTATCGAAGAATAATCCCTTTTTATGATCCTGAAACATCCCAAGCTAGCACATTCCTCTCTTTCAACAAATTTAAAAAAAAAAAGTAATATTTTACTCCTAACCATCCAACAGAAGAAACAAAAAAAACAACCGTTAACTTCCTCCCTATGTATAGCATCCTTCTAAAATCATTGGCCTCTATTTAAGTCTCTGAACAAATCCTAATCTCTTTCTTTCTGCAGAAAAAAATAAAAAAGAAATTAAAAAAAATAAATAGAAAAGAAGGAAGGAGAATCAGGAAATATGAGGATGATGGGCGAGTCGGGGTCTCCTTCAATAAATTCTACCCCCTCTTCATCATCATCAAGCTCAATTTTCTATTTCTCGATATTTCACAATTACCCTCTCATCACTGCTGTTTTCGCCTTCGCCCTCGCCCAATCCATCAAGTTCTTCACCACTTGGTACATTTCCTTTTCTTCTCTTCTCTTTTCTTTTTATCCCCCTCCTCTTAAGATTTTTTAAGATCTGCAGATATTGTTATTTTGTTTCGAACGTGGTTTACAATGTTTGGTCAATAAATGATTTTGAAATTTAGATATTTAGGATTCTTGTGTGGTTATATATTGTAGATGAATTTGCTTCGACGTAGGATTTCAAAGCAAAACTTAAGGATTTAAATGGTTTGAAATGATGAATCAGTTTCACTACTTTTTGGGGGGCTTTTTTGTAGAAACCACCTTTAAAACAGGGTGAAAGGTCACCTTTAAAGTTCAATTAATAAAGAAACTACCTTTAAAGTGGATTTGATAGCAATCAACCACCTTGCCTTCAAGTGTTGAATATATCTGGCTGAGGAGAAAAAGAAGAAGAACTGAAGGAAGGGAGGAAAGATGAAAACAAAAGTTTGTAATGTGAAAATAAAATACTTAAAAAAGATTTCAATCGGTGCCACTCTTATATCTACATAGAAATATAACGTGCACGGTCTGCAGACGCGTGCATCTTTTCATGCACGAAAGAAAAGGAAGCATAAACAGCAAATGAACGAAAAAGTTCATCTGGGGATGAATTTTAGAAAAATCGTCCTAAAACAAGACAGCTTCATAGTATTATTAGCTAGTTCTTTTAGGGGTTATAATTTGACCAAGAAATGCAGGTACAAGGAGAGACGATGGGATATAATGCAATTTATTGCTTCTGGAGGGATGCCTTCTTCTCATTCATCGACAGTTACAGCTCTTGCAGTAGCTATCGGTTGTCAACAGGGATTTGATGGTTCTGTATTTGCCGTCGCAATGATAGTAGCATGCGTGGTAAGCACAAATTTGGTTGGTTTTCTCTCAAATATTCATCAACTTGAAGAATTCTTGATAAGGTGAAATTTTGGCTCATCATGTTTCACAAATATGATGCCAATCAATAATCATGCCAATTCCATATAAATTTAGACATAAGACCGTGTGCTTCCTACCTATATCTATTTAGAAACTAGATTGAATTAGTGTCATTTTCAGAATAACTTGTATCCTTCACTAGAAATTATTAGATTTTCTCTATATCAGTTTGTCAGATTCAAACTCATGCTAACAAATTTTGCACGGTTAGTTTTAATTTGTAAAAGAAGAGCCTGTCCTCTCAAATTTCATATTTAGAGTGAACTAATTTTTCCGTGTTTTCATTTTTCACATGCCAGGTAATGTATGATTCTTTTGGGGTTCGTTTACATGCTGGAAAGCAGGCAGCGGTATGTTTTAACATCATGAGAGTGAAATGTTAGCTTCTGGATAATGCTTTGGAGTTATAACTCAAATTGATTTCATAATGACGCTGGATCTTGAAAACATCTTGGAAATATATAGAATAATGACTTTCGACCATAAGTATGCGAAGTATAAGCTCTTATAAAGTCAAAACATAAAAGAGCTCTCACACATGCTCCTTTTCTGTTTTTTGTGTGTTGGGCGCAGGGTCACGCCCTCACGCCACGGAAGCGATATCACCTGAGAGATAGCCCTGATTTTTGTTGTCACAAAAGCACAAGTCAACCTCTATATTCTTGTTTCTCAAAGAAAGCAAGAATAGATGGTGAAATTCTTATTTCTCAAAGGAAACAAGAATCGAAAGTGATATATTTCATCAAAGTGAAATATACACTCTTCCTCTCATCAGTTCTAAGACTAAAATATCGAGGGAACCTACAAGCTATGGCAACACACAGTAAAAGACGAGACAACATATTTACGTGGTTCGGCAAACTTGCTTACGTCCACGGGAGGGGGTTTTAACTATGAGGAGAATACCAAACTATTACAAGTTCTCTCTCAACTCACTCTTTCTTTTCTCTCAAAACTCCACTCAAGAGATTTTTCCCCACACTCCTCACTACCACACTACCTCTCCTATTTATAGGAGAGAGGGAAGAGAGGAATCAGCTCAAAAAATTAAGCTCGGAAGGAGGCCATAGAGGGGGGGCGGTAGGAGCATGGGTTTGTACAGGAGAAACCCATGCTTTGTACTTCCACACACTACATGCTCCCATGTTGCCATGTGTACAAAGCCCCTATATTCACAATTCTCCACCTCGTTCATTATTTGATAAACCTTAAATTTTAAACGAACACCAGAAGAATACCACGAACATCACATGCAGAGAGATCCAGGCCACACCAGGCCAAACCAGCTGTGCCACTATAGCGCGGCTGCCTACGTACCCTCCACCGGGATCAAGCTAACCATAGTTCTACTACTATTCTTCAACATAGTCTCCACCTCACCTCCATCACCGCCCCGTAGGGCCATGTCCTCTTGGGCAAATCAACACGGGCTGGTATGAAGTAAGTCCAAGCAATGCTGGAACTTGCTACCTGTGACCATCCTGGTTAACATGTCCGCGAGATTCTTATTCGTGTGCACCTTCATGAGAGAAATATCACCTTCCTCTATGATATCCCGCACAAAATGATATCTGATATCGATATGCTTGGTACGAGCATGGTGAACTTGATTCTTCGCTAAGTGAATCGCACTTTGACTGTCGCACCACAAGTTCACGCTCTCCTGCTCAATCCCCAAATCGTCTAGAAGACCCCACAGCCACAATGCTTCCTTCACTCCCTCCGCCATGGCCATGTACTCGGCCTCTATAGTAGAAAGTGCCACTGTAGCCTGCAACATCGATCGCCAACTAACTGGAGCCCTATGTATCCTGAATACATATCCAGTAGTAGATCGTCGTCTATCTAGATCGTCCGCATAATCTGAGTCCACAAACCCGTTGATCTGAAATGTATCTCTACCAAAACACAGACTCGTATCCGCGGTACCTTTTAAGTACCTCAGGATCCATTTCACTCCTTCTCTGTGCGCCTTTTCCGGATTCGCCATGAATCTGCTGACAACACTAACCGCCTGTGAAATATCAGGGCGTGTACACACCATTACGTACATTAAACTACCAACTGCACTAGCATAAGGAACACGCTCCATGTGTGCCTTATCTTCTACTGTAGTGGGAGATTATTTACCAGAGAGCCAAAAATATGGAGCCAATGGAGTCACCACCGGCTTAGCACTTTGCATTCCGAACCTCGTGATCACCCATTCAATGTAGCCTTTCTGACTCAAGAACAATCGTCGATTCGTCCGCTCTCTTCTAATCTCCATACCCAGTATTTTCTTTGCAGCGCCCATGTCCTTCATCTCGAACTCTTTGCTAAGTTGAGATTTCAGCTTATCTATCTCCACCTTGTTCTTTGATGCAATAAGCATGTCATCCACATACAACAGGAGATAGATATAATCACCTTCACGAAACTTCCGAATGTAAACACAACAATAATAGTCGCTTCGGGAAAACTCATGCTTCAGCATGAAGGAGTCAAATCGTTTGTACCACTATCGCGGAGATTGCTTCAATCCGTAAAGTAACTTCCTTAAGCGACATACATGATTCTCCTTGTCCTCAACCTTGTAACCCTCAGGTTGATGCATATAGATCTCCTCATCCAAGTCTCCGTGCAAGAAGGCCGTCTTTACATCGAGTTGTTTTAGCTCAAGATCACCATGAGCAACAATACTCAATAGCACCCGAATAAAAGTGTGTTTTACCACCGGAGAAAATATCTCATTGTAATCCACACCCTCTCTTTGTGCAAACCCCTTAGCCACTAGCCTCGCCTTGTACCTTATACCACCGAGCTCTGAATGATCTTCATTTCTCTTATATAGCCACTTACAACCTATATCTTTCTTTCCTACGGGCAATGGGACCACCTCCCATGTTTGGTTCTTCCGGAGAGATTCCATCTCCTCCTCCATCGCAGCCAACCAACTCTCGCTATCTCTATCCTGAATAGCTTCCTTGAAGGAGACCGACTCATCTTCCTGCACCGAGAGTGCGTACTCAACCAAATTAACCTGCTCAGAGTGCTTCAGGGGTTGATCAACCCCCACCTTCTGTACCTGCTTGTATACTCGCCTTGGCCTAGTGAAAGCCAAACTATCCTCGAGCTGCTGTTGTTGTAGTGCATGTATATTCTCCTACTGAACCTCCTCCCGCCCAAGCTCATCATCTACCTGATTTCCCACTTGAACATGACTAGAACCTGGTTGGTCTTTAGGTTCTATCCCAATAACCTGGGACTTGAAAGTCCCAACAGTCTCAACACCATCATCCTTGGGCACCCTAGCAATCATAGACTTCTCATCAAAGGTAACATCCCTACTGATCACTAACTTCGAATCTTCTGTACACCAAAGACGGTAGCCTTTTACGCCCTTTGTATATCCTAAGAAAATTACCTTCTTGGCCCTCGTGTCAAGCTTTCCCTCATTGACGTGATAGTAGGCGGTACACCCGAAAATTCGGAGCCTCTCATAATCTGCATGCTCCCCTGACCATACCCGATAGGGTGTATCACCGTCTAATGTCGAATGTGGAGATCGATTCACTATATAGCAAGCTGTAGCAATCGACTCTGCCCATCATTCTTTGCCCAAACTCGCATATGATCGCATACTCACTGATTTCTCCCGCAGTGTTCGGTTCAGTCTCTCCACGACCCCATTCTGCTGTGGTGTAGATCTAACTATCCAGTGTCTAGCAATGCCCTCCCGATCACAGAACTCCTTAAAGGCACCGTCTGTATACTCTGTACCGTTATCAGATCTCAGTGTCTTTAATTTCTTGCCTGTCCTGTTCTCAACCATCGCCTTCTACTTCTTGAATGTCTCAAATACATCATTCTTATGCTTCAGAAAATAAACCCAAGCATACCTCGAATGATCATCTATGAATGAGACAAAATATCCGGAACCACCCTTAGAAGTTATCGAAGCTGGACCCCTAACATCCGTGTGCACATAATCTAGTATCCCTCTGCTCTTGTGCTTACTCCTTAGAAACTGGACCCTATGCGCCTTTCCATACACACAATCCTCACAAAAATCCATGCAAGGTTTCTTCAGATTCTTTAGCAAACCCTCTTTACCAAGCAGATCCAGACCCTTCTCTGACATGTACCCAAGCCGCATATGCCATAACCGTGTGTGCTCACATGGGTCTCCACCACTTCCTTCAACTCCAACTGCTGCATCTCCCGTCACCGTCGTACCCGAGAGAGTATATAGATTACCGTGACGAACACCCTTCATCACTGTTAAGGAACCCCGAACAACCCTCTTCACTCCGTTCTCTGTTACAATCTTGCAACCCCCGGGGTCCAAAGCACCAACTGAGATTAGATTCTTCCGTAAGTCGGGAACGTGCCTTACATCCGTCAATGTTTGAACCACTCCATCATGCATCTTGATCTTGATATCACCTAGTCCCACCGTTTTACAAGCATGGTTGTTCCCCATCAGTACGGTTCCACCATCAATGCTCATATAGGTAGTGAACCACTTCCTATTTGGACACATATGATAAGAGCAACCAGAATCAAGAATCCACTTCCCGGAGGTATCCTCGCCACCCGTGACGACATAGCATTCCTGCTCCCTTCCCCTGAAGCGTAGCTCGCCTCTTCCTTACCTTCTCGTCTTTCAGTCTTGTTGTTGTTCTTCTTCCCGCCTACTCTCTTGTTTGGACAGTCGACCTTGAAATGCCCAACTTCATCATATTTAAAACACGCTCGTCCCGCAAGAGGTCTCGATTTAGATCTAGACTTTCCTCCATTGCTTTTTCCTCGCTCATTGCCTCTTCCTCTGGCAAACAGTCCCTGAGCTTGTTCCTTGTTATCACTAGTGGTCATATCACTAGTTATAATTTTTTGAAGATCATCCACTAGAAGCGTCGTTCTAGTCTCATCCATCAATAAACTTTCGCCCATAAGCATCAGTATTTGAACCAGATTCTCATAAGACTTCGGTAAAGATAGAAGTAGTAGAAGTACCTGATCCTCATCTTTCACTGTCACCTCAATGTCTTTCAAATCCGATAAGATCCTATCGAACTTGTTCATGTATTCCCGGATTGATGAACCCTCCTCCATCTTGCAAGTATACAATTTGGATTTTAAATAGATCCGGTTCGTTAGACTCTTCGTCATGAAGGTGCTCTCTAACTTTAACCACACGCCCGCAGCCGTTTTCTCCCCGTCCACCAAGAAAGCTACATCTCTTTCAAGGCAAAGAATAATCGATGCCCGTGCTTCCAGATCCAGCTCCCCCCAATCTTCATCAGACATATCCTTGTGCTTCTTCTCTTTTCCCGCCAAAGCTTTGTGCAATTTCTGCGAAATCAATGAGTTTTTCATCTGCATCCTCCAATAGGAAAAATTATTTTTTCCATTGAATTTTTCAATCTCGTACTTTCCAACTTTAATTATTTTACTTATAGACGTCATTCTCCGCTTTTCCGCTTCTCTCAGGAATTTCAACAAATACCTTGTGTTTTACCACACAGTAATCAACCACCACCTCAGATCAGTAGCTCAACCACCGCCAATTTGAATAAGGGCTCTGATATCAATTGTTGGGCTCAAGGTCACGCCCTCACGCCGCGGAAGCGATATCACCTGAGAGATAGCCCTGACTTTTGTTGTCACAAAAGCACAAGTCAAACTCTATATTCTTGTTTTTCAAAGGAAACAAGAATAGATAGTGAAATTCTTATTTCTCAAAGGAAACAAGAATCGAAAGTGATATATTTCATCAAAGTAAAATGTACACTCTTCCTCTCATCAGTTCTAAGACTGAAATATCGAGGGAACCTACAAGCTATGGCAACACACAGTAAAAGACGAGACAACAGATTTACGTGGTTCGGCAAACTTGCCTACGTCTACGGGAGGGGGTTTTAACTATGAAGAGAATACCAAACTATTACAAGTTCTCTCTCAACTCACTCTTTCTTTTCTCTCAAAACTCCACTCAAGAGATTTTTTCCCCACACTCCTCACTATCACACTACCTCTCCTATTTATAGGAGAGAGGGAAGAGAGGAATCAGCTCAAAAAATTGAGCTCGGAAGGAGGCCATAGAGGGGGGGCGGTAGGAGCATGGGTTTGTACAGGAGAAACCCATGCTTTGTACTTCCACACACAACATGCTCCCATGTTGTCCTGTGTACAAAGCCCCTATGTTCACACTGTGCTAAGATGAAAATTGATATCTGAAAAGTTATAGAAATGGAAATTCACAACAATCAGTGAATCGGGTTGGATTGTAAAGGAAAATTGATTTTCTTATTTATTGTTTATATCTGTGATATATAAGTTTAATCTGTTTTCTTTATCTCAATGCTGATGGACTTCAGGTACTAAATCAAATTGTATATGAACTACCAGCAGAACATCCTCTTGCAGAAACAGGACCTCTACGTGAACTTCTCGGCCATACTCCATTACAGGTTTATCAATATATCATTTGTTTTATATAAGTCTAATATTGCAATAAGTTGAATAGGAAATTGAATTTCTTTTAAGGTTTTGCATGGTTCTTTAGGCCTAGATCTTCTATTAATGTATATTTAGTATGTGTATATGCACGTCATCTATTATCCATTACTTGACAAAGCACTTTCCTTGTTAACATTGTTTACATCATATTACACATGTTGAAATCCAATTTATTAAACAAAGTAACTGCAGAAAATATATAACAAACCTCAGACAAGTATTTTTTTTTATAACAAAAATTACACACAATTGGTATCTTGTTCATAAACTACGCTGATGAGTTGTAACAAATGTAGTTTGCACTCCACAATGATACATGTAAATTAATAACAGCTTCTTAATTATTGTCAAGCAAATGTTATAACATTGTGCATTCTCTCTCTCTCTCTCTCTCTCTCTCTCTCTCTCACACACACACACATTTTCCTCTTTACATGACCTGATTTCATGGCTGCTAACTAAATTGGATTAGAGACATTTTGATTATTCACAAATTCAATCATAATCCAACTTAGAAAGTTAATTGATGTGAATTGCTCTCATTCATTTGCCTTGTATCAAGAATTTGAAAATATTATGGATATTTTATATTTATACCCCCAAAAAATTTATATTTTTGTTTATTGTTATGTGGATGGAGTGTTTATATTTTCTTGATATCTTTCAGGTTGTTGCTGGTTCAATTCTTGGTATAGTTATAGCTGTTTTCGGATACTTGATACACACTGGTTTGAATTAATCTTCATTCTTTCATTGGCAAGGATACTTGATACACTCAGTCTGCCGGTATTTCGGAGTAGGAAAAAAAACCTAGCTTCACCTTGAACTACACTGTGATTTTTGTGATTAATACCGATTGTATATGTTTTTGACCCTGTACTTGGGCAGGTTAGAGGATACGCCGTTTCGATGATAAAATTTTTCAGT